>NW_019091447.1:617969-720332 GCF_001949145.1 Acanthaster planci
ACCGTCACTTAACCAAGATTTCAATAACGGCCTGAAATCTGTACTTACTTTCATTGCAGTCAATTCCCTGGTACCCAGCAGCACACGAGCAACCATAAGGATCTGGTAAACAGAACAGCGTCCCTGCACACGTAGGACCGCCTCCCAGTTCAGGAGAGTCACAGCGGAAACTTCCTGTTTGTCCAAAACGATTTGGACCTTCCGCTGAGAACAGAATCAGAGAAATTGTTTATTGGTAAAAAACTCAAAATCGTGAAACCAGCCAATCTGCAAACTACTCCGAGGAAACAAATTCTGAAACTCGGCGCGCGCGTGTTGTAGCAAATCACAGCACTCCCGAAGAGGCATATGGCGTGTAAAACCGTGTCCATAAACGTCGTGCCACCATACTGCAGTTTCTGATCTCAGTTGCTGAATTGACCTTA
Source organism: Acanthaster planci (assembly GCF_001949145.1). The sequence goes on from NW_019091447.1 coordinate 618,395, forward strand.
TTCACAATTCGCCTCTGTTTAGTTAATTGAAAGTGAGGTTGTGGTTTTTAGTTTTGAGAACACAAGAATAAAAATGAAACCAATGACACAAAAGTTCATCAAATATGAAATTCATTTACGATGATGAAAAATTTAGAATTTGTGACGAGTTAAGTTTTACGCAACATTTAAACAGACTGTAGTGAGGAATGGAAGACAAAGTAGTCAGGCTCCGCCCCATTCGACAGATTACATTAAATAAGATTCAGGGAACATGATAAAAAAAAACTCTATAAACACTTTAGACCTTTCCAAAGAGACTCAAGCCATACCGGCACTGCGGTACCATCGTCCGTAAACGTGCCTTGTTGATATGGATGTCCGTGCTTTTGTGCCTGTCACAATACCCTTTCACGTGACCATTTTGTTAAAGAATACTCACGTACTTCCTTCAACTGATTCTGATTTCAAGTTTCTGCATTAATTCCATCATCCCAAAGTCTGACTAAAACATCAGTTCGATTATGCAAACTCGCAAAGTGTAAGCTACCCGACCTCTGTACTGTTGGAACCAACAGTGGGTCTGGGAACCAGCCAAATGTCACTGCTTGAGTTTTGACGGGTCCATAACATACTTCAGAGGCAATTGGCTCAGAGGGTAACATGATTTTTCAACAACAAATCAGGCCTTTCGTGCAGGGTTATCAATCCAAAAGTTAAACTTAAAACTATTTAAGGACATCTGTCTTTGTCAAAGAACGAGAATATATCTGCATTGTTTAGGGGATCATAATCAGCGTTTCAAAAATGTGTATTCACTGGACAGCATTTTCATTAAAAAAAATGACACTATAAAAAATTGAAAAGATTCCTGTTTGTCCTCTGAAGGGATTTTAACTCAGTTTATGGTAGTTACGTGTAGTAAGCTCAAACAGACATTCTGTAATACCAAAACTCATTTTTTTTATGACGTAATGCCTTCCTTGTTTAATTCAAGGGTCACTTTTACGGTTTTAATTACGAATAATGTGAATGAAGGTTTCATTCAGTTCATTAATTACTAGTCTTTTTTTCAAAAGCGCAGCTCGCCTGGCGATAACCTCTGGATGGACAAATTAAAAACAAGAGAATATTTATTAGCTTTATTCAGTCACTCTGCCAAACGTAAGGCGACTATTAAAGTTTTTATAACTTACGTATCTTGCACAAATCTCCACTAAAGCCTGGAGGACAAATGCAGTCTCCATTCGTGTCGTCACAAACACCGCCATTCAAACACGTTGGGCAGTCCATGTTACATGAAGGCGGATTCCATTTACTCTGTTTGCAGTCTAAGAAGCGGATCCAAAGAGAATAAGAGATTCTGTTCTCAATACATTTTAATTTCAACAAAACTCTCTTTGAAAGGATTTTAAAAGTTAGAAGTCGTCAATTCACGATTTCGTAAGCTCGTACCTTTCCACTAGTGTGTTAGTTCTTTTGTAAAAGACATTGTTAAAAAAGAAAATTAATTTCAGAGACATGGTCACACTATTTTTTGGAACAATAAAACGAACGCATATCGCATACCTCTGACTATCAACTGCATAAGTGCTTGGCTTCCATCTCTACGTTTACCGTTGAGATGGACCTCATAGATCCCACTGCTTGAGTTAGTCACATTATAAAGATCATAACTGAGCTGGTTTTTTTGGCTCCTAATGGATTCACTGCCGTCCTTTCTCCATCGGTATTTTTGACTATTTAAGTCAGCTGCAGTAACTTTGAGATTGACCGCATCACCCAGGTTGGCCGTCAGACTCGCACGCCTCGGAACGAAGTCGGCTGTTGACAAATAATATTAATGTTTTCTGCATAAGGAAATGGACACGTACTGAAAGTCAAACCACTTACGTCAGCGTTCTTTCTACAAAACTGTCACTGCAGGAAATGTCCCTATTAATAGCTGTGAGTATGCCCAGAATTAGTACTTGTTAGGATATACCTTGAGATAGTTTGGGCTCAACATTTCAACCGAAAATTGTCCCCAACGTATCTGGCATTGTGTACTTATTTAAATCTTTTTAAAGTATTTATAAGCACCTAAGGTGAAGGTCCCAATCAATAAAGAGAGGACGATAAAAGTAGTTATAGTAAGAGAAAAACCCTCGGAGTCACAATGGACGGTAAACCAAGTCCACAAGTGATCCAGACTCAGGAATTGAGCCCAGGCCACAAAGGTGAAAAGTGAAGAAGGAACCACTTCGCCAACTCAACTTGATCTCAGGATGTGTTATGACACTCGTTTCATTTTCCTGAAGGGTGTTTCAAGGGGTTCTTAAATCCTTTTAGCAAATGGAAAGTGCAAGAAGAAAATTTAAATAGTGCTTCGTTGAAGACTTGATTTACTTCCAAAAGTATAACAGAAAAAATGCGGATTATAAAGAAAAGTTTATTGTTATCACTGACTTTGAAAATGTTTAAAAAAAAATGCTTTGGGAAACTTTTTCCGGACTCGATTGACAAAATCAGGAAAGATCAAAGACAAAGATTGAGCTTGGTACCTTTTCATTAACAATCGTTCACACAAATCACTGTCTGTCGCGTGCAACGTTTGAAAAGTTGGACTGGGTGTCCCACAAAAACACAGATTCTAGTGAAAATTGGCGGTACGTTTCCTGTAACGAAGTAAACCCTAGGCCTAGCTAGACCTGACACGACCTCACAAAATTTTATGCAATGCTCACTTCTAAGACGCCCAGGCTGAACAAAAAGAGGGCGCAATTCAAACACAGAGGCTGCATCAGTGGGAAGTGCACTTCGCTGGTTCACAAATGACTATATGAAATTCACGCGTTTAGTACGGGTGGCGTCGTTACCACAAAATGAACACTTCCCACTAAAATGGCTTTTTTCCACCAATGGGGGAGTGCTTCATACTCAAGGTGGATATCGCCAAAGTTCAGACTTTGGAACCCAAATGGCTATTATCATGTGTGCAGTAGAGCAGGCAGCTATTGTGTGCTAATTATCCATGTGTAAAGGTGCATAATCAACCATTTTGGTTCCAACAATTCAAACATTGCAGTAAGCTAATGGGTCCCTGTGGTGGAAAGTCACCACGAAATCGTTTGGGTTTAACGCCGGCCCAACCGACCGCCCTACCAATGATAACTGGAAGGTAGTTTTATTTTTGTTTGTTGGGTTGTTGGGGGTGTTTGTTGGGTTGTTTGTTGCTGGTTTGTTAGTTTGTTTGTTTGTTGTGGGTTTTTTTTTTAACCTGTTACACCTGAAAGTTAAACTGTTTCTAAAATGCTGGCACGTCCATTCCCTAAAATTTGATAAAACTAATGATAACATTAATAGCCAACACGTTGGGAGGGTTTACCTTCTACTTTTCACTTGACAAGCCAGTGAACAGCAACGCCTGTGTTTGTGAAGGATTGTTCATCGCCAAGGTATCTAATATTTAGAAGACTTGATAGTCACAAAACCTACCCTGAAAGCTCATTCCAAGAGGCTATCGGGAAGAAAACATCAAAATATAGGCCTAGCGCCGGCTGATTGCAGGATCGAAAGGTCAGTTCGTCTAGCCACAGGCCTACTTCAGAGAAGAGTATAATTGGCGAAGTTCTATCACTGTTGCTTTATCATTTGTTTTTTTCGTCCTTTAAATTTGTAGCAAAATTCATCTCAGTCGCCTACCTTTGCTGCTCATAATGATGGTTGTTATGCTGCTGCTGCCTCCTCCCGCCATTGTTACGTCACAGTCAAAGGCTCCGATTCTAGTCTTCCCTCCAGTCACCGGTAATTCAAGTTTATTAAAGACGGCACTCTCTTGTAATGACTGGGCCGTTGCTAATAAACTGCTGTTCGGAGGTAACGTCTCTGTGTTGTGGTCAGTACCGGCCGGCGCCAATGTTTGCCGGAAAGACAGCGACCCATTACTACCATGCAGATAAGCAGCAATGTAGGTGTCTTCGTCGTCGATATTAATGCGGGGCTTGGTGATGCAAGTAAAATCAAGGGTGGCTGAAGCAACTGTAATTTCTAAATTTGTCAAAAAAAATGCTCATTTTACAATCGGCAACGAACGGTACGTTTAGGCCAGTTGTTAATGAAAAACATTTTGACAGCTGAGTCCCGTCACTTCCAAGTTATAACTTTCGAAATAACAAAAAATAAAAGCTGAAATGGTGACGGCAAAATTTGAGCTCGCAAAAACTGAAAGGTCTCCGACGTATAGCTTTACATTCTTCTTAAAAAACCGTCACATGCACACGGCTTTCATTACAAGCTATTTGGTTCTAGAGTTACAATCACCGCTTGATCTACCAAAATTTGAGTACAGACCAATTTCGAGCGAAACTTGAGAATTTGACAGCCTGAAATTTGACTCCCAAGAAAATGCCTACCTGTAAGCAATCCCAACAGGAGAAAGACTACAATCACACGGTCTGCCATGACTGTTCAATTTAACTCATTACAGTCAACATGATCCTCATATCAACTGACTGGCAGTCTACTGTGAGATCTAATGCAATGGTGCCTGTGACTCTGAATGAGGAACTAAAATGAAAAAAATCAAAGCGGTTGTGTCTGTCTTTTTGTGTCCGGGACAATGTTGCCCGTTAATCTGCAGATACTCAAAGCATTTGCATGTGAAAAATCCTGCTTGATCCATGATTATCTTTGGAAATCTAATGAAATAATTTGTTTTTCTTATAACAAATTACGATAACTTTCACTATCACTTTTGTGTTTCCTCGATTTATACTGGCCTTATAATACAAACATCTTCATCATCAACCTCAAGCCATTGATTAGCTCATAAATGCAGACTTTTATATAATCATTGCATAAAGAAGAGTCTAAATGTTTTAATGAAGAAGGTTTAGATATGTACACTGTACACGATTTCCCCAGCATTCGGTTTAAAACTATCACTCAGTGGATTTTGTATATTACAAGTGGTTCATTGGATACAGATTTTAAAATAAATGCGAAAGCGCATTTCTTTAATGAAGAATTCAATTAAATTCAATGAATGGGGAAATCTAAATTAAACACTGGTCACACCGATATAAACTGACTGAAAAAAACAGGTACTCTAGTCTAAGCTATATTAACAGACAGGAAACCTATGTCCCTATTCGGTTCCTATAGAAAGTGTTACCGGTACCACCAGCCATAAGTGAAAGCGAGGTTAGGCCTAACTTTTTTTCAGCACCCAGAATGAAAATGCACTGAAAAAACTTCACTTCATCGTAAATTAATGTCACTGATATATGCTGATGAAGAAATTAAAGTTTGTGACTTATTATATCTAAATATGCCACAATTTGAAAAAAAAAGGTGACGCATGGAGCCCCAAATAGTTCGAAACCACCATATCCCGCAGATTACATTGAATTCTGAGAACGCAATAGAAATAGCTTCCTTCTTCAATGAGAATAAGATTTATTACTCAGTACTCGGTCCATCTAAGAAATTTAAATGCAGCAGTATTTTGTACTATTCTCAGAATTTTATCTTGGTTTGAGACGACTATGCTTCGAATTGACTGACCTTTGAGCGTTCAGTCAACTTGCAGTCGGGCCTGGACACAAAATTTCGTTCACTTTAATAAGTTCAAGTTTAGTATCAGCTCCTTCCGGCCAATACCTTTTCCTGCTATTTCACCTAAAAAAATAAAGAAATGAAAAACAAATACTAAAGGTTGTATCAAGTACAGGTTTGCTTTGCGGTGCTTCGATCCTTGTTCTAATTAGATCCCTATGCACCTTGCTGAACAAAATCAGACCGGATCGATGGCGAATTCACCTTTAAAGCGTTATATGCTGAATGATTGGTACAGTACGTCCGTGTAATCCCATCAGAAATAAAAAGCGCTGTAGGCCTAATTAATTGTTGTGATGTGCATTACCTCCACATGCAGGGTATTATACGAGGGAAGGTTTTACTTTTTAAAGTAGCGTTTTTCCCAATAAGATTTTTACATCTATTCATAACGATTGCAAAGTCAATTTTCCACTTTATGTAATATAAATTCTGAAACAGGAAATGCAAAACTCCGCATAGTTAGCCGACAGAAAATCACCAATACATGCATACAGATATAAAATCCCAGTTGTCTTATTTCCAGACTACATAGCATGCTATTGAGTGTACAGTACGGCTCGGAGCCCGACTGCGGCATCTGCAGAGTATATCCTAGTATGTACATACTGTACATGTTCGCTGTGCTTGCGACATCACTAAACAAACAGGTTGGTCGGCGTAACGGTAGCAGATGTCTCTCCTTTTCCTGCCTCTGTTTCCATAAAAACAGGAAATTTGGCCGATAATATTGAAATTCTTGATCCTGAATTGAGTGTGACCATTGTTGTCTGTAAATTCCCTCGATTATCAGAATACTGCCGTTGTTACGTCATGTTGTAGGTCGGAATCTATGCTTAACATTCCAGGCCTCGGTTCAAACCATGGTTCAAACCATGGAGGAAGGAATCCTCCATATTCAAACAGTGACAAAAAATTTAGCTCGACTGGTCTTCTTACGTAACGAGAGCTCCTCGCTCTGCTTAGGCGTGTAGCCAGCCCCGTGGCCATCAGAGGGAATCTGGTCTAATTCTGCCTAGCCTTAATCATGGGGCTAGTGTAGGCGGAACTGTATTTATAGGGGGAGTCTCAAGTTGTATACTCTTGGAAGGGATTCTGATTATGTTGATATCTGGGATTAACTAAGATGTTTTTCTTAAATTGTGCTTATTCTCTGTGTTAACCCTATCCTAGGGATATCCTACATACATTTTGTGGAGGAAAACAGCAAGCTTGTTGCTCACAACAAACATTTAAAGATGGGTTCCATGATGGCAAAAGCAATGGATGAAAACTTCCAAAAGAACAAGGAATTTATGCAAGGGATACAGGAAACGATGGTACGTACAGACAGAATAGTCATTTCCCTGTTGAGTAATTACCAGCTTCAAATAGTCCTGATTTGAGGTGGTAAACCAGCATTGAAAAAGCCTATGTGCACTTAATATCCGTGCAACATCTAAGTTGTAAGTTGTAATGCCACTGAAGCTTCATTGTATGGATGTATGCCAACACAAAGGTGGGCTGTCATAGGTAACTGAGGCAAATTAAAGAACAAAAGAATTCTGTGTCAGATAATCACAATTCCGCTAGGTACATGTATTTAATCCCCAATTCCTTCAAAAATTCTTCCCCAAAAGGAATACCTGTTGTACCATACTTTTTTAGACAACACTTCTTATTATTCTGTTTATAACTAGAAAACTTCAAATGCACACACTGTCCAAGACTTTAGTGTTATATTGTTACGTTCTAACTTTGGCGTCAGTACCAATGTAGTTTGGAAGGTCCCAATTGTCTAAGACCTGAGTTGGGCTGGCCCAACTATGGTCGGCAAATTTGTGCAGAAAAGAACTCGACCCTCGCCAAGTTTTGGCAGTTCACACCCAACAAAGTTCATCCAAATCATGCCAATGCAGCACATCCATTCCACAAATAAGGTACAGTTGGAGATTCTGCTGTCATGAATTACTAAGATGAACAAAATAATGTTGGCACATTATGCATGGAGGAATTCTCCATGCATTATGCCACCCAGTGGCAGTCTGCCACTCTGTGCTACAGTTGGGCAAACCCAACTGTAGCACAAAGTGGCATAGCTGGGACGCAAGACCATCAGTCAGTTGGGAAAATCCACCAATTCTACCAACTACCGACCCTCATTATGTATTCACAAATCTGTCTGCAGCTGGAACGCCAGATTCAAATGCAGAACCAGATGAGAGAGAAGTCGGTAGCAATGCAGCTCTCAGGATCTCGAGAGATGTTCAACTGGATTGCTTCATTCTATGGTGTGGTTACAGTCACATGTTTAGCAGGGTAAATCTAGCCTATTTCTTTTGCCAGTTTTTCCTGAGATCCTGCGGGATTTTAGTCTGGATTTGGAATCAGAGTCAAAGTACACTTGATTTTTGGAAAGGTTGTACTTGAGAAAGCAAACAGCAAGTCTGGCTTGTATAATTAACTGTTATCCAGAAGTGCCATGGATGTGAAAACAGGTGTCAAAATTAACAACAGAGCCAAATCTTAAAGCTGCTGCTTAAGTATAGGGTAACTAGTTGAGGCTGTGCTAGCAGCATATTTGAGGAATTAGGCAGAAATTTAAGGTGATGCACACGTACTTGCCTTTGTCCTAACTGTTAGTAATGACTTCCTGCTTACACAAATTAACACAAAGTGTGCGTAGGTGCAAAATTCTCCAGTACTGCTGTGCATGAAATAGGGCCATGGTCATTTAATGCCAATCTAATCAAACCATCTTGTTCTAGTCTCCATCTATTTCCCCCTTCTAAAGTTTCATTTTGTCATCAAGTATTTACTCTTTCCATTTATCTGCAGGTTTATGAAAAGGAAGAACCCAGCTGTTTTGATTCCCCTACTGCCGTTGACGTTCATTGTTGCATACCAATATGATTACACCTACGGAACGAAAGTCCTTAGAATACGAGGCAAGTAAAATCAGGGTAGACTTGGTCTAGAAAACCTGACCTTTTTGATCACATCAAGCTCATTGCTGTGATTCCTTATTTCCTGGTGATGAAAGAAAGGATTCCTCAGGAATTCTTAGTCTCAGACAACGTCCAAGCATTAGAGGTGAAAGCAAAGCCCTAGGAATGTATTTGATAAAAATCCAAATTAAGAACTTGAACACTGAAAATTTTGCTCAACAAATTTGGGCCTACTTTACACAATTAATTGTATCAAATTCTCCAAAACAACAAGGTTCTTTGTACGTGCATTGCATCAGCCTAGTTTGAGGTCTTGAACGAGTTGCCTTAATCTTTTATGCCAGAGAGAGAAGCCAAAATGGGTACTGTTTCCAAGTGGCTGTGGCTTACAAGTATGTCATGCACAAATGACATATAATCAAAGCCTAATCTTAGCCACAAAATATGTTATTCAGATGTGGCTCCACTTCCCTTAGTGCAACATCTAATCCAGCATCATCGTTAATGTACACCATTCCCCAAGTGTGACTCATTTCAAACTGAAAGTTTGAACAGCTTTATTTTGACTTCCTGGGCACTGTGTCAATGTTTGATGAAGAGAAAAACACTGTAGTAAAAGGGCTGGAGGAAATCAATTTGAAATGATTGTCACAGTTGACCACAAGTGGATCATAAGTGCACAAAGATTAAGGGTTGTCTACCTTGATCAAATAAACAATTGAGCAAAAGACATGAACAGAAAAGTGGAAGTGACCGTTCACAGCATCTTCTTTTGTTCTTTTCCCTGTTGTCGAAAGCTGCCTTGTGAGATGCAGTTACATTTATCGCATTGGTGGTTTTTGTTTGGTTCTGAGCAGAGGGTGCGGAGGCCATTTTGAAGGAGGAACGACAGCTGCTGCCTGTACCTCTAGGCCTGCCGAACTTAGCCAGCATCGATGCGGCAAGGGATGCTACCAAGTCATCATAGACACCTTGGACAGAGATGACTTAGGCATCACAATGGCAAACTTTCAGTTCGTCACTGTAAGATAATGTCAAAACCATTCCTTGAGTGGACGCTGAATAAGGAAACAGACTAGTGTGTCTTCACAAGGAAATGTCCCACGAAGTGCCCTTTAACAAAATATTTTAATAAAGAAACACTGGTGGAAGATAGAGTTGTACATCTGTAGAGTGGGTGTTGTCAGAGGACTCAAAACAGTCAGGAAAATTGCAGATGATTACTTCTAACAGTCTTGTCTATTCCAGTGTGTGAGCCACACAGATATACTAAAGATAACATGAGCACCGTTAAAGAAATAAAAATATGTAGTTCACGTGAAGTATTTTGAAATAACAATAAATACGTAACCATTTCAAGGACATCATAAACTTAATGTTTACCCATTAATTGTGACCGCAAAATGAATAAAAAGATCCTGCGTTTCCCCGCCCACAAAAAATCCCCTTTTGGCCGTTTGCTTTCCCAGGCTGATTGGATGACGTCATCGCCTGAATGCTAACATGTACAGTGTACATGTACAGAGCGCACAGTACTTGCAGTATCGCACGCTTCAATAGACCACGTTGCGTTGGATGTAGCTTGGCCCACAGGCAAACACTGTCTCAGTTCAACATGTTCAAGGTAGAAATTAAAAGACACAGTACTACCATGTGTATGTACACTTTGCATGTCAGCGTTCTGCTGGTGACATCATCAAATTAGCCTGGGAGTGTGAACGGCCAAAAAGGATTTTTTGTGTGGGGAAACGCAGGATCTTTTTATTCATTTTGGGGTAACAGTTACTGGGGTAAACATTAAATTTACGATGTTTTTGAAATGGTTACATATTTACTGTTATTTTAAAATACCTCACATGAACTAAATGTTTTCTATTTTTGTAACCCTTTAATATCTCAATTGATCATGGAGGCTCATTTAAAGTTTGCCATTTCCATCAACCCGGGGTCCTGAAAAGGAAAGAAAAATAAAAAAATCAGCGCACCTCCCAAACAAAATAAAATCTCTTACGTCAGCCATTTAAACCAGACCAGCTTGTACCAGTCCGGATTTGCAGTTAGCTCAATGCACTGCATTTCCTTCTGCGCTTTCCGGTTCCAGGAAAATATGCAAACATTACAAAAATAACCTGTCATGTTGTCAGTATTCATTGGAAAGCATTATCAAATGGATAAGGGTTCCATGTATGGATATCAGTTCTTTTCCCATCAGAAAGTGATGACATGTTCCATAAAGTCAAATTTTGCAGTGAAATGTTGAAGTAATTACAAATAAAACACTTCGAATTTTTCTGACCAGTCACATGGGGTATGTACACAGCTTGTCAAGTGATGTCCGTGTACGGAACTCCTTCAGGAAATACTACACTGCCATATCGCATATGAGGATTGTACATAAATGCCAAGTGGTCGAATTCAGGTTTGAAAGACAACAAAATCCAAAAATTATAGTTTCAGTAATCTGAAAATAAGTCTGGCTAATGTAGATTTTCCCATTCTTGGGAATGTATAAAATTCCTTTCTATCGGGGAGAGTAAGTCAACAGCTAGATTTTATTTTTCGATTTTATATAGTACAATTGTTACTAGAATAGATGATGTCAAATGTGGAACATGTAAATCAGTTAAGAGCATTACAATATTTGGGCAGGCCATCACATCACACACATATCTCATTCTGACCAATCATGAAGTCTCTTCGAGCAGCCTGAAAAGAATTGTGTTTCCACAGCATGGTGCGCTTTTCTTATGGGGTGGAGTACATGGTACAAAAGAACACTGACAATTTCCATGGCAACCATTTCATTGGTTGAGCAAGAAACTAGTAATACAGGCATCATTTCCATGTTCTAATCTGCAGTTCCACTCGTCTTGGCCCAAGACGTCAGTGATCGATAGTTGTATGATTTCTCTTGAAGAACGCCCTTGCACAACTAGTTTTTGCTTACTCTCACAGTCTAATTATGAGTCGTTGGGGGCGTACTATGCACGGTGTCTGCTATCAAGCACTAACGTCTTGAAACCAAGACTACACTTCTACCAGTGCACCAAGAAATTCGTTGCCAACTCAAGATACATGTGCATGGGTCATTCCATGAGGTTGGGGCACAATTTGTGACGGTGTCCTTGTTACATGGGTAACTCTTTCCACCTGTCATGACCTGTAGAGTATGTAATTTGCTCTGTAAAAATAACACACACCTCTGTATTCAGCCTTGCAAGATGTAAAACAATGTCAATTTGGAATCCACCTGCAGGGAGATAGCTGTTCATTTTTAGGGAACCCATGTAACAATGGACACTGTCACAAATTGTGCCCCAGCCTCATGGAATGACCCATATGCATGTATGTATTCCCTTAAAGTTGACGAAAGGTTGTGGCATTTTTTGCCAAGCTAACAAAATGCCTGACTGACCTTGCCCATTTCAAGGTTTGTGAAGATGAAATAATCCAGCACAGGTATGGAGTTCTGAAAAAAGATGAAGCTCAATGTGGAGTGATGCACTTGGAGTGGTGCAGTGGCCCATCCAAATATGGTAATACATGTATCCCAGACTGTATATTAAGCGTGACAGTTAGTAAGGTTACTGTTCAGCGTGGAGTTACTGCTTGTCGAATCCATACTCAAGGTTCCATTGACATCAGGATTGAGAAATGACTTTGAGAAAGTATTTTTAGGCGTAACTTGTATTCTTGAGTTTTTATTCTGGGACAGGTTCGTTGAACGGACCATGTCAACAGTCATCAATGCATAAATGGCAATCTCAAAGACAGCTGGTTTCATTTTGTATCAATCTTAAATGGGGAAAAGCTTATTATGATCTAAATCATTTTTAGACTGCATTTCTAAGGAGACTGTCATTAAAATTTTTAAAACTGAAGAAGTCATAATGCAGTAGTATTGTAAACTGATTTCCTTGTAGATCTGTAGTTTTAAAGCAACCTTTCCCCTGAATCATAGGCGTTGTTTACCATCAAGACGTAAATATTCATAAAATGTTGACATAAATGCGTGTAATACTCGTTTGAGAAATAAATGCATTTCTATATTTTATGCTTTCAATAACCTTGGCAGTCTTTATTTCACATTCATTTCATGATTTGACATTCAAAGGTCATATAAAATATCACAAATGGATACGAGAAAAACCAGCTTAAAGAAGACAGGTGTTAGTTCATACACTTTCCAACCCTTTTTTAATGATGTTACAGTGCTATCCACTGCCCTGACTGCAGCTTACTCAACCGTTGGCATTTTTGCAGGGAACCTTCCTAAAAATCCTTTAGTTTGCTAGCACATGCTATTTTTATATAAAGAGTTTTAAATAATCTGAGTAATTTTCAAATTTACATTTTTTTTGCCATTTTTAGAGTTTATTATCGGTATTCAATGCCAACTGACACCTTAAATGCCTCACAATTTCAGTCACTTTTAAAGTACATTAGGTCAGGCTTTGATGGTTCATCATTCAATAATGTTCAGTGGTCTTGGACTTGTTGAAAACCAACCCCTTCCGTTAATGGACGATGGTGAAATAGGAAGAAAACAGCTCCTCTCCACAGTGAATATCTCTCAGAGACACCAGCACGACTGTACGCATCAGTCTGTAGGTATAAGAGAACTCGTCAATCATCTTAATCCAACTGCTCAAATTAACATTATCACTGATACGAGAGGAAAGATTATTGTGTAGCAACATGATCAAAGTTACTTCCCGCCTACCTGGGTCCTGATGAAACATCCTGTTGGTAGGTAGAGCTGTAGAACACATTCGGGATAAACCGTAGAAGTTGAAATGGAAATGACTCGGGCACGTCAAATTCTTGGTAGGCTACATTGGCCTCATTATCTAGGAAAAGCCAAGAACATTTACTGGATAATACCTGGATGTCTGTCATACAAGGATAAAGTTGCATATGCTCTGGATTTGAAATGTCATCAATATCTTTTTTCAACCTTTTTTCAACCACTGCCATCGGATTACTTGGTGTCTCAGTCAACCAACTGAGGTCAGAGGTCAAATATGGTCCCATCCTATCTCTCTGACTGCAGGACCTTCAATGGAATTTTATAAAAATATGTCATTACATTGTCCTTTATCATTCTTATCTGAATATCCAGATATCCGTTTGATTCCACCAAATATGGCCTCATCTGAAGCTGTGAATGGAGCTCTGGTTTGATCAATCACATGTCAATTCATAAGTCAGATTAAAAGTACAGTTCTAATGTAATTGGGATGGCCAATAATAAAGGAATGCCTTTGAGAAAGAATTCATACAGGGACTGCCAGATTTGAGACTGAACAGCTTGTGAGATTTGCGATGGACTTGTGATGATTTGATGAAAAGGTTTCCTCCGACTAAGAACTCTTAGAATGGTGTACAGGTAATTACCTGTACACCATTCTTGAGATACCCTTGTCATTGCCGTCAATTAATGTGCCATCAAGACATCGAAATATGAAGGGGTTGGTGATGGACTGAAGAAGAATTGGCTCCCATGACTTGTAGACTGTGCCTACAAAACCAAAGAAATTAAACATGGATCAATTTCTGCACAGGAAGAGATTGATCATGAGTGGGTATAGAATGCTTTGGGGAGGAGCATATCTCCTTGGACGGTGACTTGCCTGGATACATCGCAACCACAGTCTCAGCTGGGATTGTTCCACGAGTCACAAACACGCCAGTCCCGCCCCCTGGTATGCTACTTGGCTGTCGCTCAATGGTGAATCCCAGCATTCTCTGCATGACGTCCAACCCTGCATTGTATCCCACTCTGCGACCCTGAACACTCGGGACTTGGTAAATATGATTCTGTGATGTCCCGTTAGTCATGTTAGTGAAACTTCTTGAAGGAGTAGCTTCACGTGGTATCCAAAGCCTCTTTGTGTCTGTTGTGGTGGTCTGCTGGTAAATGATGCCATCAACAAAATCCTCGCCAAACTGGTCTCTTGGGATCAGAGTCTGACCAAACCCAAAACATCCATACTGGCACCCCAGGATAACTCTTAAATGTATGCACTTCAAAAAGCAGTCCAAATTTAATACTAAAGCAGGTGTTCTTTGGTTGAGAAGTTGCAACATGTTGAAGCTGCAGTTTATTACCAAATCTGTCTGTCTGACATGTTTGGGTCTCCGTTGCCTCATGTGACCCCCCGTTTGGAACCCGTAGTGGCATGCTGCACACTGCTCGTGAAATTCTGCTGAATGAGAGCCCTTGTCACGTTCAACCTTGTTCGTCTGTCTTGACCTTTGAACTTTGTCGATATAATCCCGATTGCTAGAGTCATTGTTCTGTTTGGATAGGCCTGTGAAGAACTGGACAAGGGAGAGTTCCACTTTGCTGTCAGGGAGAATCTTGTCATTCTTGCCGCTGTCTACCACTCGAACCTTTCTGACCGCCAAAATACACAAAAATAGCGGTTAAAAACTTGTAACAGAAATGTCATACAGATGATTAACTGATTCATATGACATAAACCACTCCGTTTTAGTTTAAACATGTTCAAGTTCAAATACTGAAGCAGGTAAACACCAGGCATGCCAGGCCCGCTGGGCCTGGGCTGCTCCTCTGTCTTCACCTACGTCTGCCATGTCTACATTCACCGGCTTGAAGGTCCATTACATGGCTATGGCCTAGGTCTACAGTGTAATTCTGAATTTAAATGTAGCATACACACTACTCTGACATGACTGTCCATGATGACTGTCCTGACGGTGATGCCAATGATGGACACGATGGAGGTAGGAAAATTCGAAAAGCACTGCAACACGTGAAAACTTGGCGTACCTTTTTCTAAAATTCAAGGCAATCCATGGAACGAATCTATACTTGTACTGCTTCCACCTTTTTGCAAAACTCTCGACTATCTTAACCATCGTTATTCCACTTGGGCCTCTTATGTCAACACTGTGATTCTCAAAGTAAAAGATCTCGATTGCTTATCGCGTTTCTCTTGGGGGCTGCCATTGCCAATAAAATCGGTCGCCACAGGAGGGCGCTATAACTTTGGATTAAGAAATAAAGTTTAACTGAACAAACACAACTGCATGAAAGATGTTGAATGGTTTTATTAAAAATTATCATCCAGAAAATTCAAAGTCTGAAGACACAATGCAAATGTCAGGTTTGAAGGATTATTTCTGACTGTTCACAAGAAACAACCAACACTGTGATTACGATACAGTGTAATATATGGAGAAGGTTTTGTACATTGTGACAATTAAATACCAAGCCGGGGACCCTCAAAACAGGATGCATATTGTGTAGACTTCTCCAGAAAAGTTTTTATGACGAAATTACTTTCAATTAATTGCTGTGACCGTCTAGTCCTGTTGACTGAGCAAAACTGAGAAATGTTACATCTAAAAAGATCCCACAAATAACATTTAATCTCATGAAATCATCCCAAGGATTTGAAAATAAAGTTATCATTAAATCTATCCCTGCTATATGATGAGAATAACAAATCCTTCACACTTTGGGCACTCTTCTCCGAGATATTTCTGATTTGTCCTGGACAATTTGATGGTAGCTAACAGAACTGGCTAAAAGATATTGCTTATGATGTTCACTTCATGGCCAGACGGTTCATTTCTCCTGCTGCAGTTTTTCCATGAGGACCTCCATTCCTTTGGTGTTGATCTTCACAAGATGGCTCATGATAGGTTTCAGGGCACTGATGACACGCTGCCGTGATTTGGTTTGGCCACAATCCAGAAGGCTACAAGGACAAAAAAAAAAAAAACACTGACAAAGTTGACTTTCGTTTTCAAAGTCTTATCCAAAGAATACCAAAGAAACAAATTTACTTCAACTTCCTTGAAGCAGAAAGGGAAGTTTCTCTATCTGAACTACATGGGCGACAGTACTTCTATATTAAACATTGTCAAACATCTTTTATCTGGCCTATTAAACATCCGTTATTATTCGAAATACAACCATTAAAAAGAATGTTATAACGGTCTGATAAAGATAAATTGTGCTTTGAATTCAAAGTCCACCGCATGCACTAATCTATAGGCTGCATTATACTTAGTATCAATGCACAGAGATGGAGAATTATGACGACAATTTACACCCTCTATAATGAAGTTAAGATCTAAGAAGCATTTCACCAAGAGTTTCAGGCAACAAAACACCAACAGTGAAGTTCTGACTGCTTGAATTAGCCCTGTAAAGTATGACTTTTTTTTAAATACGAGAAAAGGGGGCTTCTGTGGGAAGGGACTTGCATCCGAGTACACACTAACCTGGCCAAGACCAAAGCTCCTCTGTTGGCTCTGGTCCAAGCCTGGAGACTATTCTGGTCGACAGCATCAAGAAAAACATCCGAGAACAGCCGCTCAATCTCGCCACCTGTTCATTGAAAATAGATACATTGCTATCTTTCCTCTAGTATAAATAAAATGAAGGTTGTTCATAATTCACTTTTGGTAGTTTTCCCACAAAATTCCACACATATCCATTCCAAACCTCAGCCCTAGGAACAGTAGCGAAGCTAGGGCTTAATTTCTGGGAGCGAGGATGTGAGTGGCCACTTAAAATCAAAGCCAAAAAAAGCTACCACAAAGCTGAAATGTAAAAGATTCCTATACTTTTGTACAAACCAGGTGTAAAGAAAAGCTAAAATTCAGGGTCAACATCTTAACAAAAAAAGCTGCCATCAGCTAAAAAGCTAACATTCATGTAGGAGGGGGCCACCCGGAGTTGCCTACAATTCTTTCAAGGGGGCACCACAAGAAAATAAACTACACTAAGCATCCACTGGGGGTACATGTCCCCACCCCCCCCCCCCGCGTAGTTAAGCCACTGTCCAGGAACATCAACTCAAACTAGGGTAGCCCTCTTTCACTGGTAGCTTCCTTACTGCCATTTCTTAAGTCAGATATAAAGTTCAATATTCAAGTAAAAATCGGAAGAACAAGTTACCTCCTGCGGCATTTTCAAGTGTTGTTTTCTGATGCTGAAGTAGCTTTCTGATAACTAGATGACCCGCTGGATGTTCAATGATGTGAACCTGTCCAGGATTTCAGATGGAGGGGATAATTCAGTTAGTTGGCAGTTGCTGAGTTGAAGTTGTTAGCAGGTGCAATAACCAAGCCTAGAAATTACTACATATTAATCTCGTACTATCAATTTCTGCAGTCCAAGCACAAGATAAAGTCTAAGACAAGTCAAGAGGCTCGGGTCACTTGTAATGGTCTGAGTTCTGAGTTACTCAATCGTAATCCGAGTCATCAACAGTCAACAATTGATTTAAGAATGAGTACAAATCATAATTTGAGTTGGAGGCCTGAGTGACACCATACAAATAACTCGAATATGAGATCTGATCCGGTCTAGTGTTACAGCTACGCATCTGCTTTGGACATCTGAGATTGAAATCGAATACAGATGGTGACCTGAGTTTCTGCAGATGCAGTTTTGTCTAAAGCTTAAGTCACTGAATTCGAGTTCTACAATCAACAAGTAACTTTCTTTGACTAAATCTTTTTAATAACAGTTATTTTTATTATTAAATCTTGTGAGTCATTGAGTACTTGATATACCACATCACAAAAAATTACAAGATCAAACTCCATCTAAGCGTGTCTGTACCTCATTTAGCTGGCTCTCTTCATCACTTGCCAAGGCTGGTATAAACTCCTCAGCAGCTAAGGATGCAATTGCCTGGTACCCTCCAACCTTATCACCTGTGGACAAAAGAAATTATGGATACTGATTGATGCACTCAAGGAAAACCCTACAAGAAGGGCATTCACTTAATAGACACGATCCCAACTGTATCAACCAAACACAGCACGGTTCACAGCATTGGCATTACGCAACAACAAGTGGTGATTGCTGCATTAATTTATGGTTACATTATCAAATTGATACTAAGAAAGCTCTAGTTAGACGCAGAATGAAAACTTGGTTGTGAGAAATGTTTACCTTTGGCGTGGGTAAGTACAGCTAGCAGGAGGAGGCAGCTTGATTTACTACAAGTTAGTTCCTTGGCGTTCTCGCTTACAAAGCTAAGCAAATGATCCGAGGCTGCCGCTAACAACTCCTTTCTTCTCAGCTCTGTTTCCTTTTTGCTGGAACAAAGAAAAGCAATTTTGTTACTAAGAAGTCCTGGCATCCAACATAACCCACTCATACTGGCACTATGGCTGAAGTTCTTATGCAACACTTTTCCCCAGGTATTCCAGTTATAACCGTTGCCTTAATTGCAGCTTCACGTTAGCCATTAACGCACAAACTCTAAATTAGGCCTAATCCTTTCAGCTTTCTAGCACGGAGCTAATGAGATAATAGTTTCATTGAGCAGGTCCTAAAGTCTTTGCCTCCATTGATGATACCTGGCTGGATTGCCATCTCCTTTCCTTAGTATCTCCACTATCTGGGGATGAAAATGAGTGGAGTTCCTCGGAGAGAGGAGATAAAGTAGCACTTTACGTCCGTACTGGTCCTCTGCAACCTCTGAGATAGATTTCATCATTTCCTGTTAATTAAGGAAAACATCAAATAACCTCTTTCACAAGTTATAGTTGTGCATCCTCCAAGTGTTGGAATATTCATGACTGTGTGGGTTAAAGGTCTAATTATTGATTTTTGACTTGAATGAATGAATTTGACGTTAAAATCCATCAACATGAAGATCATGCATAGTGTGAGTGAAGGGTGGTATCCTTCCTGACTTGAACACTCTCTCATCAATACGGGGGTGATGGCCTAATCAATACTGGGGAGATGGCCTAATCAATACAGGGGACATGGCCCAATCAATACTGGGGAGATGGCCTAATCAATACAGGGGAGATGGCCTAATCAATACGGGGGAGATGGCCCAATCAATACGGGGGAGATGGCCCGATCAATACAGGGGAGATGGCCTGATCAATAGAGGGGAGATGGCCTAATCAATACAGGGGAGATGGCCCAGTTCAATGAAGACCGTTCAAACAAACATTGGTCATATGCACCAAATACCCGAGACCCTAGGCATGCACGCATAGCGAGTTCCCTCCAAAGGAAATTCAAACTGAAACACTTTCAACATTACACGGTATAAAATGCCTCCATAAGTCCCTCTTGCATGGGAGCAAAATTCACAAGAGGTTCTAAGCACAGAAATGTACCAAGTAACAAAAAACCTGCTTAGCAGATGTGGGTTACCACCCAATATGAGAGGCACTGTGTATAATGTGGGACTGGTTCCCTTCCAATCTTGCTTAAAGCAGTAGTTTCTGCTAATTGGGCTTGTGAAATTTGATCCAGATTGGTCAATCTTTGACCCGGTGTGTTATGAATCTATAAACTGAAGATCCTTCCTTTCATTTGTGTGCTTACACTTTTCGTAATGCTGTAATGTCACTCGTCACACAGATGATCCAGGAAATTGCTCAGTAGGGATATAGTCAATGATAGAAACAAACCCAACATCAAGGTCTCATCTAATGGACGAATGTCTCGAATTTAAGGGTTATATCTGAGTGCAAGCATGCTTACATCGATGATGACTTTTCGAACCAGTAATGTGTCATCTACGCAGTCAAACAATGCCAGGAGCACCAGGTGACCAAACTCTTCCTTACATATCTTGACGACAAACGTCTTGAAGGATTTGATGATGGCCTTACGATCCTGAGACACGACAAGAAGAAGAAAAACAGCCTCATTTTTCCAGGTTAGCGCAAGACATACAGTGACCCAGGTTCCACGTCGACACATCATCAGAATCAATCTGGGCTTTTTGATTCATAATGAAGTTACCTTAGCTGTGCCAAACCACAAGCAATGCATGGCCGCCCTCGCTCCATCATGAGTGTGAAGTATATGAACAACCACGTCCCGCATTCCTTCTATCAATTCCTGAAGAAAAAAATTCATCAAAACATGAATATATGAAATCCTAACACTGGATGACTGAACATTCATTAAAATGAAAACAACTGTTGCGATTTCCTGAAATTCAGTTGCAATTATAATACTGTACCACATATTCTTACCGATTCAATTTCAAAACAATTGCAAAGTGCAGGCTACCAAATTAATTACATGTATTTCTCATTACATGTACATTTGTGATTGCGCGTGCTCCTTTTCCTAATTAAACTCTGTGAAACTACTAATTGGCAAACTCCTTACCGTCTTCATCTTGGCTGGTGCATGAACCAAGAAGTCCAACAGAGCTTTGTGGACAATGGAATGTTTCACCACTGACCTACAGACAAAAATTAAGAGAGAGGCAGAAAGAGACGCAAGCTCCCTTCTTGAATCATTCCTTGGATGCAGAAGTTCATTTTTTTTTTTGGAGAGGGCAATCTGTGATTTTTCAAACTAAGAACATGGTCTCAAAAGAGAAGCAGACAGCCTCCTATCAGGGTGCTGCATAGAGGGCGCTATTCCAAACCAACATGAAAGCAGAGTAAAAATAATGGGCAACTCTAAATGAGCCAACTTCACAACTCACTCTTAATATCTTAAAATTGTTGCAAAGGTAAAGTGCTTCCACGGTACACGGTACAAACTGGGAGAGCACCGATTGTCAAATCTGTGGAGGGGTATTTGATTCTGTAGTTGATCTTCAACTGTTAAAGTGACCCTACTTTTCGATGACTTGGCTGAGCATCTTCAGCATGTGTTCCATGATGCCCTGCTTCTTATCTGGCTCTTTTTCCAAGATGTCCTCAAGTGTGTGGGTGCCTTCCTCCTGCAAAACCAAAACAATAACTACAACTGTAATGCATTCTCGCACATTTTCAGATGGTTTTGACCCAAAAACAAACTACAAAGCCAAGATTTCTTCAATGTATTGTTATACAACAGCTTCAACTTCTGACCAGTAGAGAACAGTCGGGCCAAACAATTAAAATGTTTTACGGCTGGGTAGCCCTGGCAACAGGTGATCGTATCACAAAGAGCTGGCTCATACCTTGAAGATGGCAAAGCGAGGGCTGTAAAACTCCTCCAGCAAGGCCGAACGCTGCTTGGCATTGGCATGATAGTTGTATGCCAACTCCAAGACCTCTGCTGCTTCCCGATGGCGGACCAACTTGCTGACTTGACCGTGGAAGCATGTCATGATGTAGGACCGGTGCTCCTTCTTGCCGTAACGAAGCATCTTCATCACAAAGTGCTTGGAGTACTTTCCTTTTGCCAACAGCAAGATTTTTTCAGCATCTGTTTTTGTTCAAAATGCATAGATGACAAAGTAGACGTGTACGTTTTGTACATGAACAAGAAAATAAGTGTCAAATGGATGTGAAAGAAAAAAACCGATATGACCACAAAAGGAAGTGATCATTCTTCATTGCAGTTACAGCTCACATTCCATTCTTGAATCATCCTGCATCATTGTAAAAAACTAGGAATCTACGAATTACGAGAAGGAAAGATAAATCAAAACAAAAATGTATTGCAATCAAATCAAGACTAGACTAAAGTTAATTATCTGTTATGCATGAAAATTGCTTTTTGAAGTTTGTAAGATAATCTTCCTTGCTAGATACAGGAAGATATTTGAGTGGATGCAAACATTCCTGGTGAGTGGCTCAATGTTTCTCATTTCCAATGAGGAAACCAATCCGCCTATCAATCAGCCGATAAATCCTAATTTTTTGTGCATAAACAAATGCAACTGACCTTTGACCTCATCAAAGATCTCCTGTCTCTGTTTGTCGCTTCCAAACTGCAGACAGCACTGGATGACTCTGACAGTATCATGTGCTGACAAAAGCTGAGTCAATTTACAAAAAAATGGAAGAAACTACACTGTGATTTTCAGAGGTTTAAAGGGCAACTTTGTACAGCTTCAAACTGACAACTAAATATTAGAACAAAACTTCAACCTTTCTTGATTTTACTATATTTTCCAAAACGTTGATATAGACCTGTTGGGGTTGATGGACGAGGGTGGAACGTTTTCGGGATTACATGTAAACATTCAAACGAAAAAAGTTCCAAATCCGTTTACAGATTTCCCCAAGAGTTTAACGTCCCTTTTTCAGGTTTGACATTTTGATTGCCTTAATCTGGCGTACGGTTATTAATGTAAACAATGCCTTTAAAATGTAATCTGAATTTCAGAACACTTTACTGCTTGGTCATATCAAAGGAATACCTTGAATTCATCACCGGAACTTTGATTCAACTTTTTATATTGTATACAATTTGTTGTGTTTAAAGTTTTTAATAACACCGTGGTAAGGGTGGGACGTTTACACTTTGAAAGATTTAAATGGTATGGGAAAGTTTTCTAAACATTTTTAGAATGAAACATAATTTCCTACCCATAATGGACAACACTTGAGACTTTGAATTTACCTCAAATACTTTGCCTTGGATTAGACCACACAGCTCTGTCAGCAGCTTGGATCTTTTCTCTTTGCTGCAGTTTTTCCTGTAAAATTGCCACAGTATATCAAGATGACAGGTGTTTTGTAACTTGACCTCAGCCGTGTACATTGTGTTTATTTCAGAAATGGAATTACAAAGACTTCTAGCAACATCCAAGCTTTGGAAAAAAATCAAACTTAAAAATTATTTCAAATGAATGTAGACGGAATTCCTGGCATAATTTCTCTCCAATCCACAATTTGAACGAGACTTTTTTTTGCCCTTTTTTTCTCCTAAAGAGTAATGGAAAATTTGGAGAACACCACTTTGCCAAGGCAAGTCACACATGAACTAAATGTACATGTTCTAACCCCATGCTACAGTCACTCAAATATGTCCAAGCCCAGAGGCTGGTTGTCCAACCTCTCTACTTACTCTCTGACAGTATTCCAGATTGTTTTGGCTCGCTGCGTCAGTTCATAATTACTCTTGAGCTTACGTCGTTCCAGCTTCCTATCCTTGAAGCTCAATTCTTCAAGTTTGGGCCGTTTGGTATCTCCTTCCTCATCTGCGGCAAACGGGAAAAAGATCAAGTCAGACCAACAGGCAACAGAACTCCAAAACCAGAATGGGGCATGTCTGCACTCAGAGCAACACAAATATTATTAAATGATTACAGAACTTTATTGGCTTGAAGGAAGGAATGGGAGGAAACTAACTTTAGTCCTG
The DNA here is from genome assembly GCF_001949145.1 of Acanthaster planci. Next base: position 641,960 of record NW_019091447.1, read on the forward strand.
TCTGTGGAATTCATTAAAATCCTGCAACTTGCATGTAATTTAGGGATCTGTCGACAATCCCACCAGTGAGCAATGGTGTTCCAATGAAAACATGTAGCCTTTGTTGAAGCACAAAAGTATTAGGAGTTTGCCTTAATGTTAGTCTTGGTTATGGCTACCTTTCTCATCACTGGGGCTTTTTCTCTTGACGCCTTGCTTCTTTGCTGCAGCTTTACTTCCACTGCTGGAGAATTTGAATGCCTTCTTCCTGCGGAATCTCTCTGAGGGATTCTCTTTGTCACTGGGTGCTTTCTCTGTCTGAAGCTTCTTAGCTTTCTTCAAACCTCCACTTTGCTTTGGCAGCTTGCCACCTTGTTTACCACCAGGTCTTGATTGTTTACCAACTTTTTTTGAGACTGTTGTTTTAGATGGGTATGAAGCAACTTTTGGTGAGGACACCGACTTCATCTTTGGCTTAGCCATGACTGTGAAAATATCTGTGGACACACAAAAAATAGCACACATATGATTGGAACTGGTGAAAAAACGAAAGTAATAAAACAGGGAGGTTTCTGCACTGGTTGATTTCACAGCAGTTGTTACAAGTGGTCTTTCTTAAGATGGAATTCAAAATTTCTGCAGTAAAGGCAGACATCAATGTATGATTTAGTTGGTCATTTTGCTAATTTACATGTTCATACAAAAGGCTCTAGGGTCTACTATCACCAGATCAGGTTATGACCAAACAAGAAATATGGCTGCAGACATTATGTCCTACTCTAGGGACACGATGAAATGTGTGAAGGCGCTGTTCATTTCATACATGTAGCATGAAGGCCTATATCGCTTGGTATGGATTAATATTCGTGTTTTCCACATGCTGTACATTATGACTAGCATTGAATTCCAATTTCATTTTTTTTTCTCGAAATCTCAATATGCCTTATTGCCATGGTTGCTAATGCCGCAGGAGTGATTTTGCACAGTGGCAGAAAGGTACTGTGGGAAGGAAAAAAGGAGTAAACATTGCCCCCTTTTCCTTCCCACAATGCCTTCTACCATCATGACCATCTGTACCAAATCACCCATGCTGTATTGTGGCAATAAGGCTTATTGCCAGGAGTTTGTTTGCTTGTTTTTTGACAATATCTAGGCATGTGACATTTTTTTTAAAGTGAGTCTGATTTAAATGTAACATATGCCAAAGGATAAGTTTTAAAATAAGGTTTTTAATGATAGCAAAAGCAATGTTATGCCATATTGGGTTGGGGAGTTGTTTAATTTTTTTTAAGATTTTAAACGAGCGTATTTTGTGCCTCCATATTTGTATTGAATAACACAGGAAAGTTCTGAAAAAAATGTGACCTGCAATCCTTGCTTTGCGTTAAGCTTCACTTTCTTTGAACATACACCATTCTATATACCGTTAGAAAGCAAATTTCAAATCCTGTGAAATCAAATACAAATGGACTGAGCTCAGTTCACGTACAAAATTCTTGTGATCAGTTGTTCATTTTTTCAATTCTTGTAGGCAACAACATCATGAGCATTACACAAACATTGTAAGCCCGTGACGGGCAAGCAGGTTTCAAAATGCAGCTGCGCCGTCATGAATCATGGCAAGATGGCGTGCACAGCGTGCATGCACGACATGGGACTGAACACCTTGTAGTCCGATAAAAAAAATACCCCTTCGAAGCTTCAGAATTTGCTCAAATTACACCCACTTACAGCTTAAGAGTTATGTTTCACAACAATTTACCTTAAAATGACAATGCTCTGTTACAAATCAGGATTAGTTGGGTGGAATTTTGAGCTCGAACTTTAGCGGCACTTCCTGGAGGTCGATCGGAAAATTTCGAAAATGAACGTGAACTTTGTGTTTTTCGCATTAGGCCTACATATTCATTAATTTGTCAGTCGGACTCCTTACAGCGGGGCGAAATCAGGACACACCTTCTGCAGGCAGAAAATCGGGCTAACAGTTGTGTGGGCACCTTTCGGAGGTCGCGCGTACGCGTAGAGTGTGTTTGGACATACACATGACATTGACATACCTACAATATCCACGGATTACAGACATGACAGACAAGCAAAAAAACAAACATTGAATGTGCTTAGCTAGGGTTATAAAGACAAAAAGACCCTAATACTATAGCCTATAGCAATTTAGGATTGAGAGTAGGCCCTACCAGCCTATGCCATGGCATGCACGGATCAATAAAGGACATGATGGAATGGAGTTAAGACACATTGACAGTAAAATGTTAATCTGAGGCATTGCAGAGATTTTTGTCTTATTTAATAGGAACACTTGATCAGATTACGAAACATTCGTCACTTACCTCCGCTGTTTTAATGTGGCGCTCTCTTTTCCATTCTTACCCGTGTTTTTGTTAGAAATAACCGAACTCGAAGTGTCGCACAACGCATGGAGAAGCAGGGGACACTGCAGCGCAAGCACGTGGATCTCTCTATAGTGTACCTGGGTATTTTCGTGCTCATTGATTGCAAGTGGAAAGGCACAGGGTACAAGACCTAGGGTTATTTGCGGATACAGCGCCACCAATAGTCATATTCTGTCAGTGTGACATGTGACGCGTCGTATTACTGTGCATAATCAGGTCATGCACAGGGCCATATTTTTGTGGGAAGAATCAGATCGGCATGTGTTCACCTTTTTATCATTTCCCTGTGCGTTAATCAGGCCCCGTAATTTCTGACTAGTTTAAGTTCATTAAATGGAGTCTGTACATGGTAGTATTTCTTTTTTTTGTGTGGACACACGTCGTACGCTGTTCATGCACATGTGCATATCGTTAGGATCGAATCAAGGACATTGCACCTGTGAGTGTGACCTTAGCCGGTCGAAACGCTTACAAGTACACGTGCATGTACTGTCCACGTACCGTGCTTATTACGCTGGATCGGGCTTTGCTAGGTCTGGGAATTGCGAATTTCTCTCCACCCTTACGTCGGTCCATTTTCGGCAGATCAAATGCCAACTGGCCTACATGTAGCTATCCTCAGGCATTGTGGTGACTAGGGCCCATGCAGCTTTCACCGTTGCCTGGATGTGGGTTGTAAACTAGTATGGGCCTCATCGCGTAGCATCGTGTAACTCTGAAAGAAACTTCGTACGTATACATGTACATNGACTCGAAACCGGCCCTACCAGCCTATGCCATGGCATGCACGGATCAATAAAGGACATGATGGAATGGGGTTGAGACACATTGACAGTAAAATGTTAATCTGAGGCATTGCCGAGATTTTTGTCTTATTTAATAGGAACACTTGATCAGATTACGAAACATTCGTCACTTACCTCCGCTGTTTTAATGTGGCGCTCTCTTTTCCATTCTTACCCGTGTTTTTGTTAGAAATAACCGAACTCGAAGTGTCGCACAACGCATGGAGAAGCAGGGGACACTGCAGCGCAAGCACGTGGATCTCTCTCTAGTGTACCTGGGTATTTTCATGCTCATTGACTGCAAGCTGAAAGGCACAGGGTACAAGACCTAGGGTTATTTGCGGATACAGCGCCACCAATAGTCATATTCTGTCAGTGTGACATGTGACGCGTCGTATCACTGTGCATAATCAGGTTACGCACAGGGCCATATTTTTGTGGAAGAATCATTTTATTTCTCCATGGAAGAATCAATCAGCATGTGTTTATCTTTTTACCATTTCCCGCGCGTTAATCAGCCCCGTAATTTCTGACTAGTTGAAGTAACTGTTCTTTTTATTAAATGGCGTCTGTACATGGTAGTATTTCTTTTTTGTGTGGACACACGTCGTACGCTGTTCATGCACATGTGCATATCGTTAGGATCGAATCAAGGACATTGCACCTGTGAGTGTGACCTTAGCCGGTCGAAACGCTTACAAGTACACGTACATGTACTGTCCATGTACCGTGCTTATTACGCTGGATCGGGCTTCGCTGGGTCAGGGAATTGCGAGTTTTTCTCCTCCCTTACGTCGGTCCATTTTCGGCATATCAAATGCCAACTGGCCTACATGTAGCTATCCTCAGGCATTGTGGTGACTAGGGCCCATGCAGCTTTCACCGTTGCCTGGATGTGGGTTGTAAACTAGTATGGGCATCATCGCGTAGCATCGTGTAACTCTGAAAGAAACTTCGTACGTGTACACTAGACGGTCGGTTGGTTACACTGCTTAGCTTTCTTACACTCAAGCTATGCCCATCATTGTATTGTGACAACCGAGTACAGGGGCATATATCTTCAATTGGCAAGCAATCTGAACCTACAGCCGAGACGGGGAACGTCTCTCAAGCGATCGACGGCGCTGGCGGCGAAGGCCAGGCTAGGCAACTTGAACCGATAGTAATTTGTCCTCATCATCTGTACTTCGCAGTGTTAGGTTTTCGAGGAAAAGGCTGTGGAGTCAGACCGAGGAAAACTTATGGCAACGATTCGACAATTTAGCAATATTTGTAGCCGGATGATGAGACGAACGTTTCTGATAGTTGTCATTGTCATGGCATTGTTGTTGATGTTGCTCAAAAGGCAAGTCTCTCTACCTTCAGTAAGCGCATCTCTTTCGCTGACTCAGAGAAAACCGAACATTGTGTTTCTTCTAGTTGATGATTTAGGTTATAACGACGTAGGTTATCACGCTAAGAATGGCAAGTCAGCTATCAGAACTCCGAACATTGACGAACTCGCCGAGCAAGGCGTCAAGTTGGAGAATTACTATGTACAACCTCTGTGTTCTCCAACCAGGAGCCAGCTCATGACGGGCAGGTATCAGGTAAAACTGTCGTCAACGAAAAAGTTTAATTTGGCTTTCGTAATTTGGCCCTCGTGTCACAGTGGGTGATAGGTTAATGTAAGTCCGTATAAAAGTCTTTGAGGATGGGGAAAGGTGGGGGATGACTTACCAGACCATAGAAATTTGAAAAGCTGCAGGGGCAGGAGGCCATAACAGGGGCGATGTTCGTTATAAAGATAAGCGTACATCTGTAATCTGAATCCAATTCACGCAGAGTCTTACATCGGAATGGCATATATTTATGGCTTTATAAAATAGTTGTCCCTTTTTAGTGATATTGCAAGCATTTTAGTCGTTGGGAAATCCTTGAAATTCTTCACAATCTGCTCAATGATTTTGCTCATCACAAAGAGGTGGGCGGATGATTCAATATAGTGCACACAACCCCCCTCAAAAAGTGGGGGATATACCCTCCCCCCATTTACGCCCGTGCTTTGAGATGACGGTTGCATGTACAAAGAATGGACTTTCTGAACTTGGGTGCCCTGGCCTGCAAATCAAAGATTGGGCACGTATTGATGCGTAGAGTTTATGATGAAAGAATAACTTCGAGGAAATCAACTTGAATAACGGTTTCATCGTGTTGTGTTGGATCTCTGAGTGGATAAACCGGTCTCTGCACATCATCCGTGGGATTTTTCTTTTCCTTCTGAGGTTTCATCTAAGAACAAGGTTTACACACCACCGCAAGGCATTGAAGACCGTGATGCTACTACATGTATTTAGGACATCTTTCATGAAGTTCCGAGTGTGTCGATATTTGTATAAGACAAATCTCACGTAGGCTTACAAAACTTGTGTGTTTAAAAAGAACTATACTCGGACAGATCCATTCTAAGATGAGCAACAGTCCCAAAAGTATTTTGGGCTCTTCAGTTTATTAGATATTGACCATCACACAAGATTGGAAAAAGGCCTGAGTGATTGCCTCGCCAATTATTTTGGGGAAAACGCCGGAAGAGGAGCTTAGAGTAAATGCAACGCCCCCACTTAACAAATTTACTAGACCAGTGTAATCAATTCATTTTGCATACTGAAAACTAAATCTGTTTCATTCATTGTCAGATTCATATGGGGAATCAACACTATTTATTTGAACATACCAGACCGCAATGCTTACCCCTGGACGAGATAATGCTCCCTCAGATGTTGAAGGAGGCCGGTTACTCGACACACGCAATCGGCAAATGGCATCTAGGTTTCTGCCGCAAAGCCTGCCTTCCGACCAGTAGGGGCTTCGACACCTTTTTTGGTAAAAAAGAAGTGAACTGTACTTTATTTGATTACAGATTTTAAAATATCCATGGCAGACTAATTCATGGTGATGCCTCCTAAATTTTGGCATTTTTGTTTCATGCGCAAAAAAAGAACTTTGTCAGCTTATCAATGCTTGTTTAATGCCTTTTCAGGTCCGAATGAAGTCTGGCATTTTGTTCTTTTTAAAGAGTTACGTTTTTATTGGAATTATTCACATGCATAGTTCCTGAGTCCAAGACCTGCATTTTGAACCCTATCTTGGCTGGTGTGAATTGGGACCACGTAAATCTAACTTGATTTCACGAGATATTTAGAGAATATTACATCAGTGTATGGTGTGTCATCATCTGTTCTCCCGCAAATCTCCTCGTGTTTAATAAAAGCTCCAAATCTTTCAGATTCAACAGAAATATTTAATGCGGCTTATTTGCCGAAACAGAAAACAGTTAGAGGCTTTGGTCTGCCTTTGCTGTAGGACTTTATACAGGTGGTGGGGATCACTGGTACTATAATCGGACTATCGAAGGTGAGGATACCGGTGGTGGACACGATTTACACCAGGACACCGTACATCATCGCAGGAATGCGGTCGAGTTCGACGGGATCTATAGCGCGGAGCTCTTCACTGCAGAAGCTGAGATAGTCATAAGTCAGCGACAGCCAGATAAGGTGAGATCCAGGTTTGAAAACTTGCGTAAATGGAAATCCATTGAGCACCACTTGGAGAGAAAAAGCATGCATATTAAATAGCGTGGGTTTGGGTTTGAAACTTCATTCACTGGGCAGCAACTTATTCCACGTGCCGAGACGTGCCGTGGACGTCGGTATACTTGTAGATCTTACATGCGAGGTGGGACGATACACCTCTCATGTGACATGATATGATACCAGACGCAGTGTATCATCTCTGATGGTCACACGTTCATTAAATGAACAAAATGTCAAAACTTTACAAGAAAAATGGCATGCTTGTAACGTGCGTTTTGATGTGCTCTCTAATCAGCCTTTCTTCCTGTACTTGGCCTACAAGAACGTCCACTCACCAATTCAAGCCCCAGGCCGCTTCTCGGATTCGTACCAAGATTCTATCCAAATCCAGCCTAGGCGGACCTACGCGGGAATGGTCAGCGCCGTGGACGAAAGTGTAAGGAACTTGACCAGAACTCTCAAGGAAGAAGGCGTATGGGATAACACCATTATCATCTTCTCGTCGGGTGAGTAGGCCTCAGAAACACCGAACGATATTGGACAAATGATCGAAAAATGCGCAAGATTTGTGTTCTTTTTTGGTTGTATTTTTTCTCAGACAATGGTGGTTCTTTATACCATGCTGGCAATAACTGGCCGCTTCGTGGCGGGAAGAGTTACTTGAATGAAGGCGGAGTGCGCGCTGTTGGTTTCGTTAGCAGTCCGCTTCTACCTAAAGCCGTGCAGGGTACCATCAATACGCAGCTCATCCATGTCAGCGATTGGTTACCAACCTTGGTAAGGAGCGTTGCTGGAGGCCATACCAACAACATTAAACCTTTAGACGGATATGATGTCTGGAAAACAATCAGGCAAGTGGCTGAGCTTTTTCTGTTCCCATTCTTCGAGGGGGTACACGCATAATGGTCTCGTAAATGTTGCATTTGGTTCCTTGGGACACGTCACATCTTCGAATATAGTTTGTTATCATGAACATTCCTTGGCACCAAAGATCGAACAATCAACAGACATGCTTGTTATGTCTATTCTCTCTAATTTGTAGTTAGGCCTACACAGAGATTAACGACAGGTTTAGGTCAAATATTTTGGTCACACTAACGAAGAAAATCGGAATGCTTAAGTACGAATTTATTTGAGTTCACATCTAACCACTTCAGAAAACAATCTCCTCCCTTTCAAACAACCAGAATCCCAGCATGCTGATGAATGTCTCACCAAAAATCCACAAAAGCCCTGTTTGCAGTTAGTTTCGTTGTATTGAATAAATCTTATTTCGGCATGATCAGTGTCACCGAACGCTTCTGTTTCGGTAATATTGTCCTTCTTTTGCAGCAAAGGAGATGTATCACCTCGGAAAGAAATCCTTCACAACATCGATCCCATGTTCAACCTAACCGTATTAACGGACGAGGACAACGCATTCCTAGCCTCTCTTCCTGGGGAAGTTAAATTTGATCCAAGAGTCCGAGCCGCGATAAGAGTCGGTGATTGGAAATTACTGACAGGAACCTCAGGTGAGGTTTTTAAACTTAAGTGAACCTTTTTTTTTTGCAAAGTTTCTGATTAAAGAGTAAATGAGGGAACGAGGGCTTAATTCAGGCACTAGACATACCGATAGTTGATATTGATGGCTTGGTTTTTACCCTTTAAAGGCCTGTTCTTACTTAGCGCAAAAGCAAAATAAAAATTCTAGCGTCAGGTCAATTTGGCCTGTGATTTTGCCAATCTCTAGCGAATCTCGCAACAATTTTTTTCGTGATGTCAAGTCGCTTTGCTGTGCTAACTGCCTGAAGTATAAACCAGCCTTAAAGTGTAGCTGCAATGAATTTTTCATGACACAAGTTTTATGCAGCTTTATACTTTTCTTCATTGTACAAGAACTGTTTGAAACCCCTTTTAAAGTAAATGTTTTCAAAATTTTAATCTTTTAAACATTTATAAAAAAGCATTGTCTTGCTTTCCTGGGCAACTGAGGGTGCTGCTGCCGTGATGTCATCAAGGGAAGATTAATGGTTGGGTACATTGGTTTTCCTGTATAAATTGTAAACCCAGAAGTTGCTCACTGCAGCAACTCCAGCATGCAAAGGCCCCACATTCTTTTTAAAAACGGTTCAATAAAGACAATCTGGTAATAAAGTGCTGTATCGTGAATTTTATGTCTTCTTCACAATCCAGGAACTGATTATTGGGTGCAGCCTCCTGAGTACGCACACGCTATACTGATCCAAGCTTGCGCAGGATATGCAGATACGATCCAACTGTACAACATTAGGTACGACCCGAACGAATCGTGCAATCTTGCAAGGCACAAGAAGGACATTGTCCTGAGACTTCTCCGGCGACTGTACGCCTACCAGTCCGGTGCGGAGCCGGTAGATTTCCCGGAGAGAGACGTCCGAGCAGACCCTCAGTTGCACGGCGGCTTCTGGGAACCGTACCTGGATTGATTGGACACCAGCTTTTTTTGTGTTCAGGTTCACCCTCGGTGCATAATGAGACACAGCTTGTGCTAATGACAAAATTAGGTCTATAATGTTGAATTCGGTGATAAAGTAATCCGCAGGAGGGCATGTGTTGGTGAAATACTGTGATTTTTCTTCTGGTGAATTCTTAATAGATGGTGCTGACTGAAATGTATATTTTGAAACCTTTAAAAGAATTTTACTGCATCTTAGTATATACACCACCGTCTACTTCGCCATTCACAGAAAATTTAATATTTCAAACAAAACTTTTTTTGTTTGAAATTTACTGCATGCACAAAATTCTCTGTTATTGGGAGATCATGCATGGTTTAACGGAGTTTTGACCAGTCACCTTATCAACGCAACCCCTGACCTGTAGAGACTTGCCTCTTCGTCAGTACATGTGCAATCCCCACAAAGCCAAAATTTCCTTCCTTTTGCGTGACCTCCATTTATAAGAATAACAAATTTTAGTAATTTCAAGGAGAGAGAAAATACAGGACAAACAAAAGGGCCTTTGACTTGGAAATATTAAAATAATGTTGACATATTGTTTTCAGTGTATGTGTCTTAGAAAAGGTGATTGGTGCCCCAAAAAGGTTCCATGTTATAAGTAAAGCCAGTATTATTTTTGAAGTAACCAAGTGTAAATGTCTATACATGTATTATTTACATGGCATAATGCGCATGCTTGACGTTCAGCTATAGTAGGTTATGTCCATGATTTTTTATGGAATAAAGCTGTCTTCAAAGATCTTTCAAAGCATGTTAACTTTGGCTTTGTAGCGTGTTTACTTTGGAGATACAGTCGATCACATATAAGGAAAGCACTGATAATACGAAGTTTTGTTTATAGCAATGACTGTTTTAGGTGTCAGTCTTTGTTTTTCTTTATTGATGAAAGTGATGATACAAAGTGACTATTACTATTACAACACGGTAAATTGAAAAGTCCCAAAGACATTTTAAAATAGTGTTCTCATTAAACAAGGGCAGATCCAGGGCAGCCAAAAGGGGCTGTGCCTGTGCCCCATCCAAAAAAGGAGTCCCCTTTTTGGGGGAGGGGGGTAATGAAAGGTGATGGGGGTCTGCTTTATTTCCCTTCTTTCCAAAAGCGCGTAAACGGCCCTCAATAAAAGCTCACATAAAAACTTCAACATTTTTCGACCCACGAAACACTTTTGCTCGTCCCTTCCCTGAAAATTGGTTTTGGATGCGCCCTTGGACTTACAAAAATATTTAATGTTCAGAGATGATGACAATCAGTGAAAAGTTCGTTGACCCAAAATCTAATCAAAATAAAAAGGAAAAGTAAACCTTTTGGGGGTTCTCTTCCTCCAACCATAACCTCCATTTATGTGTTATCTCCTATCTTTGCCCTTCACACCATCTGTCCTGGGATCCATGCACATCTAGCAGAAATAAGGTTTTCAATACTTCCATTCAAATGTGAAATGTCAATTTAGAATCTCATGAATTTTCATGAATTGTAAAAGGTCTGCCAGACCTGACCAACAATACTCCATTGAGTGGTTATTAGAATAGGCGATGTACCCTGATTCATTTATCAGCTATGAGAATCTTTGTTTGAACAATGAGGGAATATCCAAAGAGGTTTTGTGAAAGAGCCGTGGTCGGTGATGATGTTTGCTCCGTTTGCATAAGTACACACGAGGCGCACAGACAGTACGCTCCTTTGTTACGTGAGGATGAACTCGTGTGCTGCGAACACACACACACATATGCTGACATCAAGACTCATTTGTCAACGGAGCTGAGAGGAAAAAAGAACCGCCAAGGGTGCACGAGGAAGAGATAAAGTGTTTTCTACTAGATGTCTTTTTCTCCAGTCACTTGTAGTCTTTTTAAAGTTACGTATAATACTACTGCCTCTGCCAGAGTTCGCGCCAAAGTGAGGCCCTCAAATACTCGTCGCTTCAGCATACAAACTTCATCGACCAACTAAAAGGTTTGTCCAGAGTTAATTTATATGGTTTGTTGTTCAAGGTCTAGTCGCTCAGATAGCTGCCGAAACTGCTAGTTAGAAGTTGTTGACAACCGAATATGTCTCAGCATTTAGGCAAGCCGAAAGTTTTTGCACATGGGTGATCAAAGCAGGCCGCTTTGTAATGAGAAGGCAAAGGAGAACAAGCTCAAATCGAGATTGACTTGAAATTAAACCATGAAGGAGATGATGCATGTGCATTGTATAATTTATACATGTACTGAGTGTCATGACCGCAATTCTGCAATTTCTAATAATCGGTAGGCCTATAATTGATTGGTAGCATTCATTATTGGGTCTGATACAATGTGCTTACCGTGTGAATCAGTTCACATGTCCGTATAATGTTCACTGATATTCTCTGACATATTTAGTACACGTGGTTCATTTTGAATTATACGACAAGGCAGGCATGATATCGCCGAGGTTGAAGCACGGCGAGATACGTTGGACAAAAAGGACAGATGAATCGAGCATTTGTTGTCTATGATAAAGTGCAAACATCCTCAGTATGCTTTATGGCTCACTCTTCAAACAGATGACGAAGGTCCACATTCCATATGCGTTACTGTATATCCTACACGTGCTATTAGCGTTGAAGTTGACGATGATACGACTGGGGGCGTCCCACATTGCCATCGACGAGTGCGGTGTATTCAAAGGCTGTTTCAGAAGCCCCGTGGATTGCCAGAGTGTGACATCGTGTGACGCCGTCGTGACGTGGCAGGAGACGCCAGACGGAGGATCCTTAATTATTGAATTGGCGGGAATATCACCTGGCTACGTAGCTGTTGGATTTTCTGGTAATCAGCGGATGGTAAGACATTAATATCAATTGATCACTGAGATAAAAAAACAAGTGCCATATGCATTTCATGTGCTTGTTTTCTATGGGCCAGCGTTTAATGCTTTATGGCAATGATGAATTATGAATCTCTTTATTTGGTGTGAATTAAACCTTGAAAAAGTATTTTTACATTTATGAAAACAAAAGTTGGAGAGTTGGGCCTTCACAAACTCACCCTAAATTAAATGGCGTGGAAACCCTGGGGGTGGGTACCGTTCCATACTCTTACCACTTTTAGCTGAAGCATTGAGCTCCCTATTGAGACTTTCCTCCAAACCATAAAATTCGTATCAGGGGCAGATGCAGCTGTCATAGAAAATTATGGCTTCCATTAAAGAAACTGTGCCTACCATTCATCATTGCATTAAAGTTCTAACAATAATAATAACACACATTTTGAAAAAAGTCAAATCTGAAGCTTTTTGGAAAGTTTCCCGCCTTTAAGAGGCGTGGCTGTCATTTTAAAGAAGTGGGGTGGGATTTTTAGTTACCGTAAAATATTTGAATTTTTTTTCAAAATTGCACAAATACTTCCGTTGACATGAAACGTTCAGCGTTTACCTTTTTGAATCCTTCTGGCCTTCAGACACGCACACAGGGCAATTCCCGGCAAAATTAAAATATTTCACTATAGAACCAAGCTAGCTTACTAGAACTTTAATTCATAAACGAAAAAAATTTTTTTTTAAATTACAGAAGTTAGAGAGAGTGCCATTACCTGTTACTCTCAATTACATGTTTTTAAAAAAGTCCTTTCGTTTACGCATTTTTAGCAATAAGGAGCTCGTTATTAGAATGATACATTTCATTGCTGCGAGAAACGGTCCATTTTGTTCACATTATAAATAATCTACATTTTAGCGTGACACCCTGCTGCGCCACATCTTTCAACCTGATTAAACCCAGTAAGCACTGCATATAACCAAGATCACAGAGCCGTCCTGGGGCGTCATTAACCGATATGGTTATACCGGCTGTATCAGCTGCAGTGGATACAGAAATGTTTCATGCGGCAATGCCGTATCTGTCTTTGAGTCTGTTCAGAGGAGGTGAGGGACACATGGCATATGTTCCTGACTGCAGTTATTTGAGTAGATGTTTTACCTGTACAACATTGGGCTTGGCCGAGGGTCAAAGCCTTGGTATATCGTCCTGCTACAATACCCTCTCTGTGCCCCTCCCAAGAAGTTTTAAATGGGGGATATGCATACTCTTGTAATGAGTGCCCTATTTGTAGAAATGGCAGCCACAGCAATAAAAATTCGAATCCGTGTTGGCTTCATAAATGCTTGAGAAATTCTAGTCTGTTGTTTAAAGATGGCCATATTTTTTAAAGTTGGGGTAACGAGTGACCCTAATTTTTCCGATGGCTGCCACGCCCCTAATGGTCCAATTTGCACCCGGCCCCAGAATGAATGTAAAATTGAGCGTCAGTGCTAAGAAAGCCTCTTTACAGCCACTATACAACTAACAAAGTGTGGAGATCACAATTGAAGATAGTTGTCATATAATGGAAAAACTTGCCATTCAACTGTTACAGCAACAATATTTTCTCTAAATTTCTTTTGGTGTTGTTTATTTGACTGTATTTAGTCGAACACAGACGTCTTAGCTTGTGTTGATAACAATGGAGCAACACTGAAACATTTCTACAATCCAGTTCGCCATGTGAATGAACCTCGGACGCAGGTGTGTATTATGAAAGGATAACGAAATGTTTCAAACGATGGCCGTTTTGTTGAATTTGAAAAAAAGCTCAAACAGTCTCCCGAATGGTAAGAACTATTGAATCCTAAAAGTGCTGTGGACTGAAATGCAACTGTTGGTGTCAACTGATGGTCACTGCCTCTTTGTTTATAGATGTAGTCCTATATGTTTTGATACTAATCGCTTAATTGCGCATTTTTCTCTCATCATTTTAAAAATACACTCGATTTACGGACAGTGTGGACGGTACAAGGACTTTTGTAACGTGAAACCAGCTTTGGAGCAAATAAATGTGAGGGGAGTGTCGGTCGTATTTTGGACTCAATAGTCTGAGATTCCTGTTCTGCGCATGCCCTTTTAATAGCTAAATGTCTACAACTCATGGCACAGAACTAACAGTTGTTAAAGGGCAGAACAGACAATAGTTTACTGAGTTGACACATTCTGTTTTTGTTGACACTTGCCAGCTAACATCTACTATAACGAAAATTAAGAAAACCCCGTTGTGGATTTTCAATTTTCTGTTCATTTGCATGTTGCTATAGGAATAAAGTTTTAACACGACAGTGTGTCCTCAGTGGCGTTGGCGGGGGGGGGGGCAAGGTGGCCGTTGTCCTTGTCCTATTGCCAGATCTTTTCTCTTTTTAAGAACGGAAATTGCTTAGTACTATATCGCCTTATTTGCTTGTTGCGGGCGAGCATTTTTTTTGCAGAGTTTATCGAGGAAAACCTGGATAAGGAAGTTGTCGCTGTTCTCATTTCCAAGTCTAAATTTCCTATCTCCAGGTCGGAGTTGCAGACGTGACTGCTTCGTCAGCCGATGGCGTAATCCAGTGCCGATTCAAGCGTGTCAAGAGCCTCGACGGAAACCAAGAGTTTGCGGACCTGAGAGAAGATACGTATGTCCTGCTCGCCAGAGGGCTTCAAAGTGATGGTCAGTTAATTGCCATATTTAAATGTTATTTCTGAGAAAAAAAATTAGTCGTTGCACATAAATTTCAAATATTCAAAGATGTGTCTAGGCTGCAGTAAGAAGTGCTTTTAAGTCACATGAAAACTCATTTCCTCTCAATATTTACGACGTCTATTTATAGTTCTGTCAATTTCAGCCATTAGTTGTCCAAGTTCACAAGCGCCCTTCTGTTGTACAGAATTAATAACAAACTGAGAATAAATGCTTAAGAAACAAATATGTTTGACATAATTAATAAACACTCTGCAGAAATCTGATCAACAACCGTTTGGGGTCAATGTATGAATGTAAACACCTCGGTCAGATGACTCTCTGGACCCCTTTTCAGGTCGAGATGACCCAGTCCCAAGGTCAATTTATACCCAGGAGATTATAGTGCCACCCAGAAAGATCAGTATTTTTGGCCCGATTTGTTTCTGTTCTGTAGGTTTCCTGACCTACCATACGCTGGGCTATTTCATCAGCAGCACAAAACAGAATTTCTCAGTTTACCGAGCCGCCGATGACTTGACGACAGCGTTTCCACCTTATCATGACGGCAATTCAACCCAGAGAACCCTCCTGCCAACAGACTTCCTCAATACGGAGGCCTCGCCCAGGCTTACAGCACCAAGCAGTACGTGTCACATAGTTATAATCAGACCACTGTTATGGCAAGTTATCCACAGACTTCGAAGATTCAAGGTTTCCAAATAAGGCCCAAGTTTTTATCCCAATATACCGGTATAAAAGATCTCATTCTTCTGCAATCAATCTGAAAGGGACTGCTAGAAATGGAACGAGTCCAAAACTCCATATTGCATGGCGTGATTGGTCATTAATTATGTCTGGTTGCACACATTGATCGGAGGTACGTGCGCATCTCACGTCCAACTGGTGCCACACAGACGTAAAATACACATTTGACATAATTAACCTGCGAACTTCAGCACAAATCGCTCATGCCACAGACGTATTCGTTATAACAAATTTGTACGACTTCAGTCTTTTTCCTCCTTCATTGCTGTACTTACCGTGATTTCTTTTCCCCTTTCCAACTGTAGGTAACGGGGCCAGCAAGCAATACATCTCCCTCACCGCAGTTTCCTTTTTAACGGTTCCAAGTGTTTGTAACATGCTAAGAATAGTTTAACACTGTTGCCAACACTTTTGAAATCGATCTATGTAGAAATTATTTTGATTGATTTCTGGAATTGCAGAAGGGTTAAAGTAAACATCCACACAGTGGAAAATATGGTGGAAATAATGACCTACAGTAAAATTAAGAATATCATACTCACCTAAAATCTATTATTCTTGTTTCATAAAAACTTTTATATTAATATACCAATTTTCAGCAAACGCCAATTAGTTTACAATATAATCAAACAATAGTCCTTCATGTATTTGACTAAACAGTGTAATCTTCTCACAATATGATGTAAAAAATTCATGAATTATATTTTGTATACAAAATTAACATTTATAGCGTAATTAACAGCCCTACGTGTTTGCGTATTGCACCTGCCAATATATACTCTGTTTTATTGTATTAGCTGTCGTAGTAATTTTTCAAGAACAAGAAAAATCAAATTCCGCATTTTTTCGGTCAGTATCAGTTTAATTTTACACATTGTTCCTGAAATATAGGGCCCTCTTGATGTGCCTTAGTTATTGAATACGGGCGTGTTCACAATAGTGCGCCTCCAAGAGTTTGCAACGCGTTAGCCATTCACAGTACGCGAAATTTGTCGGCCCAAAGCCGTTTGGAAAGGGTCGACAAATTTCGCGCGTTGTGATTGGCCAACGCGTTGCAAACTCTTGGAGGCGCACTATTGTGAATCACCCGTACTGGCGGGAGGGCCCCGTTCATCAATCTAGATATGGCATCCAGAATCCGCCGTGGAGCTGTGGGTTAGCCCTTTCGTCGGTCGCTGGGAAGTCGACCGGGACTGAGACCGACTGATAGTACTGCAGTCGCTGAAGGAGCTTAAGAACGATCTCCTTGTTGTCGCGGGCCACGTTGCAGGTCTCACGAGGGTCGTATCTGATGTTGTACAGTTGAATGGCGTTGGAAGAACCCGGACAAGTTTTGGCAGGGATGACGTCAGGAGATTCAGGCGGTCTACGCCATTTTGAACTCCCTAGTGATGATCAAATTTTTATTTAAGAAAAAAATTGATTTAACTAAAACCACAATCCGCCTGTTGACAGGACCGCAAGTCGGCAAAAGGTGGGGAAAGGTTGTTAAAAGTAAACTGTAGAGCAGAGCAGGCATCATTCCAGTGAGAATGTGGTTTCCATTTCAGGGAAACCAAACGCTCTTCATTAGAATGAGTTGACACAGTGACACAAAACAGTCGTCAGTGTTTCTGCCCAATGAAATCGAACATTCAGCCATAAAAAGAAGCAGGAAATCCTCTTTGAACGTGCCTTTCACGCCAACCAGGAAATCACACTCAGTACATCCGTGACGGCGCCTCAGGGAGGCTGCCATTTGTAAGATCAGCCGAAAAACAGCACGTATTGAAACCTCCAACCTGTTTATGTGTATGTCCTGGCCAGTTTTCCCATGTCAGTCTGATTGGTTTGGAGGGCATCAAGTGACTTTGACAAGTATGTGTTACCTGGTTTTCGGAATGATTGTCGGAATGGAAACTTCCCACAACTTATCAGGCATCCATGCCACAGGGCACATAGAAAATGCGTCTTCAGAAAGGCATCTCAGTGTAATCACGTTGCGATTTCCCAAAGTACTGAACATGCAGTTCTTAACATGAACAACCAGGGAAATGACAGTTCAGATTAGAATATTTCTAATATTCGACAGAATTAAAAAAGACCACAGCTTCCTGGGGAATTGTAGAGTTTTGTCCTAACATTTCCTCTGTAAATTTCTTTTGTGCAGTTAATGTGTTTGTGTTAATTACCTGACGCTCCGGTTAGTAATTTCCAATCACCGACTCTGATTGCTGCGCAAATACCAGGGTCGAAGTTATGATCTCCTGCCAACGAGGTTAACAATGCTTGGTCCTCCAGGCTAAGACTTTCATAGTCCTGCATGGGATCGATGTTGTGAAGAATCTCAGTACGGGGTGATGCGGCTCTTTCGCTGCATGAAGTGAAAATAAAATGTTGTAAAAATCTGAAATGGAACTATTAAAAATCCGAAGTAGAACCTTAAAAGTAATAAAGTTCTTTCATACATCTTCTGTAGTTTAAGCCCCCAGGCCCCTCCCTTCCCCCGGGTGTGCCAAGGAGATGATGGCTATTACCCGAAGGAAGACAGTTGAAATCGTCACAATTTCACTGCAACCTCTTGGATCCCAAACGATTGAATTTTGTTCACCTCACCTGATTGTTTTCCATACATCATATCCATCTAAAGGTTTGGTGTTGTTGGTATGGCCACCAGCAACGCTCCTTACTAGGGTTGGTAACCAATCGCTGACATGGATGAGCTCCGCATTGACGGTACCCTGCACGGCTTTAGGTAGAAGCGGACCGCTAACGAAACCAACAGCCCGCACTCCGCCTTCGTTCAAGTTCTTCTTTCCGCCACGAAGGGGCCAATTGTTACCCTGACTGGTTAATGATCCACCGTTATCTATTCAAAAAGGAAAATTTCACAAGTTTCCGTGGTGTGTATACGATGATTTATTTGTAATGACATGTACACCCGAAAGCTTCACTTGTAGCGTCTTTCGCCCCTTGGAGAGTAGGGGTTACCGGAATTCAAAGACTGTATTGAAATATATACAGAAAGTGCGCTTAGTTTCGCCTGCTACATTTGTCATCATTTTAGTATTATTTTGATCTTTTGAATGGAAATGCACTTTCTCAATTTTTGGTACGTACTGACCCTTATTCACCAGTTGTAATAGTTCTCGATTATTTCAAATATTAAGAAAACTGTGCGAAAACTGTACAAAAAGACTTTAACCGTTTTGACAACCGTCAGGCTGCTCAAGTGTACTGGCTGCTTAGGCCCGATATAAATGATTGCCTTGCCCTTTCAATTGTGACCAATTAGGTAACACGATGGAGTCACCTGACGGTGAAAGAAAACGAACAGACTTGGTTTCTTCTTATTTAAACAATGACTCAGATTGGCAGGCACACAAGACTGCTTAAACTTTATGTTCACTCATTAATTAAAAAAAAAGATCCAGGAGAGCATAATTTTATTATATTAAAGAAGGGAAAATGAGACGGTACCCACCCGACGAGAAGATAACAATTGTGTTATCCCAAACGCCTTCCTCCTTGAGTGTCCTTGTCAGGTTTCTGACGCTTTCATCCACAGCGCTGACCATTCCGGCGTATGTCCGTCTGTGGTTTGCGCTAATGGAATCTTGGTATAAATTCTTGTAACGTTGAGGGGCTTGGATTGGAAAGTGGACATTCTTGTAGGCCAGATACAGGAAGAACGGCTGGTGGGTAAAAACGATTAAGCCACTCAGAGTGGATCCGGAACCAATTTTTAAGGGGGGGGGGCTCTGAGTGGCAAAAATGTGGAGGTCTCTTTAGTACATAACATTTTATGGCCTTTTGAGGATTGTTGATCAATTTTGGGGGGATGTTGACATGCTTTGGGCGACAGTGGAATGAAAACGTCCCTGAAAATTTCCTTTCTCTCATTATATTTCAAATAAAGTCCCAAGCGTTGAACCAGTATGTCGTTACCCCGAATAGCGTTATTTCGGCCAATAGCATAGCCTGTCGGTCGTTGTTACTAAGAAACAGAATCGTTGCCATTGTAAGGGAAAGACTTTGTTTGTTTGTTGTTTGTTTGTTTTCCTGTCTTGTTTTATGAGTAGAAAATTCCAAGATTTTAGAAAGAACTTCATCACTAGAACATCAATTTTAAGGTATAGAATTCAAACCAAATATCCACAAGTTTGGAGTGCGGTATCTTTTCAAGGTTGACATATATTTTGTATTAAAATTCTGTCCAAAGGCACATCAGTATAATCTCTTTTTAATACCCTGTCCCTCCGGTGTTGTTTGATAATCTTCTGGGCACGCGATGTGAAGAGTTCAGCGCTGTAGATACCGTCATACTGACGCACATTCTTCAGTTCCTCTGTGGTATCATCATGCAGGTCGTGTCCCGAGACGTGTCTGTGACTTTCCATGGAGCGATTATAGTACCAGTGATCTCCCCCACCCGTATATAAGCCTGTGATAAAAAAAACCGGACAATTATTTCGGATTAAATATTTCCTGGCTATACATTATCTTATTTGGCATATCCAACCGCGGGGGGGGGGTAAACTTCAGAACTAACAACATACAAGACGTATGTTATAATCTCCAAGCAACACTACTCCACACTTGAACATTCCAAACAGGAGCGAAAGCTTCCAAATGCTGACAAAAACGATTTCACATTGGTACATTTTCGAGACTGTTACGCGGGTTCCCAGTTCAGTCACTTGATTTAAACGAGTACCTGTCCATCATTCAGTTTTGAACAGTATGGTCATGGACCCAGACTACTTAGCCTACCAAAGAATGTGTCGAATCCCCTGCTGGTTGGTAGACAAGCTCGATGGCAGAAGCCGAGATGCCATTTGCCAATTGCGTGCGTCGAGTAGCCAACTTCCTTCAACTTGGTCGGTAGAGTGACTTCATCCAGCGGCAAACATTGTGGTCGGCTGTGCTCAAACAAGTAGTGCTGAATTCCCATACGGATCTTTGGGACGGAAGGAGTTAAGACAGTGAAGATAAACACTTCAGTTTTAAGGCTCCTGCCGAAAGAGTTCAGGCTCATGCTTTTGCTAGGTTAAAGCAGACATAGTCATCTTTTGATTGTTCGGGAGCTTTAAAAAAATGAAACAACAACGAATAATTTAAGTTCAATTTTAAGAAAATTACAATAATTTTTAATTGAGAAAAAATAATCTAAAAATGATAGTTGTGTGTATAAAACAGAAATTTTAGAATAATGTGAGGACTTGTAAGTTCAAACAAAACTTGCTTGAGAAAAACTGAAAGAAATTAATGATAAATTGATGCCGAGTTAACTGGCACCAGAGATAACACCGCATGTAAGGTTGATTGACATATGGGACATCATTTAGCATTGAGGAATAAGTCTATTCTTCCGGCCACGTAGACGCAGGTGTAGACATTGGTGGTGGAGTTGTTTTTGAGTGCATTAGGGTGTCGGATGAGCGCAAACATAAGACATTATGTAAGCTGTGCCATCGCCGCCTTGCAAGAAATAACCTCGTGAAGATGATGTAGGCTCTAGGTTTCAATTTGATTTCGTAGTCACTGCTTAGTCGCAGCCATTGTAACATTTGGAATGGGTCAGCTCCCAGGTTTCCCTTCAAGCTGGATTCTTAACAAAAGGCAGGTGTGAGAGCAATATGGTGTGATGTTTCAGGGGACTTGTTTCCCTTGACAGGATCACGAATATAAGCCCCACATGAATGTCAGAGCCTTGGAGAAGAAACCCAAGGCGAGGCACTGATTAGAGTGTGCGTGTTGATTTCTAATATACGAATTTTCCATTTGGAGACAACTTTATACGATCAAGTAAAAAGAGGCTTGCGAAGCGTCCCGATATGCAGTAAACGGTAGCTCTTGCAATAATGGTATATAAAAGAGATCGATTTTATTTGTTCATGGGACATAAGGACCACCCCCATCAACAACAGGTCCTCCAAGAACCTGAAAATTAGCATGAACAATGTATGTTCAAGGAAGTGATGTGAATGAGCAAACGTTTATGCTAACTAAGGGTTATTGTCTTTTAAAACACCGAACGAAAAACATATTCGCCCTTAAAATAATAAGCAGTAGGCAGGTCCAATTGGTTTATATTCTTAATGTCTTATAACGAAGAGCTTCCTCCATTGAAATTTCTCCCTGACTGTGTGTCAGGTGTTCTAGTTTTTCTGACGGTCCGTCTTAAAGGAACATGCTCATTAAGTGATGGAAGGACAGTGTCACTTGAATTTGTTTCATTTAGGAGTTGACACTGTTGCCTATGATCTGATGAGTATCTCCGCCATTTTGCAGCGGCCGTGTATTCTAGATAAGTTAGCAAACTTGAAACTTGAATATGTGCTTGTTATTTCCGAAGCATTACCAAATCCTTCTTCAAATTAGAGCATGTATTCCGTTTTAAGTATTCCGTTACCAGTGTGAACACAATACCGATATTCCGTCCCCTATCACAGCAGTGCGTTTGTAGAATGATGCCATGAATTAGCCACATTTGAACATCAATTTTATGTAATGTTTTTTTGGAGGAGGGGTACCAAATTCATCTTAATTGTGTTTAAACAAGTGTTTGTATTCCACCATCAAGGGTTGTCGTGGCTTAAAGGTGGCGTGTGATGGCCTACTTATGAACATGTACAAAACGTTTGTTGATGCAAACTTCACTGATTATATTTGGTCATCATTTTGTTTAAAAGCATAATTATTTACAACCTGGGGCCAATTTCACAGTGCTGCTTAAGCGAAAAACGTCTTATAATGTGTATTGTTTTGGAATGGTATTTACCTGTCTTTTGGTTAGCATGCCAATCACATAGAGTTTGAGTCGGTAACCTTTGTTTGTTAAGCAAGGTTTTTTCGTGCTTAAGCAAATTCTATGCTTAAGCAGCTCTATGAAATTGGCCCCCAGGAGTCTAGACTCAAATATATGAAAATACTGAGCAGAAAGTGAGCCTAATACTTGAGAAGAAAATTCATTCCGAAGCGAAAATCAAATATTTGTTTAGGAAATAATTAGCTCTGCTCAGGATATATCTTCTTTCGGTACAACCATGAGCCCCAAAGGGATATTGAATCTACCCTCTGCCTGTAAAAATTGTTTTAATAGGCAATTAATTATGCAAATCACTTTTTTGCATCTAAGCTTATTCTACACATGGCGTATTATCTTGTATACAAGGCAGTTTTTCTGAATTAGTCTGGGTTTTTGGAGCGCCAAACAGCTGCAAAACTGAAGCAATAGAAAGCAACCATTTCAAAAATAAACCTGAAACTTGGGGTCTATTCCATGTTTGGATGTTACCTGATACCTGCCCGTCATGAGCTGGCTCCTGGTTGGAGAACACAGAGGTTGTACATAGTAATTCTCCAACTTGACGCCTTGCTCGGCGAGTTCGTCAATGTTCGGAGTTCTGATAGCTGACTTGCCATTCTTAGCGTGATAACCTACGTCGTTATAACCTAAATCATCAACCAGAAGAAACACAATATTCGGTTTCTGTCCAGTTCCCTCTGCTGTGGGTAAAAAATGTTTTGGATCATCCCCACGGGGTTTGTAATAGAGTACGGAATCAGTTTCGATACGAAGATGACCAGGTGATATTTGAAGCACAAGCAGCAACGCTACAGCAGCAGCGATCGACGCGAGAATTAAGAATTTCGACGGCTGACAGCTGACAAGACGGACAATTGCCATGTTGACCAGTCGACATACAGATCAGCTCCCTGTCTTTGAAAATCAATCCCAAGACCGCCAGACTGTGTTGCGATGAAGAACCCGGGAGTTGAAGGCTCACTCGTCCCCCATCCAACCATTCCACATGTGTATGTGGTGCTGCAACATGTAGTAAACGGTTTCCACGCAGACCGTCAGCTTCTATGTTCACGTATTGATTATAAGGCTTGAAAAACACGCCATGATCGATGACTTTTTAACAAGTCCGACTGCGAATCTCCCGTTATTCCATTGTGAGAGACGACATTCAAGAGCTAGTGCTTTCAGAAGGCAAACACAGTAAACGTGTTGCGTTCAGGTTAACAGCTTTTGGTTTTCACAAATTCTGTTCGATTGGCTACCGTGCTGCAGTGACTCATAATAACGCGTCAACTTGGCTTTCCTGTAGAAAAAAAAACAGTGTTATTATTGGATCAAAAGCTAACAAGTACATATGCTGTGTCAAATGTTGCGTACCATTGAAAAAGGTGACGCTGTGTTGAAAAACTAACGTAGGCCTAATGCGAGATTTTAAATCATGTAGATGCCGTCTTGCCTTTTGTTTTCAGTTTCATTAAACTGACACCCCTTCAAGGTCACACTCGATGGATTTCCGCTATCTGCTAATCTCAAAGCACATGTCAGTTTCGAGGGGCGGGACGGTTTTGTTGACACTCTTGGACAAAATGTTGGGAGTGGAGTTTAGATCTTTCAGATCATTACTGGCTAGGTATTTGTAATATTGGCCACTCAATTCAGTGAGTGGGAGGTTCTCTCTAGAAATGATTGAACACTTCCGAGCTTTTTAAAGATTGGTTAGGTCTGAGTAGGGATTTTAAAGGCAAACACACAAAACAAAAGTGCAATCACCATCCGACAAGGGTCTTCAATTCCTGTATATATTGGTTTATTATGCACAGTTGTTGAAGCTGGAACGTATTCGGTAAAGATGCGGGACGGCAAATCCTCCCATTCAACCACTGGCCGGCAAAATTATCTGACCAGGAGTAAGTGACACAATACTCACAAGCCACAATCATAATCCGTATATCCTGTGCCGAGAGTCCCAATCCCGGACGTGATTCATATGACTCGGGAGGATACACCGCTGCGTCCAAAAGGGGAGTTTCAAGGGTCTGATGGGGGAGGAGGTTGAAGCCAGTCTCCCCAAACTAATTAGATCATCATCCATGCAGAAGGATCCAGGGGAAGACGTCAGGGTTTACATAGTCACTCCACAGCCGATAGAGTAACCTGATTCACCATTGGAGCACACAAACACCCTCCAAAGGTTATCGTATCCCACACTCAAAAATTGAAAAGATACAAAGAAGTTAGTCTCTTTTGATGCAGTGATCAATTGTAGTGACCCCCCCCCAGTATCAGCACCAGTTCGGGGTACCATCTCCCCTTCAAAATGAACCTGACTGACTTTGGTGCAATCTGGGTAATTTTTTATTGCAAAGCTTGCTAATAAGTACCCTACATTCTCTACGAATGGAACCACCACTACAATTTATTGGTCACAAAAGTAGTAAAGAAAGCATCGAGTTCCAACTTTCGAACTTTCCTTATTTCAAACCAAGGAACTCTTCACTTTGAAATGGTTGCTACTGTAATGGTTCATTTTTGATTTCTGAAAGAACTTTTAAATTTGTAATAGCTATTCTCTACGGTCCGATAAAAAAGACCGCTTGTAATATAGAAATGTTCTTCACGAATACTAACAAAATATTGTTTTTCACTTGACCTGTCTATCAGGTAATCACGATTGTGATCTTTGTCTGATCCTTTGTACACAATTGTAGACTGACAAAACGAACAAAAACGAATTCAGGAGTCAGGAAGGAAAATCTGACTTGACCAAGTTGCTGAAATTTCAGAAAATAATTGTGCATTCTCCGTCCCAAATGAACCAAGAATATAGCTGAATTTGAATAAACCTCCCTGTTGTAAACAATGACCACAAATAATACCAACTTTATATTTAAATAGACTTATGCCACAAATTCATATATTGATCTCTGTATATAGTCAATATCACTATCAGCTGATTACACACCATCCCGCGAGCTCTTAAAATTTGACGAGGTCAAGGTGGAGAGCAACGGCGACGCTCATCATCAGAGTCATTGCAGACATGAGGGGACCTTTAAAATAAAATAAATTAGTTCAAAAACATTTCCTCCTGAATAATTGAATCTAATAGGCCTACCACCGACAGTGATTGCTCTTACTGAATTTACTAGTATCTAAGGAATACGCCAACTTTCATATGTTGTTATGGTTTTAAGTGAAATGTAAAATCAACATAAATGCAACTCAATCATGTGTAAAAATTTCACGTGTGTTTTCACAATGATTGTTATGTTTGACCCCCACAACGGGTTCCGCTTCTGCAGTCTGCAGTACAACTACGTGCACGATCGTCAAAGTGACAACAGCGCCCTCTATACTCACCATTGGGCCCGCCACTCGAAGGGGTAGACGCAGGTTTTGCTGAAGACGAACAATAATTTACAAAGTTAGGAGGCTCATACGGGTATGGGATTATCCCTCAAAAGGTGCATGATTGTGTTTAGAAATATTGGACTGCAATGTCTCACTCTGCTGGGAGGTTTTTGCTTTTGTTCAAGTATAATTGAAACAAACTCATTCAATGGCAGTAAATTTTATTTAGTGGCACGCGTCTTTTCGATGTCAGAGACAGTTTATAAGAAATGAACGTCCTTACAAGAAAAATGCATGTGGTCATAAATTGCTACCAGGATCGCCGTTTCCCATTGTTACTGCGTCGTATATCTTACATATTTGCCCTAATTAATGCACAATAATGCCCTGTGAACTAAGGCTCGAAGAAACCAGGCAAAATGGCAAGATCTTATCCATTGTTGACATCTGACTCAAACAAAAATGGTTTTTGTGGACTGATTTTTTGATTCGCTTTTATTTTCTCCACTTGTGTATCATAAAGATGCTATCAGCTGATGATATCACTGAACAAATATACTGCCAATTTCGCACGCAGCTTAAGCCAACGTTTACTGTAATGGTTATGAGGCCTACTTTTTAAGCTTACTGGACATTGGCGAAGCTGGTGGTCTGCCGCAGTCGGTGCTGTTGGGACCAGTGAAGGTCATTTCGCTGGAAAGAACTCCTGTCCAGAATAGCTCCTTTGGACCTTTCACGATCGTCGCCCTTTGAAAGAAAAACAAATAAGTCCATGATCAATCTACAGATTCGTTCCTATTACAGCCGTCGGGCATGGCATGTGCATGTGTGCATATGGTGCTCCCAATTTGCATAGTGGAAAAACCTAGCTTCATATTAAACCAATAGATCGTCATATCAAGCTACCAATGAAGGGTGTAGTTTTCTGAAACCTTATACATGTTTAAGAATTCCTGTGGTTAGTTAGGCCTAGGTCTTACTAAACATTAGTTGAGTATAAGTGCAATCTCTTTAACAGGACTTTTATTTTTCAGAGAAGTGATCTTATATTTACATTTCTGCTTCATTGTTCAACAGAATATGTTCACCGACAAACTTGCAGGGGGATAGGCTTAGACTGCATTACAGACATGTTCTTTGTTACATCTACGAACACTTAAATTCAACTTCAGTAGATCGTTCTGCCACTGCTGTCTTACATGAAAGCTAGCGGCCCCTCATCACAAGGTGGCGCTATCCAGGTCACCGATGCGGCAGTTGCTCCTAGTTCACCCGAGTGTCCCCAAGCACTCTGTGCGAAAAAAAGCAAGTAAACTTTGATGTATTTCTCTCGTAAATGTAACTTGCGTTGTTATAAGAGACTCCACTTATCACTCAATCGATCACAACCAATTCTTATTAAAGTCACCTTATGAAGAAAGCGCACATTCTTTTCTTAGGACACGAATGGTTTCAAGGTCAGCCCCACCCGTTGAAGTGTTTATAAAGCATAATAGCAGCTATTTTTCTCCTTTTGTTTTTAAATCCAAAAGCATTTCTAAAGGCATGTGTGGCTGGAGGGGTCACTGTAGAAAAATTGTTTAAAAAGCACCTGCTCTTTAAACCAGGAGGAGACAGAGCCTGTATCAACGGGCGAGGCAGCGACCTGAATGTTAGTGTAGAACAACATCAGATGCATGTTTAGGTCATGAGCATTGCATCGAGGCTATCTCTAGTTCGCTCCACTTTCCTCAGAAAGGATTTTTCAGCACAGCGTTTTTCGGTGACAGTTCTAGGAAACGTGGTCCTCATTATTTCTAGCATTCAAACAAGTCAGTGTTGTTCTGAATCACACAAGATTATGTTATGAACGGGGGTACTGTAGTAACATTAAACATGATTTTCATTGATAATCTTACATCTGGTCTACCGCAGGTAAGCAGTTGGGTTCTAGTTGGCGCGTTCGAGAACGTGCCAATTGCCTTGGTCCCGTGTCGGTCAGCTCCTTTACGACGGGCCTGCATAAAGATACCCTCAATCTCAGACGTGCTGTCCGTTGATTCCACTGTGACTGTAACAGAGACACGTGAAAGGGTCATAGCATTTTGACTACATAGACAAGCCGTCATCGTCAGCCACAAAATAGTGTCATGCAGAGGCGAAGCTCACGCGAAGTTTGAGCTGTGCAATCCAAATAACAGGTGACTAGCACTACCTGCCGCCCACCTGTTTTTGAGGGGAGGAGTAAGAACGGTGGCTTATAGATGGGGAAACTTACCGCTTGGAAATTTTTTTATTATAAAGGAACTTAACAAACAACATCATCACGACAGGCCACTCTTATAACGAAGAAATCATGTCTTTCTCCCCCTGAATCAAGGCCAAAACCGTTCCTACTGCTGCCAAAAGGGTTTTTCCACATCTTCATGTAAGTAAAACCCTCATAGATGGGCATGACACACTATACCGTAGCACTTCTCAAGTTTTCTTACAATAAAATTGAATAGGAGTGGATGTCCCACACCCTCCCCGTGACAATCCTCAGTAACAAACACCTTCACCCAGTGGCTTACATCCCCAGACTGGAGACATGTCCTTACCCGTGATGGACTGGCCTGAGGAGTACGTAGAACTCGACGTTAGGATTCGATACGGTGCTTCGGTTGTAGCGGTACTTTCCCCGTGGCCTGACGGGATCATGTTCATACACAGATCGTACGGGTACTGGCCTACGGGCGGCCCAGCCGTGAAAGCCCATGCTCCCAAAGTGGTGGAGAGAAACAGAATCATAAGACAACGTAAGGCCATCTTTCCCTGGAATCAAAGTTTTGATATTATAATTTGGTAATATTCAGGTTTCTAAATGACCATATATAGAATAAAATTTGTAAATGAGTGAATACCAGAAACGAATGTGACGTCGACACATGGTCTGCACCTATCGTACAAGTTTCAGTTTCTGAAGTAAGAAAGAAAAATCGTCGTAAACACATCTGGAAGTCATACGTTGTCAATTTTGAAGAAAAAAATTAAACGCTGGTTTTGTCAAAGTCACATTTTGCGTAATGTCATTTTGGAAATTAAATATAGTTATTTCTAACTCACCGTTTTCAGTACAAGTAACCGATCCCTATCTTGGTCACAGATATTGTTTTCTGATTCTGGGTCTACGGGCGGTAGCTTTTTGTTCACTTTCGATCAGTCACTCAGGCCATGAATAAACTTCGTGTGGTTTATCGTCTTTCTCACCCATGATGAGCAGGTCCCCCAGCACAAAGAAAAACCTATTTATTTTTTTCTGATCGCAAATAGAGAGATATATTTTTTGTAATTTATTTCAGTTTCGAAGGGAATGCTTTTGTCTAATTTCTAATAATAAAATTGAAGGTTGACATGCAGAAAAGCTCCCCAAAGTTTCTGGAGACTTTGTTTCCTTGGCAAAGGTTACCGAGAAAGAAACTATACCTTCTATTTATATGGCCAAACTAACACACGTCACTTGGGCTAACGTTCTTGTGACCTACCCACTCATAACGAAGGTGTCAAAAAACAATAATTTCATAATACATTCACACCCTGGTCAACTTATCCAAAGAAAATCAAAACGCGCCCAATTGGCGTTTGCCCACTCAACCAAAATAGAGAGGGAACTATTTCCTCTATTGTAGGCACTGGTTAAACACTGAGGGCCTATCAGTAAAAATCACCTCTTCCACCTGACTTGGTGCCAATGAAACTCGAGGTCATCAGAAATTTCATGTTGGTGATTTAGGCATGGACATAGATAGTAAGATAGTCCCGGAATAATTTCACTGCGTCACTGTGTCAATCTTTTCAAACACTGTATGGATACCACGTTATAAGACAATGTTCACATGTGTGATATTTCTCTAAAGGCTTCAGTTTTAAGGTCACTTTTGCCTGAGTGTTCTCTTGGAATTGATATTTGTTTCATTACAGCGTGATCTGCATCCAGTCTGTACTTTGTTTGCCTCTCCAGGAACCAAATGTGCACATAATCCAACACTGCGTTACAACATTTAGTGAACAATGCATTTCTTGAATTTCCATTTGTACACTACCTCCACTGATGATAACACACTCTGGCAGCAATGGGACAAGTTGTTTTTCTTACAAGCTCCAGCAAGATTAGCGACCGACTCAGTAAAGTAGCTTAGTTTTACAACAACCTTTTATTTGCCACAATTTTCTTTGGCTTAATACAAGCACCATGAAGGTGAGTGAATGTATTGTTTTAAGGAAGATGGAGAGGTTTCAATCTAGATGAAATTCCGTGCAGAAGTTCATGATCATAAGTGAATTAGTGAACTAAGAAAAGAACGAAGAATATCATGTACGTAAATCCACATTCAGACGTCATAGCCAACGACAAAATAAACCTCGAGTGGAATTTATATCGTGAAAGTATTGTCCTTAATAATATTACAATTTGGAATCACTTCCTCTATCACTTCTTTAAATTTACAAGTAAAAGAAGATATGTTTGCATGACCTTGCAAACTTGTGAAGCGAAACTACCGTCGAACTTGCCGCAAATTTGACGAGGTCGTGTGAATTTGGGGACAAGGACAGGTTTTGATATGCCTGACAATTCAACCCTGAAAACAGTGCTCCTGCGGAGGTAGTACTTTATGGAAGTTTGTGAGTCCGTTCTGATTTTCCAAATATATATCACGCTAGAAACATGTGTTGTAATGTAACCTGCCTACATCCAGGCAATTTCTTCAAGGATTGAACTTTACACTTGAAATAACCGACAGCTACGGTAATTTTGTGTGAATCATCTATTTCATAACATAACATTGCCTATCGACCTGAGTTTCTCTCACAGTTGACAGCCACAAAACGCGGCAACAGCAAAAATGAAACCAATAACACAAAAGTCTAGGACACTTTGTAATGAAATTACAAACTTTGAGGCATCCAACTCCACTCCCGTGCCGCCTGGTGTTACAACTGTTGGATTAATTCGTCGAAAATGAAACGAACAGATTTTTAAAACAAAAAGAGAAATAAAAACAATATACCTCTTCACATAGAAATATTTCTCAATACGTATGCATACAGTATAAGGTCTATTTTCATACAGTGATAAAAACGCTATGTACATTACTCATTCTGATCAATTTTAAGTCTGACGTAATTTTACAGATTAAGAATTCAAAGAAAAGTAATAGGCAGGATTATCAATTATTTTTCTTATGTTTAAATAAGTCTGAAACGAAAGCAAAAGACAGACTTGGAATAAAGAAACATATGTAGAAGTAAATAGTACATGGTTGTTAGAATAGGATTATTAATTTTGGTGATTTAAGGTAAGACGCTCCTTCCCGACTTTACTCTATTCAGCTGTCACCGAACCTCCTCCAAACAGCGTGACACATCTGTGGAAGACCCCGATCACTTGATACACCCATTCACTTGTGCAGTACATAAGCCAGTAGGACCATCGTCGACAGTAGCAAGCCTTGGCCTTTGACGCCATTAGCTGATATCAAATTTAAAGCAAACATGAACTCAGTGATATACTGAGCGAATGCCTTGTCACTCTTGAGGAACCTCAACTTATTCTGAGCAGTGACCCCCTTCCCTAATATTTCTCTGAAATAATGTACATGTATTTAAATTGTAATCACAAGGCCACAAATAACATTGAGAACAATGGCAAAGGACTATTGCAGTTCATTTGAATAGCTCGGGACTGGAATGCATATTGTAAGTCGCAATGAGTCTCAATTACCTCACCGATTGTTATAACCCCCAGAAACCTGTTATGTTAATTGATAAAAACCACGTGAGTTTTGACTCTCAAAACAACTTCGTTACAGGTAAGAACTCACTTCTCATACAATCAATATAATAAGGACAATCTCCATCAAGTCTGACAGGATAAACAACAAAAATGTATTGTCAGTTTCTAATAAGTCACGTGATAGATTTAAATATCAAATTATGGTAGGAACTTGAACCTACCATTTCCATATAAGATTTCAGATGACATAACGCCAGTCCAGTAGTCCTCTTTTTTAAGACCGACGATCGTTGCGCTGTGAACATGAAATCGTGAAAATTAAATGACCACTGTTTCATGTTTTTTCTATGTCCCTTTGCAGTGACACTGACAGTGTGAATACTTCTGCCAAATAACTGACGTTAATAGGCAGTGAAAAGTATACGAGGCTCATTGATGAGGGCAAAATAAAAACGGAAAATTTTCTTCTCGGCAATTTTCAACCATCGAGGGCGGTAGCTGGTTTGACTGTGACAACAACAGGAACCAATCCCAGTAGCTGGAAGTTCTCATAAACGTGTGTGTTTATTAAAGTTATATCCAGGTAATTCCAATACGTTCCAAGTCACATTGCAGTTGCTAGAAGGGACAGCTTCAATTTTCGGGGTGATACGTCAACGAGACGTCAGAGTTAATGCTACTTACTTGAATACAAGAGGGCCAAAGCTGGTGCTGGGACCGATCCATCTTGCTGTAACTTTCGTCTTCTTGTTTCTGTTCGCATGTCCCCAAGCACTCTGAAATGTTATCAATAGACATATGAAAGTCACTTTTGAGTTTTATTTAATTTTTTCATTTGTAGCTTATGTTCGACAATCGTGGACACCCTTGAGTAACGATAACAAATGCAAACTTATCAGCTATAATATCCAATTTTGTACAGAATCAAATCCCGTTGAACATCACCTTTGTCTAGGATATCGAAAACAAGTTAAGCCTTGTTTCCATATGGTGGTTTGTAACACAGACGGTCCGCAAGACGTGAAGACGCAGAATCGAACGGAAGAGAAGGTGCATGACGTCATTCCCCCAAACTGAAAGAAACTGGCGTCCCAAACTCTGTTGTTTTTTCAGAGAATGCCCTTTTAGATCTACTCTACCCCTTCATGATGCCAAACCTGTACTCCAGTTTCATGCATGTCAATGATGGTCAGCTATTAAATTGATAATAAGGGTGTAATATTTGCCTTGCGCAGCGTTACGTAACATTTTTTCTGACGTCCTGAGTGGCCTCTACCGTATAGTCGCTTTCGTTCGCAGTCTGGTTTGCGTTTGTCTGCGCTGTCGGCAACAACTCAGTTTGACACGTTTCCATGTGTCTGAGTTGCAGTTTGCATCTTGATTACGTTACGTCGACATGGAAACCAGGCTTTATTACCCAGGGACACAGACACCAAAAGTATCGAGCTAGATGATTCCGACTGACTTACATTTTGTGTTCCGCATTTAATAAATTGTGACTCCTCTGTCGGTTCGGAGATGAAGCTTCCGACTGCGTCCAAACTCGGCAAACCAACACGTCGGGCTTGTATGAAGAATCCACGGAAATAATTGTCCGGTTCCGTAGCGTAGATGCTCACTGTTGGTTGAAAGATTGTATTACAAATCCTGGCAAGTCAATCACAAATCTCAAATCAAATCTGAAGCTATGCCTTTTCATCCCGTTTCTGGTGACCAGGCCTATGATTTGAATATTGTATCTGACTTGTGGTGGATATCTGGCAGAATCAAATTCAACACTCGTTAGCTCGTGCATGCAATTAACAAATACCAAGTGTTGGCTGCTCTCTGCAAAGTCCGTGTTCTTGGTATCATTCTTTTACTTCTTACTTTCGCGAAGTTATCATTTCACTACCGGTACGTTTGGTAACACAAATCTCGAGTTACCCAAAATACGTCCAACGTTTCGTTCTTTGTTTCGGTTTTAAGCTGAATTTAGCCTATAGAGAAGATCTTTGCTTTTCAAACATGATTGAACACTCCCAGCAATGCGACACATCTTTTCAAGCACCGTATAACCTGAAATTGCCCAACTTGAAGTCAACAGCTCACAGCTAACTGCGTGTACAGCTAGCATAAAGGATGCCAAACAAGCTTGCAGGTTAAAAAAGAGGGGGGGAAAGCCGATAAAATTTAAAGAATAAAACGAAATGGTCCAGTTATCCTTGTCATACTTTGGGTTTTTATCATAAGGAATGATACATCCTCTCGAACTTCCTGCTGACTCTTCCCCATGTATCCAGCGAGGGGGACGCCCCCCGGAGACACATTACATATTTTTTAGGAATTGCAAGCGCCATCAGCTTAGAAAGGTCCACCTTTACCACCTTTTTTTTACCATGCACCTTTCTTTAGGGCTAAATGGGATTCTTTTACCAAGGTAAAAATTGGGAAAGTCGTTTAGATCAATTCCCTTCCCCGACCTAAGCCACTAACATTTGTATCCCCACCCCCAAAAGGCACTATTTTGATTTTGACAACCCAGTATAACTAGCAGTTGGAAAGTTTAAGGTTCACAAAATTTAACACGAATTCTAAAAAATAAATAAAGGTAATGATGGCTGAATAAGGCCCTGAACCGCCTCTGGTCAAAGTATACGTCAAAATGATAAGCAGCCATGCTAATATAATGCATGAGCCAAAGTCCGACGGCGCACAACTCCTGTTGTCTTTTTATATCCGTATAATGTTGACTGAATGATAGTTAGATAATTACCCTTTGTGCAAAAAAAGATCTCGTTTGTGGTTTTATACCTACATCCAGCGAATAAAGAAGTGAACTCATCTGTAATATTTTCCAAAAAAAACCATTAAAAAACGACAAACACAAACTCAAAATACCATGGAAAATCGGTCCATTATCACGTCAAAGGGTAAATAAATGATACGCAATGGGTTGGAAACTCCTACGGTTCAGAGATAGATATTAATAAGTAAAAAAAAGAAAACAATCAAACTTCCTCTGACGAAAACAATATGCCAAAATCAAACGAACGAAATATAAGATTACATATGTGCTGCCAAATCGGGTCGGTTCAAGATGGCGGATGAAACTGTTGATGAAGAACGCTGCAGTTTTTTTTTAAATTATGTCAAAGATCGCAGATGTCACACAGACGACGACAAAATGACAATCAAAGGTGACGACGACATAAGCGTGATGAAGATTACGATTACCATCACTAACCTTCTATTGAGTTACCCTTGGTATACGTATCAGAATCTAAACTGATAGCATAAGGTGCTTTTCCTGAAGCAGGCGAGGAGCCATGGCCGGGTTCCATTGTTATGCATATTGTTGGATATTCCGACGTTGGGGGTCCGGAGCCTCGAGCCAATGCTGCTGGTAGGATCGCCAGTAACAACCACACTGTCCGATACATGTTGAACTTCTAAGAGTGGGAGTTTCCGTAACGAGAAAGTCGTTAAATTGGGCCGGGTTACCAAGAAGTTGAACTGTGAATCTGATTATTTAGTTTCATTAAATTCTGACAAATACAGATGCCAAATATATTCTTAACTACGGTAAAATACACACACACACACAAAATGGGTGAATTTACGTCAATTTAGTAATGTGAGAGTTTACTGAAAGACACAAAGTGACATCAATTCTATGTATGCATACTGTGTCTAAATTCCAAGCGTTTACGCTTGCAAGTACGAAATAATTCCAGATGATTTTTATAAGACGATTCACTGAAGTACCTACCTGTGATGTTTTCTGTTTTATCACCAGCAGTGCAATGTTGAATATGTGGTAACTGCGTTACAAGTGGGCGAAGTGGTCTACACACTGATAGCGTGCAAAGTCCACAGTCCGTTTGGCTTTGTATACGCCGATGCAAACACATCAGTTAGAGATTAGATAGCTATCCTGTATATAAACGCAGCAGTGGAAAAGTACTGCGATATTGTCTTTACTTTGGGCGTGGCCAGGATTTATCAGGGAGGGGAAGGGGCAAGGAGAATAGAGCCCTGAACTCGTAGGTTGTGGGGTTTTTTATTTTAATGCTGTTTACGTCGTGCCTTCTCATGCAATGAATGGGGGAACGTTGCTGATCTTCGCTAGTAAATTCAGGCACACGTTGGCCTATTTTCAAGCAGGCCACGTGAACACCTTTTCGTCAGCGAAACTATATGCTCAAAACTATAATTATCCTCTTTTCGAGCTTAACGGAAAAATGTGCATTTTTCCAGCAACAGTGGAAACTTTAGCCAACTTGTTAGAGCATGTTAGCCGCCCGAGGGCGCGCTACACGATTATCATAAAAACCTTATGTTATTCGATGGCCTGTATTCAATGCTATAGGACATGTTTACGCAACTGCCACCAGAAACGTGTTTCTTCTTAGTCATTGGTTGTGTAATTTTCGCGACTTCGGTTATGCTTGTGTGGCACAATTTTTCCGACCAAACGAGAATGAA
The DNA here is from genome assembly GCF_001949145.1 of Acanthaster planci. The sequence goes on from NW_019091447.1 coordinate 677,802, forward strand.
TTTGGAGTTGGTTAATCTCCGGTTCAAAATGGCGGAGGTGAAAACAATTTTCTCCTCCAAACGAAGTGTATTCTTCGAGTTATTTTTGGATGCAGCAAACTAAAACAGATATCTTCTTCCGAAAGTGAAGAGATAGAACAGTATTATCATTAAGAAACTTGTCGAATATTGAGTGAAAATGACGTTTGTCAGCAATGCCGCCCGCTATACCTTTTACTTTATTTCTCTGGGATGACGTAACCGGTTCTGGATCGTTTTGCGGGTCACTTTAAAACGTGCAAGTTCTTTCTTACAGCTTTTAACGTCCCAAACATGTTTCTGGTTCATGGCCATGAAAACACAACCCCGGGAATATGAAGCGGTATACAGGCCTGCCAGCTTTCAAAAGGCTGCCACGTCACATATAGATGTGGCTCTATTTTCTTTTCCAAATCGTTTTTTTCTTATCTCCCCACAACTGACAGACATCAGGTTGGTCTCCTTTCACACAAACCTTAAAAATATCCAAAGAAGACGACCTAAAACATAGGATCTGAGCCGATTCCAGGGCGATGTTTCCCCTTACATTGTCCACGCAACCGCCCCCTCTGGGGAAGAAAAAACCACTTGTAGGCCTACGGGCAGGTTTAGAAACGTTTGGCGCTGGGCCGCAATGAACATGCGTAACCGATGTGTGTCGCAATGGTGTGAAATACAGTCTTTGTCGTTCCTGGACAAGGGGCGTCCGGGATCTTAGATAAAAATCTTTCCAATCTTCCTCCTTGCTTCTGTGCCGGTGAGGGGGAGTTTCTTGTAGGATTGTTGAGGCTTCGCTGACTTACATGATTATTATAAAGACTTTTTCAAAACGTCGCTCTGGTAGCTCGCCGTTTCTTTTTTTAGATTGATAACAAATGCAGGTACCGTGGAAAGTAACACAATTAAAATAATGCTGGGTTTTAAATGCCCGAAGATGAAAGGAGGTGGTAGCAATTATATGAAAACATAATGATGGATATACAACCTGCCGAAGCATGTTTATTGTCAACTTGCAAAGGACAAAACAGAGACATTCCGTTTGTGCGAACAAATCGAAAGGCTACTGAAGAGGTTTCTCTTTCGCTAGAAAGCACTCCCTGTTATGCTAAGCACAATTTCCCTCTTGTGCTGCTTAAAGCAAGCGTATGACTGCGCCAGGACAACAAGAATAAAACCAGTTCCTCTGAATCGTGGATTTTTTTTGTGTGTGTTATTGTTCTGGGGTTTTTCCTGTCACTTTTGCGCCAATACAAGGAAATAAGCATACAACCTGTGATTGAAACGAAAGGGTCAGTACTGGTGAGGTTGGTGCGAGATTTACTGCTATATGCGAGGCTGCAAAAACGTACGTCGCCTCGCACTCGGCTTGGGGTATTATGTCTATGAACGTGACGTCACAGCAGACAACATAATAAAAGGGATGGGGTGTGTGTACATGCCTACATGTATTAACATACATGTACTTGACCCTCATCACAGCGTGCACATAATGGATGGACTCTTTTACAGACACGAGGTCTGTGGTGCACGCATCGATACTCCTAGGTCAGTCAGATGTTGGTGTCTTATTTGCTAGTGCACATAAGAGACTTCTCGATGAGTACTACCGCAACAGATGCCTATTTTCTCGTGAGCTGTTCATGCTGTGACCTGTTAGAGTACTTCTGGTGAAAACATGGCTGTCGTCTCCGGTGCCTTTGTTCTTGGAATAATGCTGCTACAAGTGACCTCTCCTGGGTACGCCCAAGACGCAGGTAAAGAATATACAGTAAACATATAATGTTCAACTGATGCAGACGCTGGGACGTGAGGGACGTATCCGCCCCACTCCCTGGCTCACACTCGATCGAGCTTTCAAGAGGGCTGATTACATGAGCTTTTTGGTGACAGCTGGGAAGTGTGTCAAAACAGATGCTTTTTTCCTGATGCTTGGAAAACCGTACGGGTCGAGTTCATTGCTGCTAATTTACAGAAATATTCATTGAAGATGGCGTCTGCATTTTAAATCTGCAAGTGGCTTAAAATGAAAATACGTTTATCCGAAATCATTTTTTTCCCGGATATTACAATATGCACTGTGTTTGTTCCAATTTTTGAGAAGTGTAAAAAATATGAAGTATGGGTATACCGTCATTGACAACAGTTTAGGATTACCCATACAGAGTGCATTAACCTGAAGGAAAACCAAACTTAATCCAATTATGGTGACTTATGTTTATTTTCAATGTGTAACGTAAGTGTCCTGGGTAAACAGCAAACTACATTTCCATGATTTGAAATGTAACGGTAACAGTCTAATATTTAGTCTGCCCTCCTTTATTTCTGATTACTTAGACTGGCTTTTTACCCCATGCTGCCTTACAGACAAAATGCCATGCAAGACTTGTCTTTGTCAAACATTTCATTCGAATGGGCACACATGTCTAACACTCTACTGATATTATGCACCACTGTAAAAACATTAAGTAATCAGTCAGTGAGACGATGTAAAGTGCAGGCCCAGTGACAAAAATACCAACAAAATTTCAGGTGGTCTTAAACTTTTGCAAATGACTGCAGATTGTCAATGAAGCTGCATGTTGATTACAAATATCCGGATAAATAAAAGCACCTGGCAAACCATTTTTTTTACCGAGTTCAAGGCCTGTTATGAATCCTATACCGTGAGAATAGTACTCCGTCGATGGGGATATATTTGCTTTGCTAGTCTAGAGCCATCGCTCCGAGCATCAGGCCTGAATGAAAGCTGTGAAATTCTCCCTCTTCCGAGCTGTTTAGGGCTTGGCCTAACCTACGAACAGCTTAAACAATTGTACCTGCACCTTTACCTGCCCCTGGCAAACTTTTTATTCTTCCAGAGAACAATGGTGAAAATAATGGCAGGTTCAAGTTTGGGATGTGAAATGCCTCAGGAGGTGTCATGGGGGATAGGTCAAAGGTCAAATTCAAGTTTACTAAAGCACTGTCCTTGAACTTGCTATAGAGCCAGCTGTGACGAACCAAACACTTTTCTGTAATACACGGGTGCATAATTTTTGTTTTACATATGGATTATTTCCTATTCTGTTGTGATTAATGATGCGGAAGGCCAGGGCCGATACTACAAGTCTGGCACGCAAAGCCGATGAAAAGCGTACCACAACCTCCTAAGTGTCCCGGGGTTGTGAAAAATTCAAGGTACGCTTAGCTTAACAGCCCGCAAAGTAGCTCACACAAACAAGAACTTGTCAAATTTTCACTCAACCGTGTAGTCGTGATTGTATACCCTGGTGTCTCCAACTTATACACTGAAATGGGGTCCGCATATGTTGCTTTTGAAGTGACTTTCTACAACCTACCATAACATTAGCGCATGAGGTCCATGTTGTTCCGAATTTTAATCGAGTGTATTCGCGCAAAAACAAAGTAAGCAAATAAAAGAAAGACAGAAAGACATAATTTTGTTAGGACTCCAGAGTATCTGTGTTCTAGAGGAGCTTGCTGTGATGGTGAAATCCTCTCATTTTATGGGAACACTGTTCTGCAAAGAGTCTAAGTTGCGACATTTTCAAGCCAGAAAATAGCTTTCCTCAAAAGGATGTATGCTTGAGGATGATAACATAGTCAATTTGAAGCATTGTACTGTGATAATATGACAAAATAAACACTAACGTATCACAACATTAAAACCTAAAACCTCCATTAATGAAGCATCGAATGACGCTTCTGCATCCGAGGGGTTACGACGGTATAGAAACACATGTATCTTGTGCAAGTCTGCGCTGCCCGCTGGTGGACGCAGAACAAATTTTCCAGTGAGCCATTTTTTAAGCGATGAAGCAAGTTACCCTGGGGTGATGGTCTCATGGGTCTGCCAGTGGAATTGTCTCACATTGTATGAAGAAAATGTAAAGTGATACGATGTAATGTAATATCCATTTTACAGTCAATATTTAGACAGTCTGATGAAATTCAAGCAACAGTGTTATGTTAATTGGCTACTGGGCCATCTGTTCGCTCCAGAATTTGTCATGCCATTTCCAAGTTCAATTCTCGGTCAATTACGAACGTTACAGGTCTTTTACATCGATATGCGACATCTCGAACAATGGATTAATGCAAAAATATTCCAAGTGTCAGACACTCCCTGAAAGTTCATGTTGTTTTCTGATTGCCAGCAGACAGTATTCCAACCGATGGTACATCAGACGTTTCTTCACCTCATTCCAACTCTTTACTACCCGGTGAGTAGAACTGTCACAGATATCAGACTTAAGAAAACAGCTTTTATTTAAATGCAATTTAAAGAATGTTCCAGGTTTGGGCTGAAGCAGGGCCTACAAAAGACAAAAGGGAAAGGAAATATTACACGAAATGCAAAGCAGTAAAGTGCAAATAGATTTTTCTTGGGGGGCTGTTTCTCTAATTTTTAGGTCAAGAATATGAATCTGAATTCTTAGACAAAAGATCGTTTTAATTGTGTCGCCCTCAGTCAGTTTCATTTGACTAAAAGTTTGTCATGGTTAAGTCCGCGTAATTATCTGGGTTTTTGGTAAACTCTGAGGCAAACATAAACGAAGAACAAGTCCCGGTCACACTCCCGTCGAGTATCCACTCCTGGCCGTCAGGAAAATTTCAAACTTGCTAAAGGAATATTGAGGTTTTAAACTTGTAATTGGTTCACAGATGGCAGTGTGCGTTTAAAGGGTGGGTTCCAACCTTACCAGGGTCGTGTAGAGATCTACTACGGAGGCTCTTGGGGGACCATCTGCGCAGAAACGTGGAGCCAGAATGCTGCCATCGTCGTGTGCCGACAGCTGGGCTACAGTGGCGTGCGGTCGGCGCGCGAAACCTTCGGAGAGGGCACAGGTCCGATCCTGCTGGACGGTCTCAACTGTGGCGGGTACGAAGATGGTTTGGGAAAATGTCCCAAGACCAGCTGGGAGGGGCCTACCTTCTGCAACCACACACAAGACATTGGGGTGTTGTGCAGCATTGGAGAAGACCAAGCAACACCTGCTCCTTCGGAAATTAAAGGTGACTTGCACTATGTCTGAGGAGCTTGGTTTGAAAAAGGAAAACAGCGATTTGTTTCCGAAGGAATGAACGAAATCATCTATCAACTGAAGTAATTACACCCAAAATAAAACAATATACGTCTAGAAGTAAAATTCAGACGATCAGTCCCCATTATTATTTATGATGAATGAAGCATTTCTTCTTTTTGGAAATTGCAAACTCGTGACGGTTGCGTTTACAAGAATATCTTTACCAGTGGTCTAGTGGTGAATTTTTTAATATCTTTTTCTAATCAAAAATCAAAATTTCTTCAGATGGTTCAATACGTCTTGCCGGTGGTACCCTGTCCCACAATGGCCGCGTGGAGATTTATTACCAAGGAGAATGGGGAACCATCTGCCGTGACCAGAACGACACCAAGGTACCCGACGTAGTCTGCAGGCAGCTGGGTTACGAGAGGGCTGACCCACCCAATGCTGTACCTACTGGGGGATTCGGGCCAGGATCAGGAGTCATTCAGCTGGGTCACGTGATGTGCGAGGGGATTGAGTCAAAATTGGCGTTCTGCGCCCACGACACTTGGGGAGAAAATGACTGCACGCACGCTGATGACTTCATGGTCAGCTGCAAGACATACACACCACCAGAAGGTAAAATAACTTAGATAACCAACAATTTTACAGGGTCTTTTGAGTTCAAAAGAAATCAAATATGTTAACATAATTCTGGCTCATAATCCATTGACATCCACTCTCACAGAATGTGTTTTCTGTGTCCCTACAAAAAGTTAGAAATCCAACTCCCAAAATCATCCAAGAAATCACTTCGTCCTTCCCACATGGATATTTAAATACTACCATGGGAAGACAGTGGAGTTGTAGCTGAAGGAGTCCAACCGATGATTGTGCTCCTTTCACTTTGACACTGTTCTTGTAACCCACGATGCTCTAATCAAGCTGAGCGCTCATCTTAGAAGAAAAGTTGACGAAAAAGAGCTAGCCTGTTTTTCTCCTCAAAATTTGCTGCAAATTTAAGACTGCACTCGGGATATCTACTCTTGTCTCTATATAGATGGTGCACTTCGCCTGGTGGCCGGGACCAACGCTGCCAGCGGGCAAGTCGAAGTCTCCTACCAGGGCGTCTGGGGCACGGTGTGTGACAAGGACTGGACCATCGAAGACGCCACCGTCGTCTGTCGACAGCTTGGCTTTAGACCGGCTCGAGCCTCTCTATCTTACTCCTACTTCCTGGACGAGGACTCCATCAATCCCATCTTCTTTGACAACGTGGAGTGCGAAGGCTCGGAGAACAGACTGGAGGACTGTGTTCATTCCTGGCGGGGTGGCGCCTGCAAACACATCGAGGACGTCGGCGTCATTTGTGGCGCACCCCTGGTTCATAAACCAGTCACTACAGAAGGTTCGAAAAACTGACAACTTCTCCATATTCATTCAATTGCTGTTGCTTTTAAATTTGTGGTACACTCATATCCAGCCCATTCCAATAACAAATTTGAAGATACTCAATAAATAATAAATTTTTGCGAATTTCTTATATCATTTCGGAAAGAAGTTGGGTATGTTCCTGATATTCTTTCACGGATTACGAAACGTGCAAGAGCTGCAGAACGGACAGGGTATTAGTCACTCATTTCTGCCTAGCGTATCATTTTCTACAACAAATGGAAATGAAATATCAGACTTTTTCTTTTAAGACTTTGAGTAATAACTCGTCCAAACACGCTGCGGGAGCTAACTTTCTAAGTTAATGATGCACTGAAGACAACATTCCAATGTCCGCATGTTTAAATCTATTCTGGGTGTTCAATGGTGTCAGCAACGAGTGTTCACCAACAAATTTCAAGCAAACTGTGCAAATAACTTACGGTTCTTTTTACAGATGGTAGAGTGCGTTTAAGAGACGGACGCTATCCCCATCGTGGGCGTGTCGAAATCAAGTACCAGGGAGAATGGGGAACCGTGTGCGACCGAGACTGGAACTTGGAGGCAGCCTCGGTGGTGTGTCGTCAGCTGGGCTACCCTTCAGCAGAGAGCGCCCTCCCGGGGGCTTTCTACCGTGAGGGGACGGGGGTAATCCATCTGGATCAGGTCACGTGCGAGGGACGAGAGTCTGAACTGGCATTCTGCAATCACGCTAGATGGGGGGTTAACGAGTGTCAGCATTCTCAAGATGCGAGTGCAGTTTGTACCGCACCCAAACCGGCTCGAGAAATGCAAGGTGAACAGGCAAATAACGTAGTTGTTTGTTTGTCCGTCTCTTTATCTGTGTCGGACTGTTCCATTCCATGACAGGGAGAATTCTCAATGCGTCCTTCCCCTATATCTCCCTCAACCTTGGCTTCAAATCTTACCAGACTGAGTCTGTCTGTCGGTCGTATTATCCGTCTGTGTAGCCTGTCTCTCTCAATGACGGAAGGCTTCTTGCTCCGCCGTCTCCTTTCTGCTCTATGCTCCAACAAAACTCCTACAAAGTTTATTTCTTCCCTTCATTCTGTCTCTCATATCCTTGTGTATTGGAGTCGAACTATGCATTTTTAGTTTCTTCAAAGACACATTATTCGAATATGTATCATGGCTAAAATGGGAAGAAATACTCAAGCAAATGACGGTGAATACGACGACAATACGTGTATTTGAATACGTTAATGGTGAACAGTGGCAACCCACCAGACAAACGATACAATAACAAACTGTCTACAAACACAGCGTCCCTTAGCGACGACGACGCTGACAATGATGAAACTAAAGACAGTGCTTCAGATGACGAACACATTGATATGAAGCAAAATGTAGCAATTCCTTTAATGAAATAGCTTTGTAATAAGTCTCTGATGATGCCCATTCGCAGATGGGGCCGTTCGATTTTCCGATAGTGAAGATCCTCTCCGAGGTCGACTACAGGTGCACTACCAGGGTGTCTGGGGTGTAGTCTGTGGGGACAACTGGGATACGATTAACAGTGACGTCGCCTGTCGGCAACTGGGCTACTGGGCTGCCGATCCTTCAGTCGCCCTTACCTTGGATCCCGCTGGTGGTTTCCGGCCCATTATGTTGGATGACGTCGTGTGCTCTGGGAAAGAAGACCGATTAGTAGACTGTTCCCACAACGGCTGGGCCATCGCTGACTGCGAATCGGGAGTAGTCCGTTTAGTTTGCCTTAGTACCAAGCCCACAACCCCGACCCCAGAAACTACGACTCCACCCAGTACCACTACAGTAAGGCTTCTTACTACGGACTCCACCAATCCGATCACCGTCGAGTCAACAACGGTTACTTCGGTCCCTGAACCGCCAACCCCGGGTAAGTATATTGACAGCGTGCTCGTCATCTTACCGTTAATAGTCGCAGTTACCTGGCACTATGGACAAGGCATGGCAATATGTTTACAGTAAAAGAATGGCAACGTAATTCCACCTATTTATGGTATGACTAGGCCTAAAATTCCAATTCAGGAGGGAACACGAGGCGCACACATGATTTTTTTTTCAAGATGACAACACAAGAAAATGAACTGCAGCGGCATATCTTTATATAAACCCAACAGAGGGGGGTTAGGCCTATTCACACATTTCAAAGGGGGACCGAGGGGGCCCACAGGCATCTGCGAGGGGGGCACGCCCCCCCCCGTAGTTACGCCACGGATTTTACCTTAATAAGATGGCATAACTGATTTTTCCAAGTATCCGTAATGGACATAATGCGATTCAAACCTAAGTAAACTTTCTGCCTGTTTCTTGTCCATCCAGAATTTCTAAACCTACACTACATTTTAATCCTCTGAATGTAGTTGGAAACGCCTCTGATGTCATGAGAGGCGATAACGATGGGGCTGCTGGCCAAATCGGAGAAAGTTCTGCAACCCTAGGGCCAGATGGAAAACATGTTGGATCTAAAGGTGATTATCATTAACTGTTGGTCACTGAAAGTGAAATCACTCAAATTACTCAGAAAAGGACGAACTGTGACAAATCTTTATGACGTTGTTAGTTTGCATAATATTACAAATCAATTTATATGTTGATATATTGCATATTGAATATTAGTCTCGGTCCAAGACGTCGTTGTTACATCATTTGATATACACGAACGTCCAACTGGAACTCATCGGCAGCAGGAGGGCGTTATCAGCAATACTCTTGTAATCGTTCCCCCTCCTTAATTAGTCTCTGTCTTTTTCCATTTTACAATAATGCAGCCGTGTTTCCCGCAGTCTGGGTGATTGTCGTCCTCGTTCTCATGGTTCCTGCCATCGTCATTATTTTTGTCATTGGGCTCTACATCAAGCACAGACACGGCACGACATCGTACAAGCCTGTCCACCAGGGTGCAATACCTATGCAGGCGCACGTTTAGTTAGTACGAGGTTTTTTTTTCTAATTTTGTTAATTTAGTGTATAGTAATTATAGCTTAAAGCGAGCTAAAATTTGTTCCATCTCCACCTGTGCTGTTCTCTGTTCAAGAGTAGAGTACATGACAGTGCTAGTCGTGTCAGTCGGTTTTCACGCAATACAAGTCATTAAATGAAATAATTATCATTAATCTTTTCTGGCTAATTCCCAATTAACGTTTGCTTGTATTTTAGAACAAACTGTCACTGAACAAAATGCAGTGTTGGTGAAGTTTCAGTTTTATTTGAAAATGAAAATAGCTTAATTAATGAGGGTCGATATGCCGTCAGAGGGAGCTTTATCGTATTAAAAATGTGATCGGTGACAAAGTGTATAAGTTTTCGAGAATCCGCGGATAGAAAAGAAGGGGTTGTCGCAGAAATTTCAGAGACAATGAATACTCTCGATGATTCAACTCGCATTCCCTTAAATTCCTAACACAGAGCTCAATTTGAAGAACAATCAACCCTGTGTGATGGCTTTCGCCTCAATCGCTTGTGTAAATCCCCTTGTGAGTTTTCTCCAGTAGCTGGGTGAACTATGCCAAACAACTTTGTTACGCATTAATCTTTGACCTAGTATGAATTGATATGGGAAATCATTTGTCAAAATACCGCATCAAATATACTTATATTTACTTGTTTTCCCTACTATAAACCAAGACAAAAAATTAAAACAGAACAGCAGAAAACTGGAAAAACTTAACAGTTTGCGAATGATCGTCCAAAGACAAAGAGTCTGTCAAGGGGTTTTCCTAATTGAAAATTGAAAACAGTATCAAATATAAGTCGTTTGGAACTTTGAAATCTCGGTCTTTTTCTCATGGTGGTAATCAGAAACGTTCTTATTAAAAACAGTTACAAAATATTAGCATCTTGCAAGTTCAAAATGGTACCACACAATGCATGGTTTATTGCAGGTTTTTTAAGCGAATAAATTTACTGTAGATTTATACAGCTTACATTTTGTTCACCTTTGCATCTGTATGCGCTATCGTTAACATTTTGTCATAATCAAAGTTGTATATTGACATATCAGTAACTTACAGGAACTTCCGTAAAGGTGTTTAAGGCATGTTTTTATCCCTGTGGAAGTAACTGTTATTTTTTTCCCGCGGTCTTTAAGAGAGCTTTAACAGCTTTAAACGTCGTTATATTAAAATGGATTACTCTCAATGATCACCACTTGCAAAGCGATAATCTCAACTCCCCAAAAGGTTTGGACATTTGTTTTGGAGTAATTCTTTAGTTTGTAGGTTCATCGTTGTAAATATTCTTTGTGTTTAGATTAGATTGTAGATTTTTAAGGAAACCTAGGTAGCCTAAGTATGTACAAAGCTAATTGTTTTCTACATCATGCATGTTTCTGCGATTATAAGCTTGATTATATGCAAACTTTGATTGTCAGTACATGAAAGCGCTAATTCTTGGTTCGTGATACAGTTTTTAAAGTGTTACGTCATATTGTCATTAGCTACGTGAGCCCGGTAAGTACATACAAAATGATTAAAACGATTATAAGAAGCAAATAAAAATTACTTGGCCACTCTTTTTTCTTTGTGTTTATTGGCAAAACTGCAAAGTTTATAATCTTATCATTAAAATGCAGCTATTATATAAGGTCATACAGCAGGACCTTTGAAAAGCGGAACCAGTGCAGTTTAGATCAGTTTAATGCAAATGCAAACCTTTCTGTATCAACTTGAGACTTGGAGGAGCATAACTGAGCAAGCTTCTGACGTATAACACCCATGCGAAGAAAATTTACGATTCATCACTGCTTTACAAATTCTAACGCCCTCTCCGAAACAGACCTCTAGAGCTACGGCTACGTCTATCGTCAGAATGTGCCCGCATACGTGCAGCTGGAGAAGACATACTTCGGACGAAGCGTTGCGCACAATCATGCATGTGACAAGTCTCAGAGAATGTCACGAGAGGGCGCGTTTACTCGGTTACGGTAGCCCCACCATCAAGGCCAACAACATAGCGAAAGTCAAAAAGAAGACACTACTGGAAGCTGCAAGCAAAGGTAAAAAAAACAAACTCACTCTGGGCATGTATCATTATCGAAACATATTTAGTTTAAAAACTATTACCAGACTAAGTTATTGTATGAAAACTATAAATACATACACGGCCAAGTTTGAGGACCCCTGCCTTTTCGAATGTAATCAGTCAAGCAGCAGATCAATTTCATGTTTTTGTTTGTTTTTATTTTTATTTTTTGCCTACTTACCCGGACCAGGAGCAGCACTCGGTGTGACAGGCTGAGATTTGACACCTTCCCAGTAAACATTTTCTGGACCACGTATAATCGTTGCCCTGAAGTCAATGAGAATAAACGTTAACGTTATTCCGATTTCGTGAAGTAATCTGACGGAGCTGTATAGACCTCTATCATGGGGCAGCAATGTTGTTTTTCTACCATAATGGTGATTCAAAATAATGTAGCCAAGGGTTTGAGTGAAAATGGTCTGTTACTTTTATTAGTCAATAATTATTTGAAGTTGTATTACTACTGCAAATACGTCTACAGTCAGGAAACAAGACAAACATCGGCAGAAGCCCTCTTTGCACAAGTACACTCTGCACTCCATCCTAACAGTCCATTGCGAAGGACTATTCGTTTCCACAAGCTTATGTGAAGGAAGCGCCAAATCGCAAGGAATTGTGGGTATCGTACTCCTTCAAGTATTTTTTTCATGTATATTCTCAGCCTTGCATGCGTCATCTCATGCACACTCAAAGAGTAATAACCCACGTTGGTGTTGATGGACTATTTTCCCCCAACCCCAACAACAGTCCTCTCGACTCTATTCAGATTGTGTGACTCCATACAACTCTGTTTACAACGTCTTAAAATCTTCATCATTCCCATCAATAGTCCCTGTTTTTTCTCTCGTGCCACTTTTGTTAACCTCAGAAACAAAACAGAAACAAACCAATTAACACTGAAACAAGAGAAGTGTTGACAAACAAAGTTGCACGCCACGTGTGACTACACACATCACGGACGGATAAAGACACCTTTCCATATGTACGTTTTTGGGGTGCGCTGCGTACAAGATGCGTTCATGGGTTTCACTTTCACGAACACAAAAATCTACTCCATGGAACGAGTGCGTTGCGTTTAATGGATACGCACCGCTCGGGGCAAGTATTGACACTCATATGGAAAGGCGCCATAAGACGGGAACAGAAAGACGTACACCCCTTCGACAGAGGAACCTCTTTGAAAGAAACCTTGTGAAAAGTGATCGTCTTTGGTTTATTGGCTTCCTTTTTATAGTGCGGCTCTTACTGGAAAGCGATAGTGCCTTGGCTTTCTGATGGTGGCATCCATGTTGCTGTCACCTCAGTCCTGTTCTTGTCGTTGCTGTGCGACCAGGCTCCCTGTGAGATTGGTCACACAACAAAATAGTCAACTTCCACTTGGCATCTTGCTATAAGGTCACACTGCGTATTGCAAACAATGAGGGGGTGCTTCTGCTCAGGGCGGATTGACCGACCACATAAGTACACAAAATGAACGTCAGGTTCTTAATACCCAAACCTACTCATTGATTATAAACAGAGCCATAAATCCCTGGGGATTGGGAAAATATATCCCCACACACGTTTTGACCAGAGAGATGAATTACTGTTCAAGAATCCTCCAACACACACACACTTTTTCGTGGTGATCGAGAGGTATTTTTCGAACCAAAGTAGTCAATAAGAGAGAACAAGTACTAAAAGCTTAAAATACACCGTTTAGATGTAAGATTAAGGACGAAATTCCATATACGATGTACGTCTGTGTCATGGACAGTGATTCCTATGTAGTGTCACGTGGTGCCCAACTCCCCCCCCCCCTTCCCCACTATATGACCAGAGCCTTCGAGAAGACTTTAAGGATTTGTGCGTGTTTGGAGAGTTGGAAAGGTGGGTTTGCTGTCGTTAGTTGTTTCTTCTTGTTTAAATTTTTTTCTTCCAAATTCAGTTTCGTCTTTATCTCAAGTCTTACCTGAGTTTGAACCCCCTAACTTTGAAATATCCCAATAATGGCCATCAAGCCTGTAGGCCTGTGGACCAAGACGAAGAGAAAACCCCGAATAACATTTGACTTGAAACCGTTTGCCTCACTCGTTCACCGTCACGGACTGGAATCAAAAAACAAAACAAAGTGGACTAACCAGCAAACAGACCGCCTTATCACATACTAACTAGCAGGAATCAGACCAACCACATAACCAGTGACAAACCAACGGTCCAAACCAACCTCAAACGAAAAAGGATTCGAACTAATGAAACACGTTTATTTTACACCTATCCGGTTTGTAAGTGACTTCGTCACAAAGGCGGACGCGCCAAGTTTTACAAGCTCCCATTGGACGGTCGCCGATCGAGTTGTGTGTTAACTTCCGGTTTCATGGTTCCATGTATAAACGGCATTCAATGCATGTAACTCCTATGTGCAGTGCATGTGCAGTGGGCGTGGTTTTAACTGAAGTGACGTCACACTTACGAACCGGATATCTTTGGGGTTGGAGTTCATCATAAAGTGAACAACTCAAAACATCTGTAATCAAACAAAACAATGGGAGACTTTGAGATGCTGGCGGCAGCAGAGGTACCGGTAGAACTATGCGCGCACAGGTTAATAGATCGACGACCGCATGCTCAAAATTGGTTTTAAAAAGGGGGCCGGTATGTTTGTCGCCACCAAGCGTCTCAAAGTCTCCGACGTACCGCTGTGGATGTGCAGTTAAGAAGTTTTGTGTCTTGTGGAACGTCCCCGAATGTCCCGAGCGCGCTTGTCAGAGATGTGTCAGCCTGGCTTCTCGCCTGTATGAAGAAACCGGAAAAAGTGACTCCCTGGTTGGCACGGATGGTTACTGCGATAGGAAGAACCAGAAAATAAGTCCTCGTTAGTCAGCTCCTACAGATTGGACAGGCCAGGATGCTCAGGCTTAGCCTAGGTTTGGGTGGTTTTTATCAGGTTATGCTGGGCTTGCTTAGGTGTACATGGGTGGTTTTTATCAGGTTATGCTGGGCTTGCTTCGGTGTACATGGGCTACACTGTGGAATGTGCTGTTGGCTTGCCTGGACATGGCTGGGAATGGCTGTGCCAGGCTTTGAGCCCCGAGCTGAACCAAGAGAGGGCACAGTTTTCGTAGCACCGCAGGACCCTTTGATAGGAACTGAATACACGCGGTACGGTTGCATCGCTACCAACAACATGAACATTCCCGACCAACGTTGCCTCTTTTCAACAGATAAAGGGGTGCCTCTGAAGCGGATTGGCTGGGTTGATAAGCTGGGTCGCCATACGGGTACGGAATACATGTAGTAAATAAGCAGTGATAAATATTCCCACTTTAAAAAAATCAGGAAAAACTTTCAAGTTTCACAAGTGTTAAAGACGCATATCAAATCAAAGCTCACCTCTTATTTCATTTTCCTTTAGTTTTCAGAGGCTTAACAGGTGACTTTTGAAGATATTACTCTCCAGAGAAAATCACCCCTCAAAATAGTCTTAAGGCACATCGCCATTTTGAAAATTGATGCCTATACACTCCATTGCAAAATGGAGCGATTTGGAGGGCCCCGTTTGGTCTGATATTGTCAGAAATACAAACTGGAAGTGCTGCTCCTAGATTCCAGCCTCCTCCTTAGCAAATCACCCTGGTCGCAAGCCACGAAATGCTCTAATAGCAGAGAGTTTGACAGCCTCCAACTCGTGATATAGTCCGCACAGACAATTTTGGATCCATTTACTGGCCTGCAACCTTATCAGGCCAGTTGAGTTCATGGAACAGATTAGCACGAGGTTGCGCAGCATCGACCAAGGGGCCTTAAACACGTTTAAAGAGGGTCATTAAGAAGGCTCCGACTCATTCATTTGATTGTTGGTTTTAACATTTTGCCGACCAAATAACTTACCCTGGAAGGATTTTCCCATCTCACTGACTGTGATGGTGTAGGGGGCCGATCCAGAAGCTGTGTTATTGCCGTGGTGACGCCCCGGTGACATGCTGATGCATACCTCTGGGTACCGGATCACGGGTGCCCCTGACGGGTAAGCCAAGGCGCAGTACGGCATCAATGCTAGCAGGAAAAATAAGAAGACTTCCATTGTGCAATCTGAAAATAAACGAACCAAAGGACAGGCATTTAAAAGTACACAGGAGGCCAATACTGGTCCACAAAATAGTACTCTTTCCTATTGCCATCCATGAAAAGATTAAAATATGTAAAAGGGGACCGAGAACAAGGGACCAAAAATTTCGGGGCTGATGATGACAAACTTTTTTCGAGGGACAACATTTTTCTTTTATGTCACCTGTCGTCGTTTTTCTTTGATTGAGGACATATTGGGAAATTTTTTAAATCTTGTGTTCTGGCACGGAGTCCACGAATATCCTGTCGAAATCTTGTCGATATGAACAAGCGGAACTTCTTGTACTCTACTGACAAGAACAGTTCGTGTCATTGTAACCAGAACCCACACATCGATAGCTACTCCTTTGCTCTCTTACATGCACCAAGTCCAAATAAGGCGGTGATCATTGCTAACCATTTCCTTCTGGCCAAGGAAATGGAAAGCACTGTGCATGTCTAACCGCCATAAGCCTTGCATTTACAGACTTATGCATCATGCAGTCACACGAAAGCCCATTAGAGACATGCAGTCAACATTTCACAGAATGGAGTTTATTTTTGAAAATACGAGATGCATTTTTCCAAAGTTCGTTGTTTTTTTAAAAATTGTGGTTTCTCAATTTTGTTTTTGCTAGTTACACATAAAAAAGAAAAGTACATCCCCAGACGTACTAATTGTGTTAGGGAAATGGAAGGCGCCGGTTTTCTATGAGTGTCTTGGCAGCAATTCATGACGGAAACGAAATGGCGCGATCTAAAAACAGATCAAATAAAACGAACTCAATGAAGTGTACCTCGTAAAATTTCTCTCGCAAAGAACTTTAAAATGTAACTTTTGAAAACAAACGTTTCCAAAAATAGATCTTGTCAAACCGAACTTTAATATAATTATGTCGTAACTGACTTATGAACTTGGAAAAATACATTTCACTCTTTTTAAAAAAGTAGGATCCAGTAGGCTACTTCGTTGCACTCTCATACAATCTCGCAGAATGTCCACGTATTAACCTGTTAACTAAATCGCAATATTCAATAAGTGGAATCCGAAGAATAGCCACTTAAACTCTTGGACAGTTGTAATGAACAGTTTACTTAAGCCTATACCGCTCTCAGTGTAACCGTCTTGGCAAATCAGTTAAGGGACCCAGTTTGGCGTTCATGGTGAGACACACTATAGACGTTACTTGTGCAATGATGATTGCTTGGAGCTGCTTGGCTTATCAACAACTTGATGATTGCGCTGCAAACTTATGACCCTCCTTTAGAGCTTAAAACAACAGCAATAATGTAATGTCCCAAACTTTAATGACAAAATTTACCTCGATAGCAACTTGTGGCGAGGAATAAGCTGCAAGGGTTGGAACCGCCGAAGAAGACGAAAGCCGTTGACTCGACGCCACGACGCAATGTCTCTTGGGGTGTGTACACACAAGTGAGTCACTACTTTTTTCAGTTTTGTACATCCTGACTTTGGTCCCGCGTTTAAAGATATCTTCACGGATGCATTTAACTTCCTTTGCCAGGTTGTTGGCCATTCTCCTCTGAAACCCTCGAAGACGTCTGTGTACCGAAGAAAGTGGAACACAGCTTGACTAGTATTAATGACAAAAATAATCCAAGCAAAATAGAAATAAATTACTCTGCTCGTTTGGTCTTTATAATGGATCAGCATCATCCCAAAATGAAACAAACTTAAATACTTACATGTTCCAAAAAGATGGAAAAGGAAGGCATGAAGTAAAAACAAATATACTGTCAAAGGCATCGGGCTTAATTCTAAATCTTTCCACACGGAAGTTAAAAAGCGCTATTTACTTGCTGCAAAGTAGACATCTTTAAACGCAGTTCTTTGACCTAACCTCCGTGCCATCTTGCACTTGAAAGTTTACCCAGCACCGTTATACCAGGAAGTTCAAGGAGATTAGAATTCCAGCCGTCGAACTTGCAGCTGTGAGATACGTATACATGACGAAATTAAATTACCTCCTTTGAGACCTCATACTATGATGGGTATGTTATGTGCATGGGCGGAGATTTCTTGTCACATGGGGGGGATTTCTGAAAGCTCAACACGGCCTCCATCCCAGGTGAGATTGCATTGTGATGCCGGGAAGTGCAGAGTATGGTGGAACAGGCTAAGGGTGCGTATAGTCAGTGACTTGAAAAGTCGGGGGGGGGGCTTGATTACATTGAAAGTTCCCCCCCCCGTCAAAAATGGGGGGGTATCCCCCGTCCCCGGGATATCCGGGCATGATTATGTGTAATGTATTATGCTACCCAATAGTTGTGTGTGTTTCTATACTCATCATGTTTTTGTTCCATTGAAATGGGCAAGAAAAAAATATTGATTTATGACTGAATAAAATTACCGTCATGGCATGACGAAAAACTATAAACACAGTTGTTATCAACAATGTCTACGAACACCTATTCCAAAAGCAAGTACAAAGGTCATAAAAACTGTAAACCACGTAGCCGGCGAAGTCATAAACATGAACCATTCTAGTATGCAAGGTCATGACATGTTTATGCGATGTGAGGAATAACGTTGTTCGTGCGGGCCAAAAGGGGGAATTCCCCGTCGCTCCACTGTTCGGCGATTAACCCACCATACTTTGCGCTAAAGCTGCCTTCGCCATGCATGTTCTGACTGACTCGGAGCTGAATGTCTCACTAAAAGTTCACGTTAGATCTTCATGTCAAGACGTGCTCACGCGGACCAGTCAAGTTCGTACCATGCTCGTACAAAAGCAGTGACCATGTATAGGAAACGTGGAGCCGAGTAAAGACGATATAAATCAAAAAACCCTCTCCCCTAAAAAAATGATAGAGCAAAACAACAAATTATCAGCTAGTGACAAACCTTTATAGTAGCAGTTAAAACAAAAACAAACGACTGAATATGGGGAGGTCTTAACATGCAGGAATAAAATGTAGGACTCATAAGGCCTACAAACAATTTTACTCAGTACAAAACGGCCTATGCTAGTGATATACATTTAATATACAGAACAGAAATAATTTTGTAATAATTATGAAGTAAATCTGGCAATACTGATTTTAACAATGACAGCCAGGTTTTAAGTCGCCGGCAGCTATCAACATCTTTTTTTTTGAGGGAAAACATGTCCCTTATTCCTCTCCCAGCGGGACACACTTCTTGAGCTTGGAAACAAAGCCTCTTTTGGGTTAAGGAAAATGAGAACAACTTTCTTCTACAGAACAGTTAAATTTGAAGAACTGATGAGGGTCGTCGTAGAAGGCGCTATACATGTGCTACATGTACATCGAACCCTCGAGAGTGGCGGGTAGGATTGATGTTTCGTCGCTTCGTGGTTGCTGTGAAAAAAGAAACAACCAAACAAACAAATCGACAAATCAACACATTCCAGCTCCAGTATTTTTCAGCTTAAATCTATTTAGATCCGACTCTCTGGTCATCAAGTCGTAGGGACTGTTGACTTCTGTACAAAAACATTAGGATGGTACAACACAGCAAGCATGTTAATTTCACGGACGGAACCTCCATTTTACGCAACACTATAGCATAGCATTAAGGTTAGCACAATTTTTCTGTTATCGTATTATGTCAGACAGCTTTTCTTAACCGTAGAGCACCGTACAATTAGCTCTCGAGTGTTTGAAAATAAAACTTCGAAACTTGGGAATGGTGCTGGTTTTCATCAAGGCAATTCGAAGGATGGGACATGTTCAAATGGGCCACGAGGCTCGTCAGTTCTTGGATGGTAAAAGGCGCACCCCAGGGAGCAGATGTGGTCTGTACTTCTACATTCTCTCTCCAACGAGACGAAAAGAACATGGCTGGGGATTCCAAATTGGTCCAGAACTCACTGGCTGGTCCCTTGACTATCGTCGCCCTGAAATTTAGCCAGAAATTGAGGAATTTGTAATGTCTGAAAGAG
This sequence comes from Acanthaster planci, assembly GCF_001949145.1. The sequence continues at coordinate 697,297 of NW_019091447.1, forward strand.
TCTGGGCAAGAATAAATGATGGAAGAAATAGGCTACAAATAGTTTATTAGCTGTGGATATTAGAGGAACGACGAGAACATAAGCGCAAAGACTGAAATATTTAAAGACTGATATTCGAATGAAATGATCCTAGAACATGAGCACCACTGATTGGAATGCTGAAATGCCACATTCATTTTCTAAATTTGAATTCGATTATGTGCTTTGAAGAAACCAAGGTAGCTGCCACAAACAGGACCGGGTGATTGTTATACGCACAAACAACTTATTCCAAGCTGGTTGGTCACAGATCTGAGTAGGCGGATATCTTCTGAGCCTTGATCAAACCTGTCCTGTGCTTGTTTGGTAACTAGTGGTAACTAGGATCGTTCGTTGTGGGCGGAACTAACGTGAAAATATGAATGGGCTATAATGTAACTGAATATGATTGGTCCCTGGTCCGTTGAGGGCGGTGTCCACGTAGCTGTCACTGAAGTCACAAACATGTAAAATGAAGCTCAATTGTTGCAATTACCGTTAAAACCCCAAGCGTAAATGTGAGAAATAATACCCAAGTCCATCAAAATTGACACCTTTTAGTACTACGGCTTTGTTGGGATAGGCAACCTTGCAACAAGCTGTCTATTGACTTTTGAAGTTACCCACCGAAGGGTTGACGCACGTTACAAACTTGGCACCGCTGGAGATGGACTTAAACTCTCCTAGGGCCTCGGTGGTGTCTCTTCCCGTTGCCTGGCGACGAGCCTGGAGGAAGAATCCCTGAAACGAGGCTCCTACGTCGGCCCTCACTGTCACTGTTGATTCGGCCGAGAGGTAAAGAGAAAAACACGAACAGGAAGCTCTAAAAACAAGGACTGTTAGATCAATTGGCCCGAAATGCTGCTTATCATGAAAGTGAGAGGGTTGAGGTTTTGAACGTCTCGATTAGATGACATTGTAGAGTTATAGCATATGTTAACGAGGACGGGGAAACAAGTGCCGATAATGGGTAACATTTCTTTTAAATTTTTGTCTCTCTTTTTTTTTTCAACGCTACTGGAAACTTGTTGGAGTTCAAAATTGAATATCCTTCATTGTAATATACCCAAGACACTGATGATTTCAGACTTCAGAGATTGAAATTGATCGAAAAGTATCTCATGAAGTTAGTGCACTTTTATGCACAATTTACATCAGCAAGAGCTCTTACACTGACTGAATGACAACACCGACAAGTAAAATAACTTAAGAACCTTCCATTTTACGTGAATGATTGCGCAAGCGCCAAGCATTTACTGGCAAAAACAGGTGTCCCTGAGCAAGGTACTTTGCACTGGAAGTAGTTGCAACCGTTGCAATTACCAATGCTCGTTGTGATAAAACTCACCGTGGACTGGCTGTTTTGACCGTATCTACACTGGCTAATCTGGATGGTGTAAGGCGCCGGTCCACTAGCGGTACGCGGCCGGTGACCCACGGGGTCTATGTCACGGCAGACACGCTGAATAGCAACCGGTGGATCTGACGAATATGAGAAGGCAAACTTTGGTAGGAGGAATAACATCGCTATCAACTAAGCCGCGTTCTCCATTATTTACTTCCTGGTAGACACAGAGTGAGAACGATGTTGGCCTGGGCGCAGGTCAAGAAATGTGACTTGAAATCTGACGGAAGATGTTCTTTATTGAAGAAACTCAAAACGACCACACTTCAACTCCTTCCTGTGATGCAACTCCCGACTTGCTTCATTGCAAAGGCTCCAAACCAATTCCTACATTGTCAATACTTGAACAACTGCCTGTGTTTGTGGCCGTCTTTTTTAAATCCCAAAGTGAAGTTGGAAATATCTGAAGTTCGCACCACCATTCCATAGCATACTAACAAATGGCACGACAAGGTCAGGAGATGTCAGTTTCAATCAACAGCACTTTTGCCTCAAGTACTTGTGGGTTTCGTTTATTACCAATTGGTCGAAATATGACGTTCTCCCGTGGCACTCTCACCTGCAGACAGCAACGGATTTCTTTTCTCTCTTTTTCCAAAGCGGTCGTCAAAGTTTCTCGTCCGCATTTGGGGAAGGTGACTTTTGTTAATGATTGCTGCCAGAAGCAGATATCAAAATGGATATCCAAATCTCAAAAGGGAAACAACGGATGGTACTGCCCATTTACCACTGATTGATTTTAATGCATAATGCAAAAAAGGATCAAAGTTCTGTATACTGATGGCATGGCGGTTCAGAAAATGCAACGCCCTGTTACATAATTCATAAGACGGTCCCTTTATGAAATGTAGATTGTGACGCAAACACGCACAGCATTGTATCGGAAAGTGACAATAATGTTATAATAGATAATTTCATTGGCTGTAAGGCCCAAGTTGCGTTTTTTGGCACAATCTATCTATTTTTAATCGTATAATATTTCAGGGCTCCCTTTAGTGGAGTTACAATTCACTTTGACAAGTACCGAGGGCAAGACGATAGCAACCTTCGGAACCAACTGTGACCGCATCGTCCACCTTCAAAGGGACGCCCGGTTGACTGAGTGAAAGCGTCCTGAAGGAAGACACCTAAGACGGCTTGTTCGAGGCACAAACAGTAGCAGTGGAGATAACATTTGTAATGTAGAAATTACTATCCTTCGTGTTGGCCACGTATTGATAAAAAAAGTCGGAACTGTAAGTCTTAGTCTCATTTACCACTTTGAAGTTAAAAGCATCGGAATACAGTGTGGACGTTGTGTACAGACTGTTTGAAAATAAATGTTTTCTTGGAAAATTGGAATCTATTCAAAGGTTTTATCTTTGACGTGTCCCAGAAACTCAAAACCTAAATCATTTAGAACAATGACAGTAGGGACAATGCTTCAGATGACGAACATATTGATATGAAACCAGATGTGACAAAGCATTTGATGGGTCCGCTCGATTAGCTGATGGCGCAGATCCTCTCCAAGGTCGATTGCATTCCCAAGTCCAATACTATGCTCCATCTGTTTTCATATGTTCCAAGAGCTTATGGAATTCCATGTCTGTCAATTACTCTGCGCATGTGAGGAATTCTTCCTTCTTCTATCCTGTAGGCCTAGCCACCTCTGCCGTCATACTGCGCATTGTCACGTGGTGCCGTCGCACAGTCGCGTTGTGACGTCGCACAGTCGCATCGTCGCATTTTCAGAAAATCATGTAAACGTGGGGTGTTTTACAATACCCAAAAGAACTTAAGGTTGGAATTCAATGGCCCTTCCATTAACAGGCGTTTAGATAAAGTACTGCCAAATATCATGGAAAGCAGTACTGCCAAATATCATGGAAACTCGAACATCAAACTTTGAGATGTGCATTTAGTCAATAACTATAATGTTACATAAAGCATGTCACTTTTAGCAAGTACGAGAGTTCGATCCCAAATGAAGCAAAGACACTGTTCTTTAATCATCTTATTTTGTCACTGAAATTTGCCTGAACAGTTTATTCATACGAAGAGTTTGTGGGCATTTCAGCTAATTTCATGTTGATTAGAAGTAAGCAGTTCAACAAAGGATAAACTTAATACCACCCCAGAAGTCAGAAGTAGTTCCTTCAGTCATCACAGTGTTATTTCGGGTTTTGCCCTTACCCAACGTATAATCAATATCTCGCCAACGCAAAGTACATCTGGACCAGCCGGCCGTCCCAGGCAGGCTCGTTGGTCAGGTGGTTAAGACTTCTGCACTAGTAATCAGGTTGTCGTAGGTTCGAGTCCCACGAGAGTGAGCTTGTGATATTTTTTTGAAAGCTGTTGGACAGTGTTTATAAATGTATACGTTGGGCTAGGGCAAAACCCGTAATATAAGAAGTAAAGGGAAAAATCACTTGGTAACTCCTTTTTCTTTGGATGTTTATGCACTTGACAGCAAAGTGTCAATCTTATCTTTAACTTTCAAATTGTAGCGATTCGGCATTTTGCTGTAAATACGGCAAAGATGCCTTTTGAAAAGTGGAACCAGCGCATTTTAGTCCAGTTTTATGCAAATACAATTAAGCTTCAGGCTTAATTGGAGTAGCATGATTGAGCACGCCGTATGGCACTCATACGAAGATAATGTACCATTTATCAACGCTTTACAGATACTAACGCTACGGCTATGGCTAGGTCTGTCGTCAGCATGTGCCCGCAAACATGCAGCTGGAGAAGACATAGACCTAACTTTATGTTTTGCAAAATCATGAACGTGACAAGTCTCAGAGAATGTCACGAGAGGGCGTTTACGTGGTTACGGTAGCCCCACCATCAAAGCCAGCAAATTGGCGAAAGTCAACGGGAAGACACCACTGAAAACTGCAAGCAAAGGAAAAAAAAAACAAACTCACTGTATCGTTATCAAAACAGATTACACTATTACCATACTGTTGAAGTTATAGTATGAAAACTATTCTGATATGAACGGCCAATGTTTGAACACCCCTTTCTTTCGAATGTTATCAGTCAAACATCAGACCAATCAGTGGTTCTTTTTTGTTTCGACTTACCCGGACCAGGAGCAGCACTCGGCATGTAGCACAAGGGCAGAGATTTGACTCCTTCCCAGTAAACGCTTTTTGGGCCACGTACAATGGTTGCCCTGCCAGCCAACGAGAATAAAGGTTGTTTTTTCATGAAGTATAATCTGACGGAGCGGTACAGGCCTCTACCAGGGAGCAGCCATTTTGTTTTCTATCATTCAAAGCAATGTAAGCAAAGTGAGGCTGGAATGAAAGAATGGTTTGTTCCCTTTAGTAAAATGTGAAGTTGTATTACTGCTGCAAATTCGTCGTCAAGGAACAAGACAAACATGGCAGCAGCCTTCTTGCACAAGTATGTTTCATTTTGCTTGTACACCTATTGCGAAGGACTATTCGTTTCCGCAAACGTATGTGAGGGAAGCGCCAGATCATAAGGAATTGTGGGTATCATACTCACTCGACCACTGCGTGTATATTCTGAGCCCAACTTAGCGACTTCTCATTCGCACGTGAACGTGATGACCCATGTTAGATTTTAGATTCTACCAAATATTGTCTAATTTCCCCGACCGTAAAACAGCTAGTCCTCTCGGCTTTTCAGATATTCAACCAGGGTTGAAATGGCTTGGATCAGTGAGTCGACTCGACGCTGACTTGATTCACCATTTTTGTTGTTGTTTTTTTCGACTCGACTCGAGTCCCTTCAAGTAAATGACTAAACTCAAGTCATCAAATAAAACTGACTCGGCTCGAGTCACAAAATTACACGGACGGATAAGAAGGGAAGGGTTAGGCCTATGCTGCCTCGACAAATTAACTTCTTTGAAAGAAACTCAGTAAAAAGTGATTGTCTTTGGTTCATTGGCTTCCTTTTTATAGTGCAGCTCTTACTGGAAAGCGATAGTGTCTTGGCTTTCTGATGGTGGCATCCAAGTTGCTGTCACCTCAGTCCTGTCCTTGTCGTTGCTGTGCGACCAGGCTCCCTGTGAGATTGGTCACACAACAAAATAGTCAACTTCCACTTGGCATTTTGTCATAAGGGTACGTACACTGCGTATTGTAAACGGACCACTTATGGACTGGCTTATGGGCGCCGAGCTGGACCAAAAGAGGTCGCAATTTTCCTGGCAACGGAGGCTCCTTTGGTTCTAACTGCATATCGCTGGTTCATGGACAGTTAAAACAGCAACAAAATGAACACCATGGTCGAGTTCGGGGGGCCTGTTCTTGACTTGGGTTTCCTGTTCTCGAGCTAGAACAGCGCGAACACGACTGAAGAACACTGTTCTCGACACAGGATCACACACCACCTTCTCGTCAGGGTTTTACAGGAACCAAAGGAAAAACTCGTGAGATTTTGATTTTGATCAGCTGCAAAAAGTAGAGACTGAGATGGCTTCTAAAGCACAGACAATGGGAAGTTTTGCAATATTAACATTAATTATTTTCCACAACACAGAAATGAATGTTCCTGATTAAATAGAAATGAATTCAGCCCATCCAAACATTAACTCTCGGCCGCCGCCATGATGCTTTCCACTAACTACCAGCCGCGGCGTTCGACCGGCAGACCCACGAACAACAAATCGATTTGTTCTTGAACATTATTAAGCCGCGCGAACTCATCAGCCCGTGACTCCCTGCCCACACGGCACTTTTTAACTGATGAAGGGGGTACCTCTGCTCATGGCGTATTGACCGACCACATAAGTACGCAAAATGAATGTCAGATTCTGAATGCACAAACCCCACTCATAGGTTATAAACAGAGCCATAAACTCCAGAGGGTTTGGGATATATCCCTACCCAGTTTTTGACCAGTAGGATGAATTACTACTCAAGAATCTCCCAACACACTTTTTTGTGAGGATCGAGAAACAGGCGGCATTTTCGAACTAAAGTAGGCATTAAGAAAGAGCAAGTACTAAAGCTTAAAATACACCGTTTTGATGTAAGATTAAGGGCGTAAGTACACATAAGATTCACGACTGCATCATGGTCACGTGGTGTCCAGCTCTCCCCCCCCCCACGGCTTTTTGAATTTCCACATCTGGGGTTATGAAGAGAGAGGCCATGCCGCCACACCGCTGGCGCCTTCGGAAAGACTTCAAGGATTTGCGCGTGCTTGGACGGTTTACAGTGTGGTTTTGCTGTTTGTTTGGTTTTGTTTCTTGAATTAGTTTTCCCCCTTTGAAATTCAGTTTCTCTTTTATCTCAGGTCTTGCTTGTTTTTGAACTCCCTAAGTTTAAAATATCTCAATGATAAATCAGATTGGGCCACCCAAAACAGTATGCCTTCATCCATGACTATTTTTAAGACGAAGCCTTAGACGGAGACGAAGTGAAAACCTCAATTAACATTTTGACTTGAAACCGTTTGCCTCACTCGAGAACCGTCACGGACTGACCATCGCGTAACAGACAAAGTGGACTAACCAACTAACAAACTGCCTTATCGTGCACTAACTAGTAGACGTCAGACCAACCAACCAACCAACCAACCAACCGACAAATTAACGATCCAAACTGGCACAAGGATTCGAACTAAACACGTTTAATTTACACCCTATCTTAATTTGGGGCTGCATTGAGTCAGTCGTAAAGTACACAACTCAAAACATCTGTTATCAACAAGAACACGCTGAGATGTTTGTGGCAGCAGATCTACGTACCGGGAGAACTTTGTGCACAGTCGGATCGACGAATGCATGCTCATGAACTGGACCAGAATATTTGACGAAACCAAGCGGCTCGAAGTCTCCCGTTCTTTTAATGACTTACCGCTGTGGATGAGCAGTTAAGGACGTGTGTCTCATGTGGAATGTCCATGAAAGTCCCAAGGGCGCTTGTCAGAGATGTGTCAGCCTGGCTTCTCGCCTGAATGAAGAAACCGGAAAATGTGACCCCCTGGTCGGCACGGATGGTCACTGCGATAGGAAGAACCAGAAAAACGGGTCCTCGTTAATCATGATGATTATCAGCTCATAAACATTAGACAGGGCTAGGATGTGCAAGTTAAGCCTAGGTTTGGGTGGTTTTGTCAGTTGGGTTGTGCTGAACTCGACTTGGCCTGCATGGGTCCGCTAGGTTGTGGGATGCGCTGGGTGGTCTAATCAGGCCACGGTTGAGTTAATGGAACGGATTAGCACGAGGTTGAGCAGCCTTGACCGTATAATATGAGAGGCCCCAAACATGCACGTTTAAAGAGTCATTAAGAAGGCTCTGACTCACTCGATTGTTGGTTTTAACATTTTGTAGATGAAATAACTTACCCTGAAAGGATTTTCCCGGCGTGTAAGCCATCTCGCTGACTGCGATGGTGTAGGGGGGTGGTCCAGTAGCTGTGTTGTTGCCGTGGCGACGCCCTGGGGACATTCTAATGCATACATTTGGGTGCCGGTGCACAGGTGCCCCATACGAGTAAGCCAAGGCGCAGTGCGGCAAAAGTGCTACTAGGACAAATGTGTGGGCTTCCATTGCGGAGTCTGTAAAGGCACGAACCAAAGGACATGCATTAAAAAGTACATACTGGTCCAAAAACAGACATCGTGGTGCGCTTTGATGTAGTTTCTCTGTTAACTAGTGTTCCCACCTGTAGAGGCTTCCACCTCGCCAAATTAATGCCTCGGCAGTTACCCAGCCAAATAACAGACCCCCTCCATAACTGCGTCTTCTCCATTGCTTCCAATTTGAAGACAAAATTTGATCTCACGGGACTTCATTGGATCTCCTATAGGCCTATACCCGGTCCTAGCCTACATCTTCATCAAAGAATTCAATCTTCGTCCTTTTGTATAGATCCCAACTCCAGCCTCTGGTAACACTATGAGGACCACATCTTCGAACAAGACGACCTCCGGGAGTTCCTGCATCCCCGGACCCCGAACCATCAACTTCCCTACGGAGCAGGAACAAGCGGGCCAGGTTTCCTTCCTTGACGTCAGCCTTACTAGGAACGCCGAAGGTTCCCTGTATCATCGTACCCACTGCAAGTCCATTCATAATGACCAGTATCTCCGACGATCATTTCTCCACCAAGACGTCGGTCAACCCCAGCCATTTTTACTGAGTTTGCGAGAAGAAGTGCCGGCCATCCAATGCAGCAGACATCTGCTGTTCCTAGATACCGTAGGAATTGCAGGCCGTGCCAGCAGCAACGGAGACGGCCTGGAAAGCATTCAGATCGGCCAGGGCAGTTCGTGACATTCACTGCCAAACGTCATACAGACAGAGCCCAGACAATTGATGCAGATATTCTAGGAAATAGACTCCCACTGTGTGCCACCGTGAAAGCCCGGGGCTGAGGGAAGGAAAAATTGCCTCTCGGAAAAATAATGTTTATAGTTCTTACTACTGTACATTGGCCGCTGATATCAGAGGGAAATCTCGTTGAATTATTCCATCTGAAAATCTTTTGACAGCCATTCATGAAAAGATTAAAGATGTAAAGGAGCGGATCGAGACCCAAACCTTTTTTGCTGAGGGGGGGGGCAACATTTGACAGTTTCTTGTAAGTCACTTTCATCGTCTTTTTCGAATGAGGATAACTTTGGGGATTTCATACGCTTTTGGAAGGAAGAGAAATGAAAATGCCTGTCTTTTATTATTTTTTCACGAACGAACTAAAGCAGTTGCTCCTGGGGGCACAGCGTGCTTTGCACCCCCCCTGAAAAATCTAACTTTATTCCTCCTAAGAAGGGTCACCGTTTTCATTTTTCTATTTCTTTATAAGCAAATACGACACAAAGTGTGAACACGCACAAAAGGGCTCAATCTCGAAATCTTGTCATGCTTAACAAGATAAAATTGTTCTCCTAAAGAATGCTTGTAAAAGGAGCTCACTTCTTGGAGACAAATTTTCAAAGCTTTCGAAGAACTTGTGGACAAAAATTCAAACAAACTCCCAACTTAACTCTCTAGGGGAAACGTTTTGCCACTTCACCACCGAGCAAGTCAAGATCAATTTTTAAAAAAATCTTAAAAACAGGTTACGCGTTACGGAATGACATATCTTGTTTTGACGAAACAAGAGCTAGCTTTTGTCGCCATGACTAGAGCCCTATAAACGGCGACTGTCTATAACAATCTTGTCTTCTGGCACGGAGTCTACGAATATCCTGTCAAAATCTTGTCGATATGAACAAGCGGAACCTCTTGTACTCTGCTGACAAGAACAGTTCATGTCATTGTAACCAGAACCCACACATCGATAGCTACTCCTTTGCTCTCTTACATGCACCAAGTCCAAATAAGGCGGTGATCATTGCTAACCATTTCCTTCTGGCCAAGGAAATGGAAAGCATTTGTATATCTAACCACAATAAGCCTTACATTCACAAGCAGTCCGACGAAAGCCCAATAATGCCATGAAGTCAACATTTTCCAAAATGGAGTTTAGTTTTGAGAATACGAGATACATTTTTCCAAAGTTTATTTTTGTGAGACATTTTAGTTATTCATTTCGTTTTTACGAGACATGTTAAAAACATCTACATTTCCAGATGTACTTCCAGTGGTTGTGTTGAGGAAATTGAAGGCGAAGGTTTGCTTTGAGTGTCTTGGCAGCAATTCATGACTGAAACGAAACGGCACGATTTAAAAACACATAAAATAAAAGGAACTTAAAGAAATGTATCTCATCAAAATGTATTTTGCTAAGAACTTTAAAATGTATCTTTTAAAAAATGTATCAAAAAATAGATCTTGTCAAACCGAACTTTAGAAACAATAATTATGTCGTAAAGCTATATGGACTTGAAAAAATACACTTCAATGAATATGGAAATACTCATTAGCATAAAAGCAAAACGGCATGAAAATACCCTTTGAAATAGTGAAATCAAGTTAAAAATTCGGTTTACTTAGGCACAAAGGTACATTTTACAGGTTTGTAATCAAAATAATTGATTGCAGCTACCCTTTAAACCCTTGAATAGTGGAATTATAATGAGCAATTTACCTACGCCTATACCGTTCTGATTGTTACCGTCTTGGCAAATCAGTTTATAAGGAACCCAGTTCGACCCTTTGTGTGTACATGTACATCTAACTTAGTGAGTTACTGACTTTTTTAGTTTTGCACATCCTGACTGGGGTACCGCGTTTAAAGATATCTTCAGTTGTGAATTTTAACTTCCCTCGCACGATTACCAAGTAGTTGACGATTCTCCTCTGGAACACAATAAACGTTTGTGTACCTTGGCACACAGTTCGACCAATATTGATCACAAAGCACTTATTATCCTATCGATGAACAGAAAAAGAGGCATCACTGTGGTGTAGTTTCAAAGTGGACTCTCAAAATAGAAATGTATAAAAATCACTGGCTTGGTTTCAATAATAGATCACCTTAATCCAAAAGTAAAACAAAAATGTAAACATACACGTACAATATATTGTGTGACAAAAAAGGAAAAGAGCAAAGATACATCTCCACTGTTAATCTGCCGGGCTTTAATTAATTCTAAATCTTTACATTGTCTCACTGAGAATTAACAGCACAGGAAACTTGGTATAGGGCAAACATCTTTAAACGCAGAACTTTGACCTAACCTTCGCCATCTTCCACTTGCAAGTTTACCCAGCACTGATGACTAATACATACATGACGAAGTAAAATTACCTCCCTTTGAGACCTCATAAATATTATATGCAACGTTTTATGCAATCAGTGGTTTTGTTTTGAGTTTCTATTCTCGTCATGTTTCTTCTACACTAAAATAGTCTGGTTTTTCTCACCCACCAACTATTGACCGCAACAGGCTTGATTTTCTTCATCACAACTGAAGGGATAAACCAATTTATGACTGAATAACGTTACTGTCGTGGCGTGACGAAAAACGATAAACACACGCATTTGTTATCAGCAGTGTCACGTGACGAAACGCTTAAACCGAAAGCAAGTGGATGAATGGCAAAGGTCATGAGAAATGTAAACCATGTAGCGTTCTGTGTCATGTACCATTTTGGCATTCAGGCTCACGACATTTTGTATGCGATGTGAGGAACATCATGCGGGCCAACGGGGGAATTCATGTCGCTCCAACGTTCGGCGATTAAAAAGTACTTCGTACTCCGCCATGTTCTGACGAACTAACAGTCTCAACATAACAGAATGAAAATCGACGTTAAATCTCCATGTCTAGACTTGCTGACGGGGATGAGTTCAGTTACAAATGCATGAACCATGCATAGGAAACTTCGAGCCGAGTAAAGATGACATCCCCTCCACTCAAGAAAAGAAGACAAGTTTATGGTTTAATTAGTTAATCAGGCAAAACAACAAATAATCAGCTGATTACAAAACTAGCAGCAGTCAAAACAAAAATTAACAAATCAATATGGGGAGGTATGATCATGCACGAATAAAGTTTAGGGCCTCAAAATAAGCCTAAAAACGAATTTACTCAGTATGCAAAGCAATATGCTAGCGATATACATTTAAAATGCAAAACAGGAATAATCGTGTAATATTTACCAAGTAATCCTGGCAATGTACTGATTTTTACAATAGCATATCAAGGTTTTTAAATCGCCGGCGGTGTCAAAATCTTTTTCCTCGAAAACATTCTGAAATAGTGAAAACGTGTCCCTCTGTTTCTCTTCCACCGTGGGATACACTTCTTGGGTTATGGAAACAGAGCCTCTTTCGGTGAAGGAAAACAAGAGAACGGTTTTCTACTGCGACACTTAGTTTTACTTTAAAGGCTGGTGCTGGTTGTCGTAGAGGGCGCTATGCATGTTCTAAATCGAACCCACGTGGGTGGCGAGTAGGATTGCTGTGAAGGCGAGTACCACTGTTGTCACTGTCACACTGGGTCTGAACGAATAGGAAGCTGTAAAAAAAAACACAGAAGTGCACCGAATCTTAAATTGAGGATCGAAATTTCTCTTCAAATTAAAATAATGTAACAAGGCAAGTAAGATTTGAAGCTTTGCATGGTGAAAGCTAAGAGACATGAGAAATGGGTTTGCGGGTACAGCATGGAATCAATCTCTTTTTGGGCGAGGTGTGGTTCTTAAAAGAACAAGGCGTTGGATTTCTTCTTGGCTGACACATTTTTAATCAGTTCCTTTTATTTTGCAATTCACATTTTAAGCAGGACGAAGACAGCAAGAACACTTACAGTTTGATTTGCCCACACATATTCGTCGCTTCGTGGTTGCTGTGAAAAAAAGAAAACCAAACAAACAAATCGACAAATCAACACGTCCCAGCTCCAGTTTTGCAGTATAAATCATAATATAAGACAACATTAGCATGGTACAAATATAATACAAACATGGCACATTACAAACAGAAATTAAATTTTTACCCGACACTGCAGTAGCACTGCACTCACTGTTAGCAGAATAATTCTATTACTGCACATGTCAAACAGCTTTTCGTAATCACATATCTCCGTACAATTAGGCCTCGAATGTTCGAAAAAGAAAACTCGAAATTTCGGAATTCTACTAGTCTTCATCAAGGTCATTCGAGAGATGGGGCCTGTTCCAATGGACCACGAGGCTCGTCAGATCTTGGGAGGCAAATAGCTTACCCCAGGGAGCAGATGTGGTCTGTACTTCTACGTTCTCTCTCCAACGAGACGAAAAGAACATGGCTGGGGATTCCACATTGGTCCAGAACTCACTGGCTGGTCCCTTGACTATCGTCGCCCTGAAATTCAGAATAGTCAGAAGTTGCCGAATTTGTAAAGTCTCTGCTAGGTACTATGAAAAAACAAGTCTGAGTGGGTGGAGCTCTTTGAGCCTCGAGGCCATCCACGACAGTGCGTTATTTGGTCAACACTGTGCGCGGATCGATCTGCCGTGAAAATGTAATTGGTCATATGTACCTGAATATGATTGGTCCCTGGTCCGTTGAGGGCGGTGTCCACGTAGCTGTCACTGAAGTTTTTGGCGTGGCGCTGTTGTGGCCCCACGCACTCTAGAGGCAAAAAAATTCAAAATTCAACAAAAATCCTTACAAGCTACGGAAGCTTATTGCTACCAATGAGAAACACAAATATTTTGTCTCGTTTTAAATGACTCATTCTCTCATGTAAACTGCTTATTACTCTCGTTTAAACCACTTCGCTATAATTAAAGATAATGTTAAAGAGATAGCGATATCAGGTTTTAAGCGAGATAGCTATGTCGTTTATACGAGATGATAAATCGTATTAAACGAGATAAAATAATTTTTTCGTGCCGGCAACAATACGCTTCCGTAAAACGTAAATGCCCAGGTGTAAATACATGTAGAGGCAATAATGCCCAAGTCCATCAAAAGTAACACTGTTTAGTAGTAGGACTTTATTGGGATAGGCAGTCCGTATTGGCTGATGAACTCTCTTGTCACGAGCTTCCAAAGGCAACACAGAGTAACTCGACCCTTGCTACAGGCTGTCTATTGACTTGTTTGGGGTTACTCACGGAGGGGTTGACGCACGTTAGGAATCTGGTGCCGCTGGATATGGACGTGAACTCTCCAAGGGCCTCGGTGGTGTCTCTTCCCGTTGCCTGGCGACGAGCCTGGAGGAAGAATCCCTGAAACGAGGCTCCTACGTCGGCCCTCACTGTCACTGTTGATTCGGTCGAGAGGTAAAGAGAAAAACACGAACAGGAAGCTCTAAAAACAAGGACTGTGAGATCACTTGGCCCAAAATGCTGGTTATCATCATGAAAGTGAGAGGGCTGAGGTTTTGAACGTCTCGATACTATCACAGTGTAGAGTCGCAGAATACATTGTATTGTAAAACAATTTCTAACAGACATCGATTCGGAGGGGGAAAGGGGTACCGTTAATGGGTGTCAATGTAGTCTGTCTGTCTGTCTGTCTGTCTCTCTCTCTCTCTCTCGCTCTTTCTTTCTTTTGCGAAATTGGTCTTGGTTGTCTTCACACCACTTGAAACTTGGAGTTCAAAGTTAACTATCCCTCGTTATATTATACCAAATACTATGATGTCCTTAATTCAGAGATTGAAATTGATTGAAAAGTATCCCATGAAGTTAGTGCATTTTTATCCACATTTTACATCGGCAAGAGCTGTTACACTGACTGAAACGACAACACCGGCAAGTAAAATACGTTATGGGCTAAGAACCCAACATTTTAGCCGAAATATTGTGTAAGCACCATGAGTTCATTGGCAAACCAGGTGTCCCTGAGCTGGCTACTTTGCACCGGAAGTAGTTGCAACCGTTACCGTTACCAATGTTCGTGATGATAAAACTCACCGTGGACGGGCTGTTTTGGACCGTATCTATACCGGCTAATCTGGATGGTATAAGGCGCCGGTCCACTAGCGGTACGCGGCCGGTGACCCACGGGATCCATGTCACGGCAGACACGCTGAATAGCAACCGGTGGACCTGACGGATACGAGAAGGCAAACTTTGGTAGGAGAAATAACATCGCTATCAACAAAGCCGCGTTCTCCATTATTTACTTCCTGGTAGGCACAGAGTGAGAACGATGTTGGCCTGGGAGCAGGTCAAGAAATGTGACTTGAAATCTAAAGGAAATAAGACGTTCTTCATAGAACAAACTCAAAATGACCACACCTCAACTCTTTGCTGTGATGCAACTCCCAACTTTGTCCAATGCAACGGCTCCAACCATTCCTACGTCGTCAATACTTTGAAAACTGTCTATTGTTGGTGGAGGGCCTTATTTTAACTCCCAAAGTGAGGTTGGAAAAAAAATCTGAAGTTCACACCACCATTCCGCTGAATAATAACAAATGACACGACAAGGTCAGGAGATGTCAGTTTCAATCAACAGCACTTTTGCCTCAAGTAGTTGCGGGTTTCGTTTATTACTAAGTGGTCGAAATATGACGTTCTCCCATGGCACTCTGCAGATGGCAATGAATTTCTTTTCTCTCTTGTTCTCAAGCGTTTGTCAAAGTTTCCCGTCCACATTTTGGGAAGGTGACTTTTATTAATGTTGTTAATGATTGCTGCTACCAAGAGGTACCTCCCCCCCCCCCAAAAAAAGAAGTTGACATCAGGCTGGAGCAAAATTTCTTCTTACTCTGAATTCATTACTGTCTTTTGCTGTGTACAGCACAAGGGTGTATGACCCTAGAACAAACAGGGTGCAGCAAGCCTTTCAAATAGTCGGGATAAAACCTCAAATTCTTGTAAGTCGCCGTTTGTTTTTAGTTTCTTTTGTCACGCTATATGTAAATATTTTTCTCCACAAAGATATCTCTGATTTATACATGTAAAAGCAGAAACTTCAGTCCTGAATATGGCAACCTTGGATTGAGTATTTATTTAAGTCCAAAGCCGACCACTCTTGAACATGTGAACTGGAAATCAGCATTTGTGAAATGACAGGGAAAATGCAGAAAAAGATCCAGGTATAAATTTTCCATGCCTCGGCCGAGGAATTTATTTGTGACAATGTACATTATTCACGCTGAATTTAGTCCTTCAATGTGTTCCCTCCATGGACCCTACACAAAGAATTGCAGTAAAATGTCTGAGAATATATAGGCCCGAAAATCCCTAACACGGATAGCCAATAAGACAATGTATTGAGTGTGATGTTTAATTTGTAAAGCGGTGTAGCCGAGGTTCTTGCTGTAAGGGGCGAGTAGGGGAAGTAGATAACACAAAGGGAGGAGCAAGTCCAAGGATCTTTTTAATACTTCCAATTTCTTCAAATTGCCAGCGGGGGTGCCCTTTTGCCCCACCGCGGCGATTCCAATGATTTTGCACTAGTTTTCGAACTCCAAATGGAACTTTAAAAAATTTGACAAAAAGACAGTGGTGCCATACGTGCATAGCTAGAAACATAAATACCTCAGATAAGTTACACAAACCACCCCCTCTCAACAAAAAGTAATGCCAACAACCGTTACAATCGCCTATATCACTATTTTACACCCCCTGCTTAAATGGAACGTCCTGAACACTTGTCAAAACAAGCAGTATATATCTCTTAGATAAAGTATTCCATGCCTTGAAAGGCGTGTTTTTGAAGTCAGACTGGCTTATGCTAGTTACCACAGATATTTCAGTGAAATTATGCACTGCAACACACAGTGCATGTGTTCTGTTTTTACAAATGATAAGATAACAATGACATTGACGTGATAGGTAACAGTGACGTGGGATTGGTATGGAGTGTTCTTTTGCACATCAAATGGGATTTTACAAAATAGGAAACAAAAAATGCGTCATTCTTTTGAATGATAATAAATAGTATAAAAAATAAACAGCTTGAGTTTGTGTAGATCAAGTTGATCAATGAAGTGTGTTTCAGTGAGGAACTTACAGAACAATTATCCATCTGAGGGACCAAGGTATGAGTAACTGACCAACATAAAAACTGTCCATAATCTGGAAGTCTTTTGTGAAGCAGATATCAAAATCGATATCCAAAATCCAAAAGGGAGACAACGATACTGCCCCATTACGACAAGCAACACTTCAGTTCTGATTTGTTTTTCAATAAAGCAACCCTTAGAAAGCGAGTCCATATTCCCGACCATCCTAACAATAGAGAAAAATCACACAGTCTTGCAATTAAGATTTGGGAAACCCCATCCATTGTTTCTAAGACTATGACAGCGAAAGGCAGTGAGATGAAACTGACCAATCAGCATCAGTAATTGAGGCTCAAGCCTCCCACACTGACCAATCACATTCATTTTCCAGTCTGATGACTGGGTGTCCTTTAAAAAGAAAAGTTGAGGGGCATATTCTCTTCCCATAAGTTTGAAACGTCTCCGTTTATCTCACTAACTATAGACGCTATGCATCCATCAGTCAACTTGAATGGTCAGTTACTTGAGAAATTAATTTTTCAGGCTGACTGCTTATTCAATAGAGGAATACATACCATCCATGTCCTGTTTGTCTTTCAATCAACACAGAAAAACAAGGCAAGTTTCAACACATGATTTCTAACTTACATGTAACAGTGCACATGCACTACACAAAGAAAGGAAAATGTATCGGATATCTGTCAATTAACCCTTTCTGTAGCAAATCCTTCAACCGATCTGAAAGGGTTGTGAAGAAAAGGGGGGAGTGTCCTTCGTAAAACGGCACCCTCGATACAGAGAGCTCAAAGGTCATCCAAGAGGAATTATTTGAGGTCAAGGGTCATGGTAGCAGGCTCCTCTAGGTATGACTTCCAGATGTTGGAGAATCTGGCCATGGTGGCACCATCGATGACCCTGTGGTCAGCAGACCAGCTGACATTCATGACGTAGGCTTTGTAGACTTCATCGTCTTCATCAAAGCGTGGCAAGGCCTGTCAGAAAGAGCCAAGAAGAGGAATTCATAGATGGCAACAAGTGGAAGGGCTTCGTAGAGGTCCTTTTATTGTCATCTGCTTTCCTTCGATTCAAACAAAACTTCAACAGACATTCAACAGCACAGCAAAATGTACCTGCACACTTTTTGAATTGAGCAATGAAGGAGAAACCACTGAAAAATCTGATTAAGAAAGATAATAGAATTTCTGTGTAATAGTCCTGTGATGAGCCAGGGCTTAAGTCAAACATAAGTCATGTCTTTTCTTCCACTTAAAAGAGCTAATCAAAAAATTGTTAGATTTCTCTCCAGTACCTGAACTTTTCCTATTGCTCCTATGGCTACTGTTCCTGGCATCAAGACAGGCCTAGCGTAGGTCCCACCGATCTACAAACAATCAGATGTAAGTTAATACAACTCAATATTGAATCAAGGGGTATTGCCTTGAGGTATTCATGAGCCAATCAGAGAACTGCCAAACTGGCAGGTGCAAAGCATATCCTGATCTTGGCCACCTGTTGAAGTGTGCGACTAGTTTGAAACCCCTTGGGCAGGTTATCTGTCAGGAAGTGGAACTGTGAAGATGGGCATCAAAGGTCATTCTTAGCGGTCATCTGTGATGGGCAGACCAAACAGACAGGGTTGTTGCAGGTCCGAAGGTTGTAGCAGTGGAAAGATTTCTATGTTTCTATGGTGGCAAAGGCAGAGCTTTGAAAATGAGAAAAGTAATTTCCTGTTCCACTCCCAAGCCCATTTCCATTTAGCGCTCACCGTTCCAATATTGGAGAGAGTGAAGGTAACTCCTTCAAGATCATCGGACCCCAACTTGCCCTCGTACCCCAGGGTCATTAGCCGATTCAGTTCCTGAGCTATCTCAAAGATCGTCCTCGCTTGGACGTTCTTGACGTTGGGCACCAAAAGGCCTTGAGGTGTATCCATGGCAAAGCCGATATTGTGACTGGCCTACAACGGAAAAACAGGCTCAATTTATTATCTGAACTCTCTGTAAAAATTCTGTCGTAAGAATGTAAAAAGAAAACTCCTCCTCCACACAAACATCAAAAATCTGTGTCACAATTCAATGCCATCTCAAGCTTCATTATATATTTTCAAAGGAAAAAAATGAATTAAAAAACTTCAAACTTCAATCTGTCTTGAAACATTTCAAACCTTTATTTTCTCAGGCAAGTGCTAAGTGTACTTCAACCAACTGATTAGACCACATAATCACGTTACCTCAATTTGCTATTATTTTGTCGGGAGAAAATTAATATTGTCATTGTTAAACAGGAACAAGTATTGAGCACAACACTGTAAACCACACGACCCGTTTACTGATGTACCTTGTAGGTGAGGCTTTCACACTGTTCATCAACTGAAGCATTGAGAATAGGGAAATAATGCAGGGCCATGGAAGCAGCCTTCACAGGAAACAAAACAAAGAATGGAAACATTTAATAAATATATACACCTGCAACAGGGGACATTTATTTCTGACTGTAGAAGATGTGGCATTCTCAATGACTGATTATTTTTCTTTTCATATGCGATGATACCCAACTGAAGGGAAATTTAAACAAGAGAAGGACAGAGGAGTGAAAGATCATGGTGGTGAATAACAGAGACTGGGGTGTATTTGGACTGTGAAAGGAACAAAGCGGGGGCTGGGTTATCCCCTTACCACTTTCTGGAAAAAGCCTACACCAAAAAATAAGAGACTCCGTTTGAATTAGATTGGATAATACACCTACAAATTCTCCTCTCCAACAGAGAGTTTGCATGGCTGCCATCTTGCAGGCCAGTGCTTTTGTTCAACACAGTAGGCACAAAGGAAGTTTCCCTGCGAACAAAAGAACTGCCCTGCAAGGTGGCTACCACGCAAAGACTCTTGTAGTAGAATATTTCCAATAAAAACCAGAACACTAAAACGTTGCTGAGATAAGAGAAGAAATCTCAAACAAACTTTTTAGCAGCACTGGTTTAGTTTTTCACCTTGATGAACATTGGCATGAGGGAGAACTTGACCCCTCTCAGGCCTGCAGCCTCCTTCAGGACACCCCTGAGCTCCATTAGCGAGGAGACGTCAATCTCGTCGCAGTAACCAAAGTGAGGGATCTGATTGGCTGCTGTCATGGTCTTGACCATAGCCTTCTTGATGCCTCGGATGGGCTCAGTTCGATCCTGGCCGACAACGACTGGCTCGAAGGGTCTAGACGGGGGAACTGGTAGGGTGACGGACGGAGGGGTCGGAGGTGGTGGGGAAGGCGGAGCTTGGGGTATAAGGGGAGGGGGTTTAGGAGGTGCTGCTGTAAAAAAAGGCATGTGTAAGTTTCCGTACCAAGTTACATAAAGTTGACTTCTTACCATTGCTTCTTCTTCACTCAGCATTACATCCAATATTTCTAACACTCCTGAACATACTGTCATTTTCATATGCATAGAATATATCATATGCAATTCACAAACTGGTAATGACAGCTGGCTAACACAGCAGTCTTCTCCATTTCTGTGGTGGGGGGTTCAAATCCAACGAGACGTCAACATCTGGATTCAGCTTTAGCACATGCTCAATGTGCTTTTTCCCCAATAATTGTCAGGAGTCGTGCGTTTGGTTCACAGGCCTCCTTGCTGTTTGACTCTCAGAGTAGTCAATGTTTCTTCAGCAGAAATGCAACTAAAAACAACTCAAATCCACTGGCTAACTGTCTCCGTGAATAGCCATCACTAAAATAAGCAGTGACCACTGAATGCAACCCGAGATAAAAAAATACAATCAGGCACGATTACTGGGGAGACAAATTCCTAAGATGCGATTACCTGATGCCGCTGTGGTTGCACCACTTTTGACCATGTCTAAATACCGAAGCATGTCCTCTTTCAAGACTCTACCATCTTTGCCTGTCCCATCAACATCAGCCAGAGATATCTAGATAGAACACATCACGGTACATGACTAAATGTTCACAAAGCCTGGCCAAAATTTAATCTAATAGAAAATCATTCTTGCTCTGAGAGGTTACAAATTTCAACACGGCCCCCTATTTTGCTCTAGGGTTCTAACTTTTTGTGGAAGGTAACTTGTCAATACATGTACATGTACTTCCATTTTTTTTTCCACTGCGATTTTCAAGGAAACTGAATTCCCATGTAACAAAACAAATGGCTTTCTTGTGAGTTATGACCTTCCATGATCTTGCAATATGGATGATGAAGGGTCTAGGAAGGTTTCCATCAACCTACATTGTTCTCCATTGCCAGTCTCTTGACAGCTGGTGTGGCTAGCACTTTGACATTACGTCTTTCCTCATGTGCGGCTTCCTCTCCTGACTGGATTGTGTCACCGTCACTGTCACTGTCACTGTCACTCATGGACGATGAATCATCCACATCTGTGTGGGTAACATAAAACTGTCGTCTAAGAGAGTTCCTTGGTTATGTTGCTGTAAACCCCATGGCTTTGGACGTGATCCATTTGTACTGAGCAAAAAAAAAACCCAACTAATTTGGATACACCTACTGGAATAATTCCCAATCCATCCAATTTGCTGACGTTGTAGAAAATCCAACGGTACAGCCAAATAAACTATTTCTTGTACAGACGGGAGATAACCACTTTTCTCTGCTAAGCATTGACAAATGCCTGATAATGACAGCTTTAGTCTCTGCTTCAAGAGGTTGCTAAAAATTTTCAAAATGAAAGACCCCTTAAGTTGGGTTACCTTGGCTTGATTCGGAGGTTACCTCTATGTCCACCAGCGGGCTACCTACACGGGCAATGTCATCAACTTCATAGTGTATCTTTCTAATGACACCATCATAGCGACTTGTTATTGTTACTGACGCCTTGTCACTTTGTACCTCGCAAATACTATCAAACTGAGCCACAGTGTCACCTTCTTTGACATACCTGGCCAAAGGGATAAAAACAAAATCAATATTTGGTAATCTTTCATATAACACTCGAGGCTGAGAGAGGAGGAAATTCAAAAATCCAGAAAAGACCACCACAGGTTTTGAGGGCCCTTTGTGTTTGCTGACAGATTTTAAAAGAGACTATTTAGAAACTCCTGATAAATCTCACCCCTGAATCTCATTATCTAGACCGGCTGGCCTACACTTGTTCCTCAATTTATCTCAACTGGTAGGGAATCTAACACCACCATAGTGTTTAGCCACTGGCCTTCCAAACTATTCAGGAAAGTTATTGACTGATAGATTCAGCAATAAACATCAGTGGCAGGATACACTGTGCATCTGCCTCTTACCATGGCCACCGTTTTACTTGTAATCCAATGAAGTGGACCATGCTACCAAAAAACCCACTGTTTTATTTCCATTTGCAATTTGAAGTGGACCATGCTACCAAAAAACCCACTGTTTTATTTCCCTTTGCAATTTGAAGGTGTTACAGTCCGCCGAGTTCTCATTTTAAGCTGTGTTACATTAAGCAGTTTGATTCAATGAACCTGACTGGAATTAGGATTAATACAATTACAAATGTTGCCTTGAAGAGAATCAATGATACCCCTGGGTTGGGGCAGCAAGTGTGGTAAAGCAGTTTGCCCAAGAACACACGACAGGAACTCCTGAGTATGTAAGATAGTTCAGTCGTACCATTCACTCGTGTCAATCTGCGGACACTTTTCCGCATTTGGTTGAAAATCTGAACTTTTGTTGACCCTGCAAGAGCAAAAGCAATAACCTCCATTGTCTTTGTATCTTACCATTCTTTAATGACAACCTCTGCTATGCCTTCTCCTATATCAGACAGCTTGAACTGCACGACATCCCCGTGTAAAACTGACACAAAAATCAAGACGACAAAATTATAAATTCATGGTCTAAAAACTAAAAAAACAAGTCTATGTTTTGGCCAATTTTCTGTGGAAGGTAAAAATTGAATATTGTACTTGAGCACAGAGGAACCTGATTCAATCACGTCATGACCATGCTGGAATTAGTCTGACGTGGGAAATGAAAGCTAAAACTAAGGAACTGACAAACTGACAAACAAAGAGATGTGTATATGCACGTCGAGGGGATACTGTTCCCAAACGAAGTCATCTGAAGGAGAAGCGCAGTTTGCAAAATGCATGAATGGTGTGGAACGCAGTATGCAGTGCTTAGATGCATTCTTGTCGCACTGTTATGCACTCGGTGGCATTGACCTCATGTAAAGCCAATGTAACTGACCCTCATCACTGTTAATCAAGGACTTCAAACAGCAAGGTGACCAGGTCAACAGCACTAGGTCATGGACGGTGCAATTTGAAAAATGTTGAAAGCTACATGTACCTTCATTGAACCCATGA
>NW_019091447.1:729413-747906 GCF_001949145.1 Acanthaster planci
CTCGGGGACTAGCATAATAGAGTGTGAAGGTATCGGACTTCAGAGATAAGATCAAAGGCTATTACATTGATTGAAAAACTTCGATTTATGAAAAAGAGGGGCTCTTCTCTTTCACCAAAAGGTAGAAAAACTTGATTATCCGTAGAGGAATAAACAGACAGATAGTCTGGTAGCTTTTGTTTTTGCAAGCTTTGCAATGTAGGACTGATACTGTCCCGTTGGTGGCAGATCCAACTAGCTGAAGATTAACAAGTTTCTCTGTGAATTTCCAGACAAGTAATAATAGTTTTTGGCTTCATTAAAAAAAGTTTCTGAAAAATGAGTGAGGAAAGTGGAAAACTCATAGGACAGAATTTGAGCTGAAAAAAAGTGAAATGTAAAATATATTCATTTTATTTTGGAACATTTTCTTTTGTGCAGTACTCTTTTTAATTTTGATAATAGACACAGAATTCTTGCACAATGCTGACAAAGGTTTTGTACACGTGGAGAGAGAGTTTTGTCACATGAAAACACCCACAATACCCTTTTGTCATACATTGTATTCATTTTGTAACCAATGGCTAACAGTTTTGGATGTTGCAGTTCAAACATTTGGTCATATGACTAGTTTGACTACCTATCAAAAATCTTGTGCCTGTGTTGAGGTTTTTGCCGGTTCAGCTTCACGTTAAGAAAGTCAAGTTTGTTCATGGTAGGGAGTAGATTCCTTCCATTTTATTTTCACTACAGTAGACCACTTTATCCATAGAACAGTAGACACTGGTAAGTTTTAAAAGTGGGGAAGACAGTAAAAAGTCTTTAAAAACAGAGCACCTTTCAGGGAATAAGTTAAAACCCTACTTTATGTTTACATTTACAATTTATTTATAAAACACCTGCAATAAACAATTCACATTAAGTATGCCTTAACCTTCCAGTTGTTAAAAAGCTTGAGATTAAAACTATTTACAGCATGAATGCATAATTGGAGACAAGGAGTGGTTATCTTTGTGACTTGTCCAATAGTCTGTCATAGACTCACGTTACTAGTGGTGCGTGGTTCATTTTAAATGGTCCGAGGGGCACAGAAATATACATTTTGGGTGTAAGTCGATAACTGCTCATCAAAAGAGGAAATTCTTAGCTGGACAGGACACCCTTTTATGTTTGTGCCATTTGTAAAAAAAAGCAGAGAATCCGTTGGATATACACAAAAACCTGATCCCCAGGGTGAAGTGATAGTCACACTGAATCTTGATGGATTTGGTTTAGGTCTAAAACTTCATCCTTGAAAGAAAAAGATTGCCCTCTTGATTTGGACCAAAGGAATATTTTCCGTATAGTTTGCACCCCCTCAAAAAACAGATACCATAAATTTGACCAGTATTTTTTCTCATATCCCATCAGTGGGAGAATTATCCTAACAACTTGTACATGTATGTTCTGAATCACATCATCTTGTTGAACTTGATCTGGGAAATTAGTGGACTAAATCACATTTTAAAGTGGATGGATAAGGTTGAATCGGTAACATATAACTCCCACTAAATAGTCTTTGGCCCTTGATTTCCTAGCTTCACAATATAAGTACCTGTACATGCATGTACTGTTTTGTTAGTTCCTTGTTACAAATAGTGTAGTATACCACCTTACTGCATCAATTTTGATCGATCTCTGAGACACTTGTTGCTATTTCCACCTGTCTGCCTTCCTTGTATGAAATATTTACAAACTTTAGGTTCACACTCCTCAGTTTGCGGTCACCTGACTGATGTGTTCTGTAGCCAGAGTATTCTATGAAAGTATACCAGTAGAGCCATCAAGGGCGTTAGCAGAGATCCTTGAAGAATGCATCCATTGCTGTGGGGCTGCATCTCCAAAGCTACTCCATCCTGGTGGCTGTGATACTTGGATGTATCTAGTGTAAAAGGGAAAACGTTACCACACTTGTAAGCAAATTTTTAAATGGTCAAATGATCTGATACCTCCCTAGACACCCAAGACCTACTTAAGACCTCCTCCAAAAAGGAGGCCTTTTTACACAATGAAAAATGATTTGGGGGTCAATTCCATTGTCCTTCATTGTACAAGCGAGTAAAAGCAAGAAAATGCAGGCTCACGACCCCATAACAATAAAAGCTTATAGATGCAATTATGAAAAAAAATCCACATTTTGAGTCGCAATTTACCCCTGGACTCACGTAACGAAACGGCGTGAACACTTTAGCAAAGTGTCCATTTATTCCGAGATAGTCAATAATATATCCACTCATTAAATAAGAATTGAAAATAAAAGAAGGGATTAAGTTTGCTTTATTGTATCTTTTAGAAACAAAATACGTACGAAGAAAAGATATTACAGATTAAATTCACAGGTTTCTGTGGTATTTAATAGTGGCATAATTTCAAAAATGTTTCAGTAACAATCTAGTCTCGTACTATAGTCTTGGCTAGCTTTATAACAACAGTAGGAAGAGATCAGAGACTAGTCTACCAAACTTTAAACTTGTCTTTCTGCCGGAGTCTTTCCTTCACTACCCTGCAACTTCTCAGCTCTCTCTTACTTCACATTATCTCACCTGGTTCCTTTCTGCATCCTTCTAACTCGTGTCTGCGGCATTCTAACACCCCATCCACACATTGGCAGACGCTGCAGTTTCTATACACCCAGTCACCGTGGTTCACCGTGTCACAGCTGCTGTTCACTCGGTCTTCACAGTACCGCCCCTTGTACTCCTCTGTGCAGAAACAGAACGATCGGAGGAACCCCGTGCCACCGTTCTTACAGTGTGAAGAATCATGTCTGTAAGCGGCTGTTTGGAGGGAAATGTATAAAATGATGACAGCTTTTTTTCCAAAGGAGGCCATTCCAGAACTTTTAATTCAATGTGGGGATGCACATCTCATGCAACAACGCAAACGTGCGGGCAAGTACGATATTTGCGAATAACGTTTAACAACTTGTGGTGATTTGTGAGTTTTTTCACGTACGTGTAGCTGCTTCTCTCAACTTTCTTATCTCTGACAATTTTTGCCTGATAAAATCAACGCTCCAGTTGGTCAGAAATTG
The DNA here is from genome assembly GCF_001949145.1 of Acanthaster planci. The sequence continues at coordinate 732,466 of NW_019091447.1, forward strand.
GTTTTTATTTGCATCAATCGGCACTGGAGGCCTTGGGTGGTAGTTAGTTTTGCGGTTTCATAAAAAAAAGTATTGTCGATCTATTTTCTGGGTTTGTTGAACCTTACACGTTGTTGTTGACGCCCCTTACCGAAGTATGTAAAGCCACAAACACCCCCCCTCCCCGTTTTCACAAAGGACCCGCTCTGATAGGAAAAGACTTTTGCAACAACTTATTTACGCGCGTAATGCCCCAAAATTGTGCTTGGTTTATGGGGGGAAATGCCATTTAGCCTATACACCATGCACCTGTTTTTCCGCCCCACAGAAAGGCAAGCTTCCCCCTCATTGTTATCCCTCATCGCCTTAGTTTGGTTTATTTCACCCGAACAAGAAGAGTCAGTTGATCAGGATTACATCCCGCTGGTACGTCCACCTAGCAGTCATTGTCATTCTGATCCAACCACTTCACAATGTAATCCCTCGTCTTTACCAGACACACAGGAAGCATCAACATTGATTAGTTTGGATTTCTCATGACCATAGCTGTAACGTTGGATATTGCGACCTCAACTATTGTCCTGTGCAACAATAACCAGTCAATAATGAGAACAGCCTAAAAATTCCACCAATGGAACGCTGACACGTGGCTTAGAACTGAATTTTTAACCGAAATTTAATTTTATCAGGAATACGCACTATGCTGGCACTTGTTTCAGTGTTCTCATGTTTTCGTTGCTTTCTTGTTAAGGACAGACCTCCAAAACCCATCATTCAATTAAGCTACAGTAACGCCATGAGCGTTGTCAATTTTCCGTGGACTCAAAATCTGTGGTAACATTAACTTCTTGGTCTTCCCGAAGACTTCAACAGACTGCATTGCTTCAAGATGAAGGGTTAGAGTTCCTTAATATTAACCGAATTCAACGATAGGTGTAGAAATCAAGTTTCATCAGGTTTTCCGAATGGAAAAGGATCAGTGCTTACTCGGTTCGCTGATATCTCTGACTGGTTGGCGCCGAGGTTTGGTCGCTCCGCTCCCTTTACCCAGTGTATCGTTCGGACGCCGGGGCTTGGAACGGCCCGCCCCTGACGGCCTCCCGGATGAGGATACTCTGTCCGAAGTGAGGACTGCTGGAGAATGGGCGAAGGATTCTAAACTAACCTCGGATTCTCTAAATTGGCCTGACAAACACAAAATATACAAAATGCTTTATAAGTTTACTCTGAAAGATACATCAATATTTTTGGAACAATTATTGGTTCTGCTTTTTCGCAAATTGGTTTCCTTATTTTCGAATTTTAATAACAAGGTTTAGAGAACATGCCCTATTTTTTATTTTGATAAATAATTATTGCTAATTGTTCATGCCTGAGTTCATGAATTGAGCAAATAATGCAAAACGGGGGCCAAATACGAGTCGCCACAGAGACAAAATAAAGGCGTGGCTGCAGTGACAGAAACCCGCTTAAGGCATGTTCCAAAATAAATCCAAATCTTGGAGGGCTCTTTTTTTGCGGAGATGGAGTTTGAGATCTTATTGGAAGCATGGAGCTCTATGATGGATACACCAGCTCGACGTATTTCATGGCTCTTGGGTTTGAGGCTATATCGAGTTACGCCCTGGATTGATAATGATTTGCGGTTAGCCTTCCCCTTAATCACCGTAGATACCACAGTGCGTATACCCCCCCCCCATTGCAGTGCTGTAATCCCCAAACAGGTGTTGAAGGGTAAACACAGGCACAATCATGAGTCATTGCCACGGACCTTAGTGAGACCACCTTGTGTTTGTTTGCCGATTATCACGATGACTATACCTTAGTCCTATCGTCATGCTCAAACAGCGCATCCATAAGTTCACTATGCCGTGAGATAATTACTGCTGTTTCCAAGAATTTGTGCACGTGCGCTTTGGGACGTTTCCACTTCTTGGCCCGGTTCCCTCCAGTACAACAAGGACAGAATTTTAAAATGAATGTACATGTATTCATACCTTTCTGATGTTCCGAAGCTGTTGCAAAGGCCAAAAAAATTACTACTAGATAAACGCAGATCCTGCAATGACATATAATGGCAAACAAAGAGACATGTGTTAGCCCTATGAGAAACGTGTTACTTTAGAAAAACGCAGAAGCATAAATAGAATTCCCTTTGTATTTTGTCGTCTAACTTGTGATTGTATATCGTACAGGTTTTGGATGCTGCAGTTGCTGAAACACTTTCCCCACTGATGTAAGAAATGTAGTTTCAACGAAATTTTTCAAAGTGTTTTTCATAATTTTTAGTTTAATGGATTACAAGATTGGAGATGGAAATGTCAAAGAGCGAAAACCACTGCAAAGAAGACTCGTTAAAAACTCGCATCCTACAACGCCAACTTCGCTTCCCTCGCCCTTTTAACCTGATTCTGCATTCAGAAGGAATTGTACGTATTTAGCTGAAGGTGCTTGGATTAAGTGGACTGAATTCAAACCTTAAATTCATTGGCATCTTGAATAGTGAGTCTTTTAACGCAAATACTGCAAGGGTGATTTTACACATTGGTAGAAAGGTATTGCGCAAAATCACCCATGCAGTATTTGTGATAACGCTTATTATATCAACGTTTCAAAATACGCGTGTGATTGGTGGCAAGCCTTTTCCGCGTACGAAGACTGTCTGGCAACTCAACACCTCTCATGAAATTCACCCTCTCGACTGGCTCAATTTCCGGATGAATTCTCTTTTCGAAATGCATGCGAACATGGTGAGCGTCTATAAACTATTCGTTAATTGGGAATGTATCTAAATGACAAGAGTATCACCGCATTTGCCTCTATAATGAGCAGTTGAAGCTAGGGCTACGTTAAACATGATGGCGCTTGAGTTGTTACCGACTTCCAACCCCAGAACTCGAGCGGGCACTTCCATCGTTCTTACCCCCAATCAGTTGTAAGTTGCATGGCAACAGCTCCACTTCAATCGCCGGCTGTTGCAAATCCAACCATCCAGTCAATCTGTACTCATAGTTCACAGTTAAATCCGTCGATCCTGGCAATGGGGTAATTTTCCACAAGTTTTTTTTCGCTGACGATCGCATGATCCAACTGTACTGTCTGTAGGCTGTAATCACACCCCTGGGATGTGGCCCATTGCTCCAGTGCTGCTTCCAAGCCCAAGGCGGGAATGTTGTCCTTGTCCCTTCTCTGGTAAACGAACCCAGTCATGCGTACCAAGTCCAGAGCCAACGTTGATTCACCGCGTTGATTGACAGGTACCCTTTTCACAGTTTACTGCGAAGAGGGTACAATGGTTGCTTGGAAGCCCAACCCACCCAGCGCTTGAGGTATTCAGTATGGCCCTTTGTAGTTATCTAATCTCCCCGTTCAAGAAAACAATGAGGATAATTATGCAAACTAGGTCATGCTTGTTGCTGCAGCTGATTGTGGGTAGCTCCTGCATGCTCAGCAAAGGACTGTGGGAATTACTTTTGATATGAACACTGAGTAAGTCTTGGCATGCTGGGAGGACATAACGATCTACACCTCTTGCGAGCAGTTTTCTTCCAGGAAGGGTATATATTGGCGAGATATTCTCAGAATAGTGGAGAAGTTGAAAAGTTGTATGCGATTCGATGTGCTAAATTTATGTTTGCACGTTATTCCCAAAGTGAAATTCCCATTCCTTTTCAATACCTCCACAAATCATCCAAGTGCAAAGCTTTGGGCTTTACGTCACGGAGGATAAGTATACTTGACTTAAAAATAAAAGGTGGGAATTCAAAGAAAACGGTGGGAATTCAAAGAAAAGGGGCACATTTGGGGAGACTCGGGACAATGGTGATTTTAATACCGTTCAAGAAATCTGAGAATTGTCGCTCACACCACAGAGGCACAGACTTAACGAGCATACACGCTTTTCATCCACTGTTGCTGGGGCTAGATTTTTTAATGCAATGCTCGAAAATGTACATTACCTCCCATGGAACCCTAATTTTCAAATATTGTGTTGTCATTCGAAAGGATACGCCTATACTTTAATATCTTTGTCGGCGCAGTTAGATTGAGTCTGAGGAAAGCTAGATTTTTGTCTGAAAGGACTGTCCGTTTTTCGGCGAGTCTGTCCACCTCAAAGTTGTATATAACTGTTTCTAAAGTTTCTAGGTGCTCTTATGTCTCTCAAGAAATTCCCGGGACAAACCAAGTCTGACCTTGCTGGATGGACCACTGTGATTTTTCATTTTTATGTGACGTCATTCTAGGCTAACGACGTTATATTTAAATTGCCAAAATTGTGGATCTTTTAAATGTACGTCGTAAACTTTTTGGCGTTTCATAGTTGTGAAAGTATTATTAAGCCAATGGGCCGCCCTCTGTCACAAGAAAACTGTGAGTTTATAAGTCTAACAGAAAGTTTCTAAACTGAATGATGTTCTCCGAGAATGACGTCATAACAACAGCGCTCTGTGTTGCCTGGAGAAGCACGGACAACTTAAAATGTTTAGAGCAGTTTACAGTGTAATTAAGCAGAAACAGATGCCAAATAGTTTCAATGGAGTATTGAAGCCTTGAGCAAAAGCACTCCCTCATCGATTGAAAAGAGCCATATTGCTATATACTGCCATTGTCGGGAGTTTTCATTTTACCAGTAGCTGACGCGACCGTAAGGCATGCATTTCATAGTTGTGAACCAGCGAAGTGCAGTTCCCACTAAGGGTGCAGACCACTAATTCAAGTGAGAATTTCTGGCCAGCTTATTAGCATTAAAGGTGCCCACTTCCACAGCATCTTTGGAAAAAGGAGATCGTTTGGCCCCCAAAATGGTGAGATTGTGTAAATCCTTGCCAGGATCAATCCCTGCGTCTTTGAGCTTTCTCATGAAAGCAGAATGGCTAAAAACTACGGNAATGGCTGCAATCAGACTTCAGAAAAATCAGTTTTGGGGGTGATTTTGTTTTATGGGAATACTTTGAAAAATGTAATTGGTTAACCCACAAAAAATTGAGAAGAAATTGAAATAATAGTGACCGGACAAGAATTTCATTTTTGTTTCAGAAATCTCAGGGATGTTGGCGTGCATGTTATTGGGCCCTGAGCAATGCTGATTTTACGCTGTTTTTACGCTCCTTGAATTACAGGAGCCCCCGTTGCTGGGAAACTGGCGCCCCCTCTTGGTCCCGCTCTCGGCCCATAGGCCTAGATATATCTTGGAACGATTCTTCGCAAAGACTGTACCTCTGGTCGATTCGGTGGTATCCTCTTGCCTTCCCCATCGGATCTCGTTGGTACCTGTTGGTTCTTTATCAACCTTTGCTAAGACTCAACTTCCATAGATGGCAGGGTGTGGAGGGGGGGACGGGGCGGCACAGACCAATTCTGACGACGATTAGTGTCAGTGCTAAATGGTCCTATTCTTACAGACATTGAACTTTCAACTTTAGTTCGAAAGTGTGAATATCAGCAACCCCTGCATCTTCAAGTTGAAAATTTAGTCACGTGGTCTGCCATTTAATTTGATATGCAAATTCTGAGACTAAGGTGCGTTTCAGTAATTAATATAAACATAGGTAAAGGGTGGACCAACATGTAGTTTTGAAGCTTTAGAATCTTCAAACAACTCGTTTCGGACTAGAGATTTCCCCCATGATGACCAAAATACCGGAGAAGAGTGAGACGGCTCTTACTGCATTGGCTAAAAGCAATCGTCTCGTATTGTCAGAAATATAGCATATAACAGGAACCCATTAGATGATGGCCTTCACGATAGTTCAGCCGATTTCCTGCACCTCATTATGCTGAATGCAAAAATTCTTAGGAACAACCGCACTTGAATTTTTTCCTGGAATTGAGATGGTGCCAGATTTAAGTTTGCAGACACAGGTAAAAGGATATTTCCCAAATTGCCGATTAAATTGACAAATCTTTCCCAATTCGGTTCACTTGGCGGTTTTCCTTTTAATGTCGCTAGAATCACACGAAATGAGACAGCAATCATTATACCTTTATTGTTTACAAGTTCAACGAACAGCAGCTAACATGGCCAAAACATGTCATAATAACCATCTAATTAAATGTCTCAAAACTGTAGGATAGCTAGAACATGACGTGTGTCCTTAGGCTAATAGCTGTCTCATTTCGTTTGGATTCGATTACATTTTCTTATTCTCATGATCAGCAGCAAACGATCACACATCCAAACAGACAAATAACAAAGGGCGGATCGGGAGGAGGGCAATGAAGCAATTCCCCCAAGGATTTTTTTTATTATAGGCATTTTTTTGCGTCTATTTCATTTTAAAAATTCCTTCAAAAAGCGTGAAAAGAACCCAAAATATAGCCGCACAACTACAGGCGATAGGTTACATGAAACCCCCCCCCCAACAAAGTCCCCTGCAGTTTTGGTTCCGGATCCGCCCTTGAATAAACCCATGCCCTCACAATTTGTTTTAACAATACTCGTTTATTACTGTTATTCCCAGTTTATCACTGGCCATCATTCGTATTCTTAGCTCAGACCTTGTTCCCACGGGAGCCCTTTTCGATAGTGTTCCCATAGTCTATCATATCCAGTGTTATCTGGCCTAAATGGACGTGGTGCCAGACTATTTTTTGCCCAGAGCTCATTTTCAGTTCTCTAAATATGGCTTAAAACGTTTCGATATAATTTATAAGAAATTATTAAAAATTATTAAATTAAATTATTCAAAATTTACAACTGATATTAATTCGTTAACGTTTATTTCCAATGGTGTTATTTTTACTCTTAGGTTCCAAAAATGAAACATTAACCCCACTTTCAGTTCAAAATGGCCGAAAATGAATACAGTCTTTTGCAAAGCAATAGGCCTACCAACATCAGTCCTTCAAAACTGTTCGAAATTGAGACTAAGTTTGATCCGAAATACAAGAGTGCAGTTTTAATGGCTTCACAAGGGTCCCTTTAAACCTATTACGTTCCCCTCTCTCATCCAGTCATTGAGTAAAAACCAGAGGTGAACCCTGGGGGATACTCTGAAACCCCCCCCCGCGTTTATTACAGTTTAATGAATGGTCGAGCTCCCCTGCCGATATGTTGCAGTAATGTGGATTTTGGCAAATAATTTGTTGACTTGAAACTATTCCAAGAAGGAAAACTAGTATGATGAACGATTCGCTAGTTTTATAAAGTTCAAAACTAACAAAGGAAATTGAATATAATTATTTAAAGGAGGTAATAATTTACACTGTATACAAAGTTGGTTAGATACTCTATTGTCTCAAAGACTGCATCTAGACAGTTCAGCAGGGTTTTTTGAAGAAACTGTTCGGAATTTTTAAATTAATTTTTGGGTCCTCTAAAAAAACCAATACTGGCTATCCTGGGGGGCCCTCTCTGTACTGGCCCAACGCCGAAGCTTGAAGATTGTCTTGAGGGCAAAAAGACCACTCGATGGGTTGGAGCTACTCCGTGTTCGTCCACTGGTGTCACTGGCTTCAATAACGAGCTGCGTGGATGACAGAGTTGGAAATAATTCAATTTATTATTTCAGGCTGAGAAACAGGAATAAACAACACAGAAGGCAGCTAAATAAAAACTTTTGCGTTTCCCTATTCTGAAAACAAGGCGTCTGAAATGTCGACCACGAAGTTAAAGGAAACTTTAGACCCTTTTGTCGGTTTTTATCCCCCTTTCAAAGAAATCGGACATAAAGACACTTGAAGCAGACTGAAGTTGAAATCCGCAGGGCAGGACAAGGTTTAAACTTCAACACAGAAGACAGTAAATTGCCACATTCAGATACAAAGGACACCATCACTGGAAATTTAGATAAAGGGAAAATCTCACTAATTGAGAAAGAGAAATATCACTTGAGCATCTTCAAAAACCATTTTAAAAGGAGCACTCAGAGCACTCAAACGGTCACGGAAGTGACTTGTCCCCACTCTGGGGCCATTGGGAAGGGGAAATATAAAACAGGAATACCTTGGCATACCTTGAAGGGCCCAATAGAATGAACAGCAAGTGGAATTCTGTGCCAAGTCATTGATCCTCGTCATGTTGGAAGTGGAGACGATCTTCCAGCTGCAATCCCAGTCTTCATTCAGGAAAGAATGGAAGGAGGGAGAGAAATGAATATCTGGATATAGAACATTTCTAATACAGTGATAAAATTGAAGAGCTGCACAGAATGGGACTTCTAAAATGAAGATTTTAAAGATGTACTGTCAACTTGCCTTTCAGATGTTAAGATGACAAACTCATCAAATTGGGTCAAAGTCGTCTCCAGTTCTTCCTGGTTGCAATCGCTCCTCACTCCTGATCGTCCGGTTGAATAGGTCCTTCTTAAGAGGCTTTTCCTTATCAAGCAAGGCACACGGGTGGCAAGATAGTCATTGACTGCGTCTCATACTGTCAAGATAAAAAGAAAAATACTCGGCCTTTGCTGGCCATGGTAGTAAATGTGGCTGTGATTTCTTACAAGAACAAGTCCGTCACGTCACCCGGGTATCAAGAGTCAATGCTATAAATATAGGCCAAACTAATTACGTTACTTCCTACCTAGGCCTTGCTATTTTCATCACCAAAGCAACTAATTTTACAATAACTAGATAATACCGATCGTTTATAAATTGTGGTTTTCAAATTTTTAAAGGGCTGCAGGCAACACCAGCGTCGTTTTGAAGCCTACGAGACAACTTGAAGCACTGTCGCGGCTAACCATGGCCAGCGCGGTATACCGTATGCGTCAGAGAACAAGACACCAGAGCTGTAAGACCATTCGAATAAACTGGCAAGGTATGATGTAATACCAAGAGTCTCTCGCCACGCATCCCACTTTTTATACATCCATATAAAGAGAACCGATGACTGCACGTGTGTGAACAAAGTGTGACGTCGTCAGTACAGTCGTCAGACCACAATGCCAACTGACTCACAGTATAATTTCTGTCCATTTGTGAATAAGTTGCCGATCTTTGAGGATCGGACTTACTTCGTGAATGTACATTTTCACAAGCGAAGGAACCATTCACGTGACTTACGATACTAGCAGGTGATTTCAGTCACGATTTACAAGGACTGTTAGACAAGCAGGGCTATAGGCCCTAACTTGGACAAGGGAAACTGAGCATATATGGGGAAATCACCCACGAAACATCAACATCACCACAAAGAATATACTTATGCAGCGGATACTGCTAACTTCACCAGAGCTCACATTAGTCTATTAAAAATGTAACTTTTAAACGTAACGCAACTTATCAACAAAGCTCAAACATGAGCCATATTGTCGTATACGAAAAGCGTATACGGAAATGGATATAGGCGCATGCAAAGGCGTCACACAATTTTCTTCCCGGTGGGACGTTGTCATATTTGTCATATATGACGACTATATTCAAGCCAATAAAACATTATACCCTTGCCATTTCGATTTTTTCCGGAAGACGAAGGGGTGGGATTGTTTACAATTCAATGGAGAATAGCGAATAGAATCCCTCCACAGACTTTTTTTCTAATATTAAAGGGGATCGTTTGGTGACTTTTTTTCCGAAGATGGCAGGTCGAATCGATTGATTTTTAATTTGACAATGATCACTTCACGGAGTTTTCGAAAATAACATGCTTTCCCTTTTCTTTTTTAACGATACCGATTTGAATCATTTTCGAAGGGGACAGGGATCATTTTATGAGTACTTTTGAAGACAACAGGTCGAATCGCACCAAATCATTTTATTTGATGAAGATCACTTTGCGCATTTTTCGAAAATTTTTGAAAGGAACACCCTCACCGTTTTGTTGATATATTTTCCCAACCAGAATTTCGCGGAATCACTATGCGAGTTATGGACGATGACTTGGTGGATCGTTTAAAGGATTTTTTTTAAGATAGTAGAGCGAATCGCCCTGATTATTTCTAATGTACAGAGGATCCCTTTGGGGTTTTTTTCGGAAGATGAATGACACGGTAGTCATGTATTGAGTAGACCGCACCTCGTTCAACACAATCATTTTAATATACATACCATTATAGATTACACTCGTTTTGTCGGAGGTTGTATACACAATTTGACAGTATTTTGGTAGACGGTGGAATGGTATAGCGAGTGCAATACCTTCGAAGATTTCTTTTTCAAGTATGACATCCAATCGACCGATTATTTTTAATTCAATGGTGATGGGCTTTGTGGATTTTTCGAGGATAACACTGAACTTGCTCGTTTAATAGAAATTGACTGTAAACCAAAACCGTCATATTGGCCGATTATGAAAATATCACAACCCAGTAATTTTAAGGACATGTAGAATACCCTCGTCGTATTGTCGAAGATCGTGCAATGCAAACACTTAGATGTTTTATTTCGAAGAATATTATTATTTTATTTCTTAGAATGGTACGCTTGATGAACTCTTTTAAAGAACGGGAGGAATACCTTTTCGTAATGTCACTAGATTTTATTATTTGGAGCAGTTTTTTTGAAGATATCAGCGTGGATCGTCCAGCGGGCAGGTCGAGTCGTCCTAACTTTTTTTGTTTGAACATGACGACAAATTGTATCATTCAATTTTATTTCTTGACGATCGCTTTGCGGATTTTTCGAAAACGATGTGGTGGAACTTGGTGATTTATTTCCCTTTTTTCCCACATATAGCGTTAAGAGTCATTTTGTGGATTTTATATCGATAGATATTTTTTTCGGAACGGAATTTTTCGAAGGTGTCAGTGGGGATCGTCTGACAGATTTTTGAAGATGGCTGGTCAGGTTGGTCTGATTATTTTTTTCGAATACATAGACGCCAGGGTAGAATCGTATAATCGAATTTTATGTTATGACGACCGCTTAGCGGATTTTTCAAAAATGATGCTGTGGAACGCAATGATTTACTGAAAATGACAGAGTAAAAAATAACATCGTATTTACACAGGGGCCTCGTCCATATTTTAAGAAAACCGATCGAAATACCCATGTCGTTTTCTTAATAGATTTTTTAATTTTTGAACAGAACGTGGTAGAACCACTTTGTGATTTGGGGTTTTCTTTACATTTCAGCGTAAATCTTTTGAAATATTTTTTCGAGAAAGCAGGTCGAACGACAACAGAACGTGGTAGAACCGCTTTGTGATTTGGGGTTTTAGATTTCAGCGTAGAACTTTGGAGCGATGTTATCGAGGATAGCAGGTAGAACGATAACAGAACGTAGTAGAATCGCTTTGTGATTTGGGGTTTTCTTTAGATTTCAGCTTAGATCTTTTGAAATATTTTTTCGAGAAAGCAGGTCGAACGACAACAGAACGTGGTAGAACCGCTTTGCGATTTGGGGCTTTCTTTAGATTTCAGCGTAGATCTTTGGAAATATTTTTTCGAGAAAGCAGGTCGAACGACAACAGAACGTGGTAGAACCGCTTTGTGATTTGGGGTTTTCTTTAGATTTCAGGTTAGATCTTTTGAAATATTGTTTTCGAGGAAAGCAGGTTGAACGACAACAGAACGTGCTAGAACCGCTTTGTGATTTAAGGTTTTTCATTAGATTTCAGCGTAGATCTTTTGAGGGATTTTATCGAGGATAGCAGGTCGAACGATAACAGAACGTGGTAGAACCACTTTGTGATTCGGGGTTTTTCTTTAGATTTTAGGTTAGATCTTTTGAAATATTTTTTGACGAAAGCAGGTCGAACGATAACAGGACGTGGTAGAACCACTTTGTGATTTGGTGTTTTTCTTAAGATTTCAGGTTAGATCTTTTGAAATATTTTTTCGACGAAAGCAGGTCAAATGATAACAGGACGTGGTAGAACCGGTTCATGATTTTGGGATTTTCTTTAGATTTCAGCGTAGATCTTTGGAGCGATGTTATCGAGGATAGCAGGTAGAACGATAACAGGACGTGGTAGAACCGGTTCGTGATTTTGGGTTTTTCTTTAGATTTCAGCGTAGATCTTTTGAAGTATTTTTCAAGTAGAGCAGGTCCAACGATAACAGAACGTGGTAGAACCGCTTTGTGATTTGGAATTTTTCTTTAGATTTCAGCATAGATCTTTTGAGGGTTTTTTGCGAGGAAAGCAGGTCGAACGATAACAAAACGTGCTAGAACCGCTTTGTGATTTGAGATTTTTCTTTAGATTTCAGCGTAGAACTTTGGAGCGATGTTATCGAGGATAGCAGGTAGAACGATAACAGAACGTAGTAGAACCGCTTTGTGATTTGGGGTTGTCTTTAGATTTCAGCGTAGATCTTTGGAAATATTTTGTCAAGAAACCAGGTCGAACGACAACAGAACGTGGTAGAACCGCTTTGTGATTTGGGGTTCTTTAGATTTCAGCGTAGATCTTTTGAAATATTTTTTCGAGAAAGCAGGTCGAACGACAACAGAACGTGGTAGAACCGCTTTGTGATTTAGGATTTTTCTTTAGATTTCAGCGTAGATCTTTTGTTGGATTTTATCGAGGAAAGCAGGTCGAACGATAACAGAACGTGGTAGAACCACTTTGTGATTTGGGGTTTTTCTTTAGATTTCAGCGTAGATGTTTTGAGGGAATTTATGGACGATAGCGAGTCAAACGATAACAGAACATAGTAGAACCACTTTGTGATTTTGGGTTTTTCTTTAGATTTCAGCGTAGATCTTTTGAAATATTTTTTCGACGAAAGCAGGTCGAACGACAACAGGACGTGGTAGAACCGCTTTGTGATTTGGTGTTTTTCTTAAGATTTCAGGTTAGATCTTTTGAAATATTTTTTCGACGAAAGCATGTCAAACGATAACAGGACGTGGTAGAACCGGTTCATGATTTTGGGTTTTTCTTTAGATTTCAGCGTAGATCTTTGGAGCGATGTTATCGAGGATAGCAGGTAGAACGATAACAGGACGTGGTAGAACCAGTTCGTGATTTTGGGTTTTTCTTTAGATTTCAGCGTAGATCTTTTGAAGTATTTTTCAAGTAGAGCAGTAGAACCACTTTGTGATTTGGGTTTCTTTAGAGTTCAGCTTAGATCTCTTGAAATATTTTTTCGAGGAAAGCAGGTCCAACGATAACAGAACGTAGTAGAACTGCTTTGTGATTTGGGGTTTTTCTTTAGATTTCAGCTTAGATCGTTTGCAATATTTTTCGAGGAAAGCAGGTTGAACGACAACAGAACGTGCTAGAACCGCTTTGTGATTGGGGTTTTTCATTAGATTTCAGCGTAGATCTTTTGAGGGATTTTATCGAGGAAAGCAGGTCGAACGATAACAGGACGTGGTAGAACCACTTTGTGATTTGGGTTTCTTTAGAGTTCAGCTTAGATCTTTTGAGGGTTTTTTGCGAGGAAAGCAGGTCGAACGACAACAGAACGTGGTAGAACCACTTTGTGATTTGGGGTTTTTCTTTAGATTTCAGCGTAGATTGTTTTGAGGGATTTTATCGAGGATAGCGAGTCAAACGATAACAAAAGATGGCGGGTGGAACTTTTTCGCTGACGATCGCTTTGCGAGTTTTTCGATAATGAAGCAGTGGATCTCGCTGTTTCACTCGAAATGACAGTAAAACGCACACGTCATACTAGCGCTCGTTTACACCGAAGACCTTATTCAGCCAGGTCATTCTAAAGGACGGGAGGAATACCCGTGTCATATCGATGATTTTTTTTTTCTTTCTTAAAACCTTTTTTGGACGATATCGGCATGGATCATCTGCCGGAATTTTCAAAGATAGCAGATCAATTCAACCCGATTTTTTTTATTTTTTGCGAATAAGACGCTGTAGATCGTTTGATAGTTGTTTTCGCTGACAGAAAATTAATCGTACCAATAAAGTTTTATTTGACGGCGATCGCTTAACGGATTTTTTTTTAACATTTACCTGGTGGAACGCACAGTAAAATGAGTACTTGAAACGCAGAATACCCTCGTCGCTTTGTCGAAGATTGTGCGATGCGATCAATCCGTTTTTATTACGTTTTATTTCGAGAAACGATGGAGTCGACTAGCTTTCACTTTTCTTTCCAAGCGATTAAATCATTTTGGCCTTTTTTCGAAGTTTGATGTTAATCGTTAATTTTTTTGCTGATGGCAAGTTGAAAAACGGGAAGAACGCGCTTCGCCGTTTAGAGGAGAACGTAATGAAATTCTAGATTTTTTACGCAGACGTCAGTGTTGATCGTTTTAAGGATTTATTTTTTTGAAGATAGCAGGTGAATTCGCCCTGATTATTTTGAATTTGAAGACGATTGCTAAGCGGAATATTCGAGAACGCACGACACAAGAAATCGCTCGTAGTATTCAAAATGGTTGAGCAAAACGTGGCCGTCAAAATTGCTGAACGAGACCCCCCACATTTAATTTAAATAGAATACCCTCGTTTTTTTATTTTCACGATAACGATATTCCGAGTTAATTTTCTTAAGATGTGGCCGTTTGATTGAGAATAACCGAGTGAAACGTAACCGCCGTTTGGTTGCACGACGAGGTTTGACGAGGATATGGCATTCGATATTGCTTTGCGATTCTTATTTCAAAAAAGAATGACAGAATTAACGACTTTGTGATGGTGTAGGGGCGATGTGGATCTACTTGCCACTTTTTTCAAAGATAAAGGGGTGGAACTGCTTGGTGTTTCAATTTTGATATCATGGGATGAAGTCGGTAACAATTTGTGAAAAGGCTAATGATCGAGTCCGACCAGACAACAGGCCCGCCATTGTCCTTCCATCTATGAAAATTATTACATCATTTCAACTTGGCAACAGGCCCGCCATTGTCTTTCCATCTTTGAAAATTATTACATCATTTCCACTTGACAACAGACCCGCCATTGTCCTTCCATCTATGAAAATTATTACATAATTTCAACTTGACAACAGACCCGCCATTGTCCGTCTGATTTTGCAGATTAATATATTATTTCCATCAGACAACAGACCCGCCATTGTCCTTACATCGATGAAAATTATTACATCATTTCAACTTGACAACAACTAGGCCCGCCATTGTCTTTCCATCTTTGAAAATTATTACATTTTTTCCATCAGACAACAGACCCGCCATTGTCCTTCCATCTATGAAAATTATTACATCATTTCAACTTGACAACAGCTAGGCCCGCCATTGTCTTTCCTTCTTTGAAAATTATTACATTATTTCCATCAGACAACAGACCCGCCATTGTCCTTCCATCTTTGCAGATTAATGTATTTTTCCACCAGACAACAGACCCGCCATTGTCTTTCCATCTTTGAAAATTATTACACTATTTCAACTGGACAACAGACCCGCCATTGTCCTTTCATCTTTGCAGATTAATGTATTTTTCCACCAGACAACAGACCCGCCATTGTCTTTCCATCTTTGAAAATTATTACACTATTTCAACTGGACAACAGGCCCGCCATTGTCCTTTCATCTTTGCAGATTAATGTATTTTTCCACCAGACAACAGACCCGCCATTGTCTTTCCATCTATGAAAATTATTACACTATTTCAACTGGACAACAGACCCGCCATTGTCCTTTCATCTTTGCAG
>NW_019091447.1:747932-870872 GCF_001949145.1 Acanthaster planci
CCCGCCATCGTCCTTCCATCTTTGGAGATTTATACATTATTTCCATCAGACAACAGACCCGCCATTGTCCTTCCATCTTTGCAAATTTATACATCAATTTAACCGGACAGCAGTCCCGCCGCTGTCTCTTTCCTCCAATGAAAATCGAAACGAGAATGGATCCAAGTTCTATTTGTGAAATCACCTTTTAAAGATTCAATGGAACCCACTCAAGTGAATCTGTAAAACTCTGCAGATTAAATCTTGTTCCTCCACGAGTTGTTGACGAGTTGAACCAGCACGTTGCACCTGGATGCATTCCTCGCCTTTCAAGTTTTGTGAAGGCAGACTCTGGGCCACGCCCACTCATGCGAATAAAGCGCGTGCGAGTTTCATTCATAAGCAAATTACACTATTCGTACAAATCTGTTTCATTGCTCGTTTGCACCCAACAAAGTTGAAATTTGTTGTTAGTATTGCCAGTATTTGGGTGGCGGCGTTCACTTCGATTTGGGCAGCGTTTTTTTCGAACTAAAGGGGACGGCTGAAAAGAAAACGCGCCTTTCTTCAGCCAGTCTATAGCGTAACCCTAAAACGCACCCCCTTCAACAAGCAACTTGTTTCGAGCTACAATACCTTTTGACCGAAAATAAAGCTGTTAATTGGCTGAAGACACGACTAACGTTATAGAAAATGATTTCCATCTTTACCGTGCGACTGAACGTTTCTGTTAGAGGTGTGTAACTCCGCATACGTACGTCGGTTTCTTCTATGAAAGCAAACTTACCACAGTGCTTGCTTGTGCCTTACGTCCCACTGGTTCAAAATCATCATTCAGATCATTCGACATTGTCCACAATAAGCACAGTCCAAAAACCACAATCCAAAGAATTTCATCTCGCGAGTCGCGACATTATTTCCCAGTATCGTCGACGAAAGTTCGGGAAATTTTACGTTAATTCAGGTCCGGCGGTAAAGGTGAATCAGACCGCCAGTACATTTGAAGTCTCCTCCGAGGGTAATTTGGCACATTGAATGAATGACGCATCTCGATCCTTTCCTGTTGAACCCAGCAGCGTAACAAAAAAGAAGTGAAACGGTCGTCTTTTTGTACTACGTATATCAGACGGAGTACCAAGAAATATTTCTCCGCACTGACGTTGTTCACAGTCTCTTCTGTCTGTAATTCTTATGCCACTTTAATATTTTTCTTATTTATTCCTTTAACAAAAATAAAAACGCCATTACTTTTTTCTCGAGATGGACTCCCTTTTTTTTTAGTCATAACAAGGCCCTATTTTCCAGGAATTAATAATTATGAAAAAGAGATGTCACATAACTTGTTTTATTGGTCAGACGGGGTCCGAGTGACTTTGGTCTGTCAAACTAGCTAATTTGATTGGACAAACAGATGCATGTCACTTGGCAGAAGAAAAGAAATTCGCGTGCGACCGCCCACTTTATTTGCATTGGCATCCAGAGGTTTCTTTGAATATCCGAGCAGCTTTTGTTCGCAGAATTCGAACAATTCTTGTGAATGATGGTATGTCAGTGGGCGGGCCGGGGGGGGGGTTCTTGGTATCCCTGGCTTACTGGATTCTCTTCTTTCAAGGGTACGTTCCGCACCACAGGTATTTATGCCGACCTCACCATTTATACCTTTGGGCCATTTTGGTAAAAAACATATTGATGCAAACACATCCTCCAGTGAAAAAATCTTTAGGGCATTAACTGTGACACCAGTCCATTGGTCAGAGTTTTTTCGGCAAAATCATAATTGCTCTCGGCGAAAATGGAAAAGGAGGGGCAAAGAAGGGGACAGTTTAAAAAAAGTGCAGCTCAGGAGGATCAGACTACCATTACACTCAATGATGATGGTACCCCCCCCCTTGAAAATGGTCACGCGACACCGTCGAAGGTAACTACACAAACTTCATCCAGACGAAGTCTGTGACTTTTCGTAGAGCTCCATTATGATTTTAGAAGTGCGCCCTCTTCGGTCGTTAATTTCGCTTAAACTTGCATGCTCTGTGCTTTCATTAAACAGTCGTAGATATGCAAGATGGCGGCTTCCATGCTGGCGAGATTGCCAACCGAACACGTGGGAGAAGCCGATTCAGACGACTATAACTCCAGTTCAGGAGAAGAAAGCGAAAATTCAGACACCGAGGTAATATTTATCAATATAAATTCGGCTAATTTGAAGATTTAATTTCAAGTTGGTATTCAACTTATGAGGGACGTCGTCAACATGGTAAACTATGCCATTTCAGGCATTTGGCCATTACTACCGTGCCGGGATCATTCTTTAACTAGTCGTGGTATTTCGTCAAATTCGTGATTCTTTTCAGGCCATGAGAATGAAAGATTTAGACATGTGTCCCGGCATTTTTCATTATTCATTATCTATTTTTTGCAAGATGGTGTGCGTAGTGGCTGTGCACGGCGCATGCCCACAGCAGTGCGTATAGGCATGATAGGGCCTACATGTACTATCTGACTAAGGCCATTTGCCAATACTCAACTTCGTCTCCGTCTCAGGCTTCATATAGGAAATCAAATCCCTGATTGTGGGCCTGAAGCGTTAACTAAAATGAAAAACCGCAATGTTTGGCTCTTTTGCATCTTACTTAATCATGTTTTGTGGCACTATAGTATCAGACTTACAATTGTGCTTACAAAATAGTCCACAAAAACAGTTCAAGCCTGAGACAGAGCCTAGGTCCAGTATTTGTAAAGGGCCTAAGTATGAGTCTATCATAGTATGTACATAATGTACACCGATCATTGTCAACTAGGCCGTCATGCCTATCAGAGAATTTAATCGTTTGTGTAGTGGGTAAGTATACATAGGCACCTGGGTATGTGCATTTTATACCCTTTTACTGCTGCTTTGTGATTTAGGATTCGAAATGTTTTTGATAGCCTTTTTGTGTAAATAATGAAAATTTGGTAAATATTGAATTTTTTTGGCGTAGTGTTTTTGGAGTATGCCGGTGGTGGCTGCAAATCTAAAACTTTCATTCTAATGGCCTAAGTTCTGCTGTTTTCTCATCAAAGTCCCTAGGTTTGAATATAATGCCGATGGAGGTAACTCTGGAGTGTTACATTGAATCTTAAAGTGTCAACTGCAAGACAATACATGTCATTCAATGACATTATTGTCATGATTTTCACTGATTGTGATATGATTTGAAAGGATTTGATTTAGACCTATGAGGCTATGTGTAAACTTAAAAAGATGACGAAAACCTTTCCAAAAAATAGATATTCTGCGCAATCTCCAAACTTGCACAAATTTATTGCACTCCATCCTGAGTTGATTTACCTTTGAATAAATTCCATTCCTAGGATAGGGAGTAGGCCTATAATAAGTTTTTGCAAAAATAAAGATTGCGCTTGTCATAGATACATGTTAACATTTATTTATTTACTTATTTATCACATCGAGCAGCGGAGGGATCGCCAGTTACATGTAGACCTGTGGTGGGATTCAATGTGACCTTGTGTTTGTGTTTCGCTTTTCAGTTACAGAAAGCATTCGCTAAAGGGTACCTGAAGCCTGGACTAAATGTTGTAACTCATGGACCGAAAAAATGCATCAATGATGTGGTAAGGATGGAAAATTTAGGCCTATAAATGTTGTTTGCAGTCAGTCAATATACGCAATCACTCGATCTTTGTGCAGCCGCACAATCTTACTTCTCAATTTTTCAATCATTCTGCCACCTGCCAATCGCCTTATCTCTCTACTTCATGGTTTTGAAAGATTGTTTCAAACAAGGGAGGTCAAATTGGAGATTGCAAGCAGAATGGATTTGTCCAGAAACAACTAATTAATTTAAAAACCAGTTTGGAGTTCATAAACTTGAGTCATTTAGAACTTTTAGAAATGGATGTAAATAGTAACCCATAAATATTTTGAAGTTGTCATTCCCATATTCCCTTGGTCTCAGGTGGGGATAACAGAAGCCTTGGCAGAGCTCCAACAGGATCTTCCATGGGTTGAGAGGCTTGACATCGTTAACGAGGAGGTCGGGAAAAGAGCAGCAGATGAGGAGGAAGAGGAGCAAGAGGAGTTGAAGAGAGCAACTTCAGCCGATGACGTACACAATGACTTCAAGCGAGAGATGAAATTGTAAGTTCAAGCTGGGCTTGAAACTGGAAAGGTCAAGCATGTTAAGACTGGTGTTCCTGAAGATTTTTTGTCAAGATCCAAACCTTCTGATCTGTCACCATCGTCTTACTGGACGTTTTCTGTCTTGTCAGTTATCGACAGGGCCAAGCGGCAGTCTTGGAAGCTGTTCCTCGACTACAAAAGCTTGGCTTTTGCACAAAGAGACCGGAGGATTACTTTGCTGAGATGGCCAAGTCAGATGAACACATGAGAAAGGTAACTTGTTAACTTGGATTAGGCTTTGAGCAGTATACATGTAACACGTCAAGCTACACCGTATTATGAAGTGATGATATTCACTTCATAATGACAGCACTATGTAGGTGTAATTGTGGACTTCCTGCTTACATTTCAATATTTTTGACTACAAGTGTATGAGATTTTCAATTATTTTGAGTTAATTTTTACGAAAGTGAATCCTATTTGATTTATCAATTTTTCTGAGGTTTAGGATTCCTGGAGATAATTTGCCTTCTACAAGTGCTGTTTTGCCTCAAAAGCTGGAGACTTCATGCTCATTAAAAATTTTAATTGGAAAATCTTTGTTTGCAGGTTCGGAAGAGGCTCATAGGCAGGCAGCTGTCCATAGAAAGATCTGAAAAGGCCAAGAAATTACGAGAACTCAAAAAGTTTGGCAAAAAGGTGAGGAAATCTGTATTTAAATATTTCAAGGCTTAATCTGCATTTATTTGTGTTTCTTGGAGAAAAGGGTTTTGGAAAAGGGATAGATTCTTGTTCTTTTTCCTTCATTTTTGTAAAGGTGTTGATGGCTATGCTGCAGTGACAACATAGGCCGGTGAATTTTACATGTTTGTAACATAAGTATTCTGGTAAAGGTAAATAAGTTTTGGTACTGTTTATGTCTCATGATGATGGTTTGACATTGTTTTTATCAAGGTCCAACATGAGGTGCTCCTGAAGAGACAGAAAGAGAAGAAAGAATTGATGGAATCTGTGAAGAAGTTCAGACGAGGTAACTTAGAATCAGGAGTTTAATTTAAATTCACTAGAACGCAAGCGGATTTTTGGGGGAATCTTAAACGATGTCCAGTGCGCAGTGAGCACTCATAGCTCAGGCATACTTCATCCCTCTTTTTCTTCTGGTTGAGAGGAATCCCTCTGTCAGAACCCGCCTTGAATACTCCCAAGCTGAGTGAATCGGCTCCAAATTTTGCAAAAGTTTTGCCGAAACCCAAGACACAAAACTCGGTTTGTTATTGCGTGCAGTGCAAAAGATTACAGCAAAGTATTCTGCTAAGGGGCAAAGTCATTATGTATCAAAGCTGGCATCAGATGAACCTTCCAAAGCCAGTACCTCAGTTGTATATATTTGTCTTGACTTTTAACTCCCTTTCCAAACAGGCAAGAAAGATGCCCTTGACATCTTGGAAGATCTCGATCGAAAGCCGGGAAATAGACAAACCAGCAAACGAGGAGTTCCTGATGAAAAGACTGTCAACAAATTCGGGTAAAGAAGCCAATCTCAGTGCTTATAACAAGACTTCTTTGTTCTATGAGTTATCTAGATTGTTTACTTTTTCAAACGGATACATAATCTAGGCTTTGCCCACTTTGGTTTGTTTTTGGGTAAGCATTTTAAGCATCATTAATGATTGGATACAAAACTGTTGACAAAAACGGTATTATAAGAGCAAACAACTTGTAAAAAATTTGTTTTTTAATTGCATTTCAGAAATCCAGAATCACAGGATGGTAATGCAGGTTCATGAGTATAATTTGGCAGGTACCCCTTTCCATATTCTCACTTTCTTGTTTTTGCATTTTAGAAAAGGAAAAAAGCGACAATACAGAGATGAGAAGTTTGGAGAAGGTGGGAAGAAGAGAGGATCCAAGAGAAACACAAAGGAAAGCGCTTACGACGAAAGCCGAGGACAAACATCATTGCGAATCAGAGATCAGGGAGCCAGCTTATTCAAGGTACCAGTTACGTGTTCTTAATAATCAATTTAACCTCAAGTTGAAGCCAGTATCCTGGTGAGCCTTGAGCTAGACCAAGAGAGTGCGCAGTTTTCTTAGCAATGGAGGCTCCTTTGCTAGTTCACAAATGACTATGAAATGCATGCATTACAGTCGCATCACCATCAACAAATGAACGTTCCCGACCAACCTGGCTCTTTTCAACCAATGAGGGGGTACTTCTACTCAACGTGGATTATCTAGTAAAGTTTCATTATTGACCTCCGTTTTATTCAGAAATCTGCTTGTAATCTAACACTGCAGTTGGGTTTAGTTTTTTGCAAGAAAGGTTTTGCGTTTTGCACACAAATTTCATGGAAGGTAAAAGTGTTTGCCTTAGCTTAAGCATTTCCTTCAAATCTTGTCATTTGGTTTCGTAACTGGGATTTTTACTGTTGCTTTGAGAACATCATTGGTGTGAAATCCAAATTTTGGGTCCAAGTTTGGCTGTTCTCAAAATTCACACTTTTACTTGTCATATCTTTTTGACATCATGTTTCCAATGTGAACAAGATAAGCTGTTCCCAATTATTAAGTGAATTGAAGCACATTTAATCTAGATCTTGCAAAACTAAGGATTGGGACCCAAAAATTTGCATGTTAAAAGCAGAATGTCATTATTAACAGTGCTTTTATTAATGAGGTTAAACTGTATATGAACTTCACTCCAGAGTCAAGAATCATGGAAGTCTGGACTTGGTTACAAGGAATGGAATTATAAATTCTGATAACTTTTTTCATATTTTTTAAAATCAATTCTACAGCCGGGTAAAAAGTATCAGGTACAGCGCAAGAAACAGATGAAGCGTCTCGGAAAGGCACGTAGGCGGCAGGCCAAGTCACGCAGGAAAAAGTGAGGAGGTTGTCGAACCATAGACCAGGAGTGTCCAAGATGACTGCCCTCAAGAGTGATGAACTCAAAAGGTTGAACTCTGACCTGGACTTCCCTCCAGTAATTCTTAATCTGAGGGTCACATCCTCGGTTTACAGCAAGCCTAGGTTTTGGCCTTCACGGTTTCTAAGTATGCCGACACATGCTGACTGTGGACAGCCATAGCTATGGCAGCCAGTATGGGATGTGGACTGATTCTTCATCATGTTTGGAGCAGAAAGGATGTTTAAATAGTGACTTCTTAAATTCCTTTAGATTTTAAAGTACTAATTTGTCTCATGGTTCTGTTTGTTTTTTCTTTGTGAAAAATTTGCTTGGGGGTATAACTCAATTTCAGTGAAGAGGGAGTCGTTTTGGTACCCCGAATGAGCCTGTGCCGTCAACTTGTCCAGAGTATGACCCCCAGGTCATCAGGTTTGGAGATATATCATAACCCCTGAAAGTAAGAGGATTGATGTTAAATTAATTTCTCAATATATGTTGCCAATTAAAATTCCTTAATTATCAATTTTCTGAAATTTCCTTATTTGGTCATATTCATGTAACTGAACATTTTTGGAGAAGTTAAATTCAATGTTGAATTGATATTTCCTGGGCACAGTAGGGCCATCTTCCTTTTACCTTATAACTGTTCCCCGCCCCAACTCAAACTTGACTTGGTTTTTTATAGTCCGAGACCAAAAACAGCAATTGCGGAACCAATTCACTTCTTTTATTTACAAAACTTTACAAATAGGCAACTAAAACCATTAACTGAACACTCTTATATTGAAGGCACTAATGCATGTACCCTAAAGCTTTAACATGACTCGACAATAGAATAAGCCAATCCATTAAGCCCCACCCCGTTGTTTTCTGACCAATCACAGTGGTGATGTATGTCTGACGTGGCACAAAAGTCTAACATGCCGGCACACAAATACGATGTGTGCACCTGGAATATGTTGTGTGCCTTTGGAGAAAGCCATGTGACAAGTGCCCATGTGTGCAGTGGGCGGGGATTACTGGATCGGAAATGCATTCAGTCATGTTATTCTGTGATTGAAAGACTCCCCCTACTTGTACATCACAACAAAGGAGAGATTGGTGTTTCCTAAAGCAAACGTGGATCCCAAATCTTAGAATTCTCAGCACTGCTGTCAGTTGATCAAGGGATGTAAATTTGGAAATCGGAGCTCGGGGTTCCACAACTCCCCCCAAATAAATCCAAAGACTTAAGCTGAGGTTTCTCATGATTGCTGATGTTTAACGACTCCATCACTATAACCAATGGCACTGACGTATCGTTTTCACAGTCCAGCAGTTTACAGAATATGGTAGCTACATAATCTAGGCTATCTGGCGCCCACGTGTTTGTAGTAAAACTTGGCTCCAGTGTAGCAATTGTGCTGTGCTTATGTAGGAGATGATGCATTTTACATGTGTATTCACGTGTACACATACATGAAATGAAGTCACACGCTCCAGATGTTGAGATGATGGAGCTTTGGAAAACAGCACTCTTAAAGTCAAAGTTTTCAAAGGAGGCATTTGATTGGCCAAAGAGTTATTGCAGGTTTTCCTGCTGTTCCTTTTGTCTCCACGCTGCATCCATGTATTTGGTGATCTCAGAGTTCTGTCTTGGGAAGTGTAGCCTGCGATCCTCTCGATCCTGAGGTAGCTGAGATAGACAAAAGACAAATACAGAATTCACACAAAATCTTACACTTTGCAATAGATCATAGCAGTGTGCACTTCAATAAAACTCCTTCAATCTGAACATCAAGCTCTGTCCAAAGCTCAAAGTAGTAGGTCCTGAATGAATGGATTCTGAGTGACCCAACCCAAATTAAGCACCGGTGCCACACTTGGGTAATGGCCAAGATGTACCAGGCTTGCAAGGTAATGAGTAACTTGAGCCGCAATCCCTTCTCATGAAAATTGCCTTCAAGAAAGATCTAGTGGGGCTGAAATGTTGGACCATCCAGACAAGAACCATTTAAACACAGAAAATTCATAAAAAGGAAATTGGTCAAAAAAGCTTTGGTATGTTCAGATCTGACTATGTTTTGAAAGGCAGTTTACCAGAGGTGTGTAGTACCATCCGACTTCTTGAGCTTCTGTTTGTGGGAATTCAAACTTCTTCACCGGCTCTTGGTAAGAACGCTTGATGATTCGGAGAAAATGATCTGGAATAGGAATGCATATGGCAGGTCACTGGAAGCGTTCTATAGATCCCTAACAGTCATAAATCCTCCAATTTTAATATGATTTCACACACACCTTTAAGTTAAATGGTTTTTACGGTCAGAATTCAAACCGAGCTGTTCGAATTTTCACAGGGGAAAATGTGGCCAAAAACTGGACTAGTGAAGTTAACTCTTCAGTTGAAGTCAAATGGGGTTGGTTGCACATTAAATGCTGATTATTTATAGCCAAACATTGCACAATGTGCGGAAGGGAACCAGAACTGTGAATCGATACAATCACTCAACAGGGGGTGCCCACACTCTAATATTAGCATCCAGGCACAAGCACGTCAGTGTTACCAAAAATATAATAAAATCAGCGATCATCTGTTAACCAAGGTTGAATCTGCCTGTTAAGCATAGGTTACCAGGCAAAATCAACCTTGAGTAACGGGTAAAATTGAGCAGTGGTTAATCGAACATAACCCAAGTTAACCAATGGTCTTTGTTTACTTGCGCTTGGCTGTTAATTGTCATCCAGTTCCTGAATTTAAGGGCCTGAACCTTCCTTGTTAATAGACTGCCTAAATTTCAGGGAGTTTACTGGCTTATCTTGACGTGTCATATCAACTGCTTATGGCTCAGAAGGCAACAAACCAAAGCTTCAAAGTGACTGTGGCTGCTAGGCAGTGTCTTCCATATAGGGTACAAGTACTACAACTTAATACAAGCCGCAGCCACAATGTTTGGACACAGCCAGCCAGCCAGCCATGAGGGCTTTGTAATTAGTTACTGTACAGAGAGCCAGTTTGCACGCAGAGCCAATAGACTTGTCTCTCATCTTACCATCTTCCTCTCCATCAGCTGAATCGTGTAATGAGTTGGGCTTCCCTGTCAATGTGTACACTGTATAGAGGAAAAGGAACCATATTACGCGGTAAAAACCGTCCAAAAAATGGAATCAGACTTCACAAACGAAGCTACACTACACTCAGAGCATCGCCAAGCAAATATATAAAAAAATGTGAAGGTGAACCACAGTACATGAAGTGTAAATTGGAAGTTAAGGTTAAGGAACAACACAAGTGAAAAGGGCCTTGCTCTTACTTATGTTCTTAGCAACTAGAACTTCCCTCTCTCCATTTGTCAAACATGGCCTAGGCCTACGTAGTTGCTGGCATATTGTTGAAACATGTTTAACAAACAAAACCCAGGAAAATGAAGCCGCACTTCAAATATATGAAACACTTGCACTAAATAAGATTAAATCATCCTACCTCCATGATTAAATCAAGAACTGAAGGCGAGGAGTTAAATCCTCGATAAAAAAAACCAGAGACGGAGGGGACTTACTTTTCTTGAACGGGTTAATACTGTAGTTGGTGTACAACTTCTGAGTTTTATTCTCTTTCTGAATCGTCTCACAGAGGATGGCATTTTGGTGAACGATGTTGATTGGTTCCTTCTCTTTTGTCTTCTGTCCTGCAGCCTGGGCCATATCTGGTTGCCAAATATTAATTCTGTCCCAATAAATTAAGTGCAGACTTCCAGAGCTACCAAAACGACAACACCGTACACCTAAATCATATAAATGGCCCGGACTCAAATAGACTGAACTGTACGAATTCTGTGTGGTACGGTATATGTGTTGCATGCGTGTACTGTGAAAGTAAACAATGGTTGCCAGGGGTGTCGACCCGCAATGCATATGCATAAGGTAACCGTGCAACATTTACATAATCGCTTATGATAACTTCAATCAAACGCCCTCATACAAGTTCAGTTTGACAAATAAGATTCTCAAATGCGCAAAATTAAGTCGGTAAAAGATTCTTGAATGATGTTTCTGAGAAAATACTACAAAGTAAAGGACCACTCCTGACTGAAAAAGGTGCAGGATTCAACTTGCTGTACGCGACCACAAACAATAAAGAGAGACATTTCTTATCATTGAAAGTGCAACTTCACATTTATTTTAAACTTTGACATTCGAAATTAAACACAGAGAAATGTTTTGCAAGAAATCGTAGTATACAAATATACAGATATACACATATCATGGACAATAGCTGTAGGGGTTCCATGTTTTGCGTGGATAGCAAATACAATATCAACACTATAAAAAAGTTTGACTGTCGAAACAATTTCCACAAACAAAGAGACTTTTTATAACCAAAGTAACAACGGCCTGTGTTGCAAAGAACACGCTCTTTTCTCACTTTTCCTGGGCACCTTTAAACTTGAATTTTATACGAGAAAAAATTACCAGCTGCTGTAAACATTTTTAAGTACAAAAATTCTCTCCCTCCCCTGCCCCAGCGCAGGCACAGAAAAATATTTTTCGTAATTGCATTGATCTCACATTAGTTGAACTATTTTTACAAATATGGAGACTGAATATGACGAGGTCACAAAAACTTGTCCTTTTGAGGACGCCAACAGAAATCCTGGCTACAGCATGAAGGCCTTAGGTCTATGTTCGCTACTAAAATTGCCTATTCTGATTGATGCTCAACTTGCGCATAAGCCTACCAGACACCTTTGTTTTGTCTGCCTCATTAACCATGTTAACAGCTGTCAGCAAAGTCTGGGCTGAGTTGCCCTTCATTTTTTGTATTTATTATAAACTTACATGTACGTGTTTGGAATTAAATTAAATTGTTTGTTTATTACATAATGACCGCGAAAAAATAGTTTCCTTTTATACAGTCGCACTCAAAAGGTTTTTTTTTCTTTATCGTGTTGTGTTGCTGTGGCGACTTGTTTTGTTTTTAAATTTTCTTCAAAGGTTTCTCTATCGGAGTTCTACATGGCAGCCATTTTTCCCATCGGAGCTTTTATTCTACAGGGATACACATGAGTGGACCTTTTGAAGGCTGTAGTCCTTCGCGACAAAAGCAGTTACCGGAAAGATGGCTGACATGCAGAGCCCCATGGCTTGTCGTGCACCTGTAACCTATAAGTGCATTAAGCGCGCGGAGTACTTGTAATGCCAACAAAACAGTCTGTTTTCAAATCAGTGATCGACGCACACACAAAACTGAAAACTACAACCAATGTATTACGAAGAAAGCATACAAGGCAACTCTGATTTAAGAAAATAAAGCGGTTCAATAAGACGAAATATAAAAAATATATAGTTTATATTATTCACATGAGCAAGCTTGTAAGTTTGTAATTTTTTTTTCGCAAGCTCT
The DNA here is from genome assembly GCF_001949145.1 of Acanthaster planci. The sequence goes on from NW_019091447.1 coordinate 760,323, forward strand.
CGGACAAGCACTGAGTATACAGTATTTATAGATATATACGCTGGGTAAGGGCAAAATTTAAAATTTACATCTCCCGAACGCAAAGTACATCTTGAAAATTATTCACATATGTTAAAATATAATTTTCTATCACAATCTTCTTCTAACAGCTGAACAAGGACTTAGTTTGCCCAACAGCTAGTTTATCCCAGAGTTACACACTTACACATCTTGCTGTCCATAGCAGAAGTGCTCTTCGACTTTTCCGGTCACGAACACTTTTCTCGACAATATTGTATTTATTGTTGCTTATCCTTGGAGTACATGACATCGCTTCGGATGGCATACTTCCGACCTGCTTTCAAAACAGAGCCTTCGTGGTGCAAACGGTGTTCAAAGATCAGAACCCGTCCTGAATGGAACAAACAAGGATTCTGTTGCACTGAAACGTTTACTGAAAACAATAGTGAAATTCATCACGGAAAAAAATCTACGAAAAACTGTAATTGTAAATTACTTTATTTCCCGCCAATATTGTCTTGAGTGAAAAGAATAACTGAAAAGTATGTTTCACTTTTAGGTGAACTCTGAAACTGAAAAAAAGGATAGAAAAAAATTGGAAATGTCTTATAACCAGAATGTTTAATTTACTCTTTCTCTTTTAAAGTGGCCCAAGGTCAACATCGAGAGGCTTCGAGACAAAAATCTGTAGGTCCCCGGCCCCGCTTTCTCTCACCTATTTTCGGGACACATTCCACTGGCGAACCTGAATCCAACCCAGAGAACGGAAGAAACGTGGTACTTCCACCTGAGAAACCCTGCATGAAACGTTCAAATAATTGGGAGACGGAGTTGATTATTCAGACATGCACATTATTTATATATTGAAAATAATATTTGGTATGAGATGTGGCTTCTCAGTCATCCATGTAGGCATGATATCAAATTATTGAAGCAGTGGTTTTTGTATATACGTCAGTATCAATATCTAATCTCACGGGATGAACTTTTAAGTATTAATATGTTTGATTTTAATTGAGAGTTGACGACTGCAGCATCCGTGCATAACGGGCCGGCAAAGCGAACGGGTAGCTCGGTGCCCGAGGAAAAAGATTACCTCGACTGGAAATCAAGTCTAAAATGAGCACACCATTTTTGTTCTATTGAGGAATCTTCTCCATCTCGTGTCTTGCTGTGGTGTGCAGTTGCGTAATTCTAGAAGTCTGATTTTTCAAAAAGGAGTTTCCAGAATGGCCGTATTTGTCAACAAACATTCTCACTGCTTATTTTAAAACCGAATCAGGGTATCCTAGTTGAGAAAATCGTGTCAATGAAGTTCAAGGAAGGAGCAAGCCTCACCTCGTTGAGGTAAATCTGGACAGTGACTAAAGAGATTTCTCCATTTTCGCGTTCGTAACATCCATCAAAGTGAGGTTTGAAGTACTCCCCAGGGTCATATCGCAGAAATCGCAACCTGAACAGTGAAAAATTCAGTTTCAGTGACATCAATTACAGAGAACTAAGAAAACATTACAAGACTTGTCGAGACAAGTTGAACTTCAGAATAACTAGTTGGACAACACGTTCTGATGATATGCTCACCGTTCATTGAGTCCGAGGGCTTGATATCCGCGAATTGTCTGTGGGATGAACTCGGCTAGTCTTTCCCAGAAGATGCTTGCTAGCTCGGTGGTGTCGATCAAACAGCGCTGGTTGTTGCGATAATCTGTCATCAGCTTCTGCCTAAATCATACCATTAATTATACGGAGCACCTGTTTACAAGATAACTGGCTTGCAACAATACATATGGAGTGAAGGAATTTGCAGAATGACAAGAGGGAACACTTTCAGTGCGATGTCGTGGAAAAATCGAGTCTTTGAGGTCCCTTCAAGACCACCATACATCAGGAATCATTGGATGTGAAGAACTGACTATTTTGTGTACACTAGACGCCATTATGTGAGCCTGGAATAAAATTTGAACATGCGGGTTTTTTTCTCACTTTTTTGAAACCTGATCCTATAAAAGGAATGCCATTGTGGAGACACGCACACTTGCAGATCGAAAGACGGGGTGGAGGAAAGATGATAGGGCTGTATATATTTTCAGTGCGCCACGAAGGCAAATTTGGGGGGTGGTTTTCAATCCGCCCTTGGACAAGAACGGGGTTATGTTCAACTCCGCTCTGCATCATTGTAATTAGGCCCTGAAATTTGAAGAAAATCTTATCTAGGAGAGGCTTGTTTTAATTTTTTTTTAGTTTTTTTGTCTTCAAACTTAACCTACCTCCCGAAGCCGATGTTGACCAAAGCTTGGACATATCCCTTTTCTTCGGAACATCGAATAAGTTCCTTACATTCCTAGGACAAAACGTATTGAAATCACGAAATGCAACAAAATCCTTTGCTAAAACTGTACTTTTTTACATCAGTAACAAAAAATGCATAGCTTTCATTGGGGAAAATATACACTTGAACTTTTTTCTCATCGTTAGCAAACCGCAGTTGATTTCGGCTTATTTCAAAGAGAAAGTGACACGAGCTCGTATACATTGATTCGTTTTCCAACACTCTATAATTTACTCAATTCCCTGCGGTTTCGGTTATACGGACTCCGTATTTTACTCAAAACATAGCGGCTGAAAATTGAAATATCGAATTATTTTGAAACAAATTAAATATTTGGTTTGATCGATCACCTCCTTTGTGAAGACTTCGTCCAGATAGAAAGCTATCTTCTCCCCTTCCTTAGCCCCAGGAGGTGTTATGTCTGTCTTCACGGGGCGTGGTCTTTGGGAGCTCTTCGCTAATATCTTTAATGTCCTTCCAAAGGAAAGGAAGTCAAGTATACCGTATACGGAAACCATTGAAGTAAAATTATGTACATGTATCGTTATACGTACGACTGTTCTCGGCAAGAAGCAAACAAGAATCCTGGCTATTGGGCCTGTGCATAAAGTATTAGTGACTAGTTCATAATATTCAGATTCATCAAGACCTAGGCCTTATATTGCAATTCAGAATAAATCGCATCATAATATTTGACGTTGGTAAAAATCGGCGTACGTGCAGCATGATATGCGGCACTCCAAGCTGAATAGCCCTGCATTGCGGAATACATTTAATACAGAAATCCATCGAGACTTACTTTTTTAAATTTGCAGTTTCCATATCTCAGTAGCTAGCTGTGTAACCCTCAAATGGTCTCAAAGCTCCTGCATTGGGGCTTGATCGTGTACTACCCTGCCGCTGCCAATGCATAGAGGAAACGGGTGCCGCAGGTCAATGTAGTGTTATTTTTGGCCATGCGAGTACTGAGTGTCAAAATTTATTGCACATTGCGGGGATGACCGATTAGTTATGGTCCAAAATAAGGTATGACGTCGTCGTATCAATATGGGAGGCCGAATGTTACAAAACGCCGGGGAGTTTTATTTGTGTGCCACCCCATGTTCGAAAAGTACGAAGTAGTCTTTATGTATTTGTAATACTAAATGATACATAATTAGTGTAATTCTAAACATGTATTCTCTAGATTTGGGAACAAATTTGATGTCATTGGGGTTGGTTTTGAAGATTTTGCAGATGGTCAATCCAATCATGAACTCAGGGAAATTATTAGTATTTTTTCTATATTGATCCCTATATAATTTGTTTCATGATTTTTTTTTATTCAAAAATAAAATTCAAATTCAAATTCACGGAACTATTAAGTTTTTTGTGCAAACTACTTGTACAGTACTATACATGCAGCTGCATTAATCATTTGCGTGAAATTGCCAGTTGATTTAAGTAAAAAGAAATTGTGTCTTAGGGTAGCTCAAAAATGAAAATTTAGTGGACAATTTTACCATTAGTTTGAATATAAATTATGTACTGTTATAATAATAATAAAGAAGCTTCGTCTCATCGTTGTTATGTTTTGTCTCATCGGCTGGCCGTACATTTGACATCTTGTCAAGGGCGTAGAGGCCACGACGAGCGTACACCACATCCGCGTTCTCGTCATGGTTTCCACATCATCATCCACTTCCAGAATTTGTACTCTCGTACAAACACAGGCAGTTTATTTGTAATCCTGATATAGAGGCATGGGTATAAATGCAGTGATGAATACCGATACATAACGAGAGTGTGAGCTGACAATAAGGAAAAGTGTACAAAATCATCCGGACTTCTAGTGTGCCATATTTCGATTGGGTAGGTTGTGCCGTGGGACTATAGTATAATTAGATTGGTGTTTACTACGGAGATGGAGAAATTAAGATATACCCTTTAGGGTTACGACTGGCCGTACTTTGGACTCGAACTGATCATGAACTGAGCCACCTTTGGCAGCGTCTGTAAATAAAATGCGCATCATAGCTCGTCTAATTTGCATGATCCTGTTTGAATGTCGTTGAAGCCTTTTTATAATGTTGAATGTTTGTGTGGTTGGCTATAATAAAGCATACAGTTTAGAGAAATGATTTATGGCTGGAACTCGGAGCCATATAGCTGAGCTACTGATGGGTAGGTCTGCAGGCCCAGAGCGTGGGCCAAGCGAGGACGTGTGGTGCCCTTCAGGAGGGGGGTCGTACAGCTGTCCTGCCCGTCTGATACTCAGAGGGTACGTACCACAGATGCGCAGACGATGGACTGGGTGGGCAAAAGTTGGAGCCGCAAATTATGCTGGCTTCACTTGCAAAATGGTTGTTCAAAAATTTCTCCTTTTTCTTATTGATACAGCTGAGGTCATACCTATCGCTGACAATGGATGGGGTGGAAGATGAGTTCTATGCATGGTTTCACGACGTACGAACAATACAGGGTAGACACAGCATGGACATGCGCCTCTTCCGGACGCCCGAGGGATTCACGGGCAGAGGCAAAGACGACGTTGGGGAATTCGTAGTGAACGACGGGGAGATACGCGCCTCTCGATCCCTCGGCCTGCACTACGTCAGATTCATGAAGAGATACGCAACACACGGCGTCATTTATGAGGGGATTGGAACTCTGCAGAATTCCGTGCTGACGGCCTCTGGCCAATGGCGTTTAGAACACTTCCAATATGTTCAAGGGGACTGGGAATGCTGCCTGCTCTTCGCCCCTCCTGCTGCATGATTGATAAATGTCAACCCTTGTATCATGTGCCTCTCGTGCAAAAAAAAAAACACACACACACTTGTCGCCGGTGATGGCTCTCTGGTCATGAACAGTACCAGGGCTTATCAACAGCCATTATTTTGTGGTTTGGGGTTGTTATATAGCAATGTTATGAATAATATTCACATCGGGTATTTAGGAAAGCAGCTCAGAAAAAAAGAACACAGCTAGATTCATGTACATGACTGTGCAGTATTGCACAACTCGTAGTTACTGCACCTGCAGTTGGCAAACCGTACGCCTCACCGATAAGTCGGAATTTGTGGAACGCATACAGCTTGGCCTAGGGAGAAAAACAAAACTTTAAAACCTGATAACCAACAGTCAACAAATAGTTGTCGTTAATGTCAACGATTAAGTTTAGGAAACCTAGTTATAAGTCAATAATTTGATAGTGTCTACTCATCAATCGCTCCAACAGGCTGATTTCAGTCTGATTTCACACTCTGGCTTTGAACTTTGTTTTTTTTTTCTTGCTGCAGAATTATCACACCAGAACTTTTGATCGGAGTGCCGAATATTTCATTATTTAATTTTCAGCGAGGGTCACTCTCAGTATTCGGTGTGGGGGAAGGTGCATATAGCATGCGTAGCTCATGGTTGTTTTCTGGTTTTGTGTAATTTTGTTCTTGTTTGTTTGCTTTCTGTGTCTTCTATGACATGGATATATTTTTATATTTTGTTGGTCTTTGTAATGCTCTGTTGATCTTTTAAAAACGGTGAAGCATGATTTGAAAAAAAAATCTGTTGAATTTAATTGATATGAGTTGACTTGGGCTGTTTTCCAACACTCGTCTTGGCTCCGTCGGTTGCCGTCGGAGGCTTCAACTTTTTTTCTTTTTTCTTTTTTTTTTGGGGGGGGGGCTATTTTTTCACTTCCTGACTTTGAGGTTGTAAGTGCAATAGTAAGTCTGATAGTGCCACAAACCATCAAGTACGATGCAAAAGAGGCAAACATTACAGTACTTCAATTTAAGTTAAACGCTTCAGGCCCACAATCAAGGATTGGTTTCCCGCATGAAGCCTGAGACGGAGACGGAGTTGAGTATCGGAAAACGGCCTTGACTTGCCATTGTTTGGATCATGCCGATAATGATGTAAATCGCGTTCAGGCCTGTGATTATGTCCTTGAAGAATTTATTGTAGAGTACCTAACCAGAAATATGTCCATTTGCCAAGTATGACTTCAAAAAAATAAACATCGTGCATCAACTCAAGCTAGCTACATGTAGCTACACGTAAGTAGAGACATGGAGGTAGAGATGAGGCAAGTTCCTTTCCCTGTTAGAGTGCGCCCTCTATCTACAGGTTCCGTTTATTTTGTGGTCTTGTCACCCGAATTATCGAAAACAGTGTAAAATAATGACTGTAGAACCAGACTACAAGGAGCTGTTGTCGAATTCGAACAGTTCAGTTCGTTAATCGCTTTGAAGCTGTCTTGTGTCAATGGTTTACGTCCGTCTACGGTTTCTTTCACGGAAATGTGACGGGTGTCTCGCATTTAAGGTAATGTCAGTAAACCTCTACTTTTATCATTTCTCAAAAGTACCATAAAACTGTCGGAATTATTAGAGAATGAAATGGAAGCTGGCCAGTTGCGGGCAGGCGGGCGGTGCCAGCGTAGCCAGCCGTTCATCTGATTTGGTCACCGGCCATGCATGGCAGGCGCCTGCCATGGCCATATGGCTGCGATGTCAGCAGACTCGTGCATGATGATCATATCATTTTGTGAATGCCCGTGGCCATGATGTCGATGCACATGTACGCCTGGATTAGCCTATATTCAATCTCGGCGTAGACATGGTAGATGGGCATGATGAGTGGGACCCCAGGCCATGGTTCTGGGGGGGTAGGGTGAGAGGGCATGAAGGGTTAATAGGGAACAGTTAATTCATACCATGTAGGCCTAAGGCTTAAAAATTTTGTGTATAACTTAATGGTCCGCAGGCTGAGACTCATGCTGGGCACGAATCGCGTAGAGATTTGGTACCTGGCGCGGGTATATAAGCGCACGGCCATGACAGCTGTGTAACGTGCGGTCGCTGTCTACATGTACACACTATTATACATCTTCTATCCCAGTGCTCTGTTCGGTCACATGCTGATTATTATTGTGCCTCACTTTCCCACAGTCGCTCTCTTAATTTATACCCTGTCATGCCCGTTCCTGCATTGGCACTCTATGGTCTGGTGAGGTACTGCGAACCGAGGAAAAGGCAGAGCTGAGCCGAGTTTCAGGGTTAGTTGGAGCCTTAAACTTAGAGGCAAGAGAGAGGATTTTGCCCACTGTTTCTGTAAACTGATTGTAGAACAAACACCTGTTAGGAAGCACCTACATGCATGAATAAATATAGCAGTCATAACCCAAATATCCAGTTTGAATTGGCTCAATTGGTCAGTTGTCCATTGCCCCCACTGAGACTGTTCGCATGTGATATGCATGTGAGTGGGCCCAGGTGCCTAATGGTAGTCTGCCCTGCATCCAATCTGCTCCCTTGGCCTTCTTATTAGACCACTCATAGGATGGCCGAGGCCCTACTTGGGGTACGACCTCTTCCCAAGTCACCTGAGGAAAGTGTCCCCCAGGTAGACGGCAGTGGAGGTGACATATCAGGGGATGAACATGCCCTTTCACGGTACTATATGCCAACTTGCTCATTGGGCATAAAGAACACGAGTTACATGGTACAAATACCCCCACCGGCCTGAGAAATGTGGGCTTCGTCGTGGAGCGTGGCAGACAAACCCCACAGTTCTCGGGGTAGGACACAACCTCATATTGAAATGAACACATAGTGACTTAGAAATAACCTGGAAACATTTTGATTGATGTGTGCATGTGCTTGGCAATCAACATGTGTCCTTTTGAGGTTACATACTGGCACATGAGCTTGGGGCATACACACGTGAGCAGTGCGTAGTGACTATTGGCACCCAACACATGCAAAACTGAGCAAAAGGACATGCATACACAGCGCATGGGCTAGACTTGCTGTGGAATATTGTTTGAAAAGGGCAGTAAAGTTGAAGAGTCTAAACAGAATCGACTGATATTTGTCCTTGAAATGGTCCTGAATTATCCAATTGTTTCAGCTCATTTACCGGCATTTTACATTAAACACAGATCTTATTGCTATGGACTTAAAATGTTTACAGTGAGAACTCATTCATTCCATGCTTATTTTGTCATGATCCTGGCATTTTATCTTGTTTTTTTGGTTATTTTCAAGTTTTTATTTTCTGCAGGTCTGAAAGGCAGTGAAGGAGCCAAAGTCTGTTCTACATGTAAACCATGTAGCTACCGGTGTGGCAGGCATTGAATAAGGATCTCTCTTCATGCTCTTGGGAGCTTTTCTAAAATTGTTAAAACTGTTGAGTTTGTATTCTGCTGAGACTTCAAGCGGCTCATCTCATGAGTAGTTCATTTGAACATTCAGCTGCAAGACATCAGTTACCACGCGGGTGAACATCCAAGAACATGTTTGTGGGTGCGTAATAAGACTCATTTGCTACTCATTGTTCTTACACCGTGCATGGAAGTAACATAACTGCTTGCAACCTGTCATCAACACCTGATGTTGGAACACGAAACCTACAGGGAATATTTTTGCGATCAACACAACTTTGCTTCATAAAAGATGGACCAAGAATATCAGAAACGACTGTTGAGACAACAGAATGGTGAAGGATCAGTTGGATCACCAACGTTGATGGTAAGTACATGTACATGTACAATGTAGTTAAGTCATTGTTACAATTCTGTGGGATTAACATTAAACTACCGGACCAGGGAGTATGCAGAATATTCTAAGTTTGATCACTTGTGGGAAGAGTTTGTTGAATAAAAGAGTTGGGTTAATTTATTGGGTGGTGGGAAATTGTACATTCTGTAAGTCTGTGTGTGTACAGTTGTAAAAGATGTATATATGGGTTACCTTTTTTGTTCTTGGCTTAATTTGATTCAACAAATACGTGAACTGAAACTGTATGGTTGATGTATTCCATTGGACATTAATACAAGGTTAACAGATGAAGAAACTTGAATAGAAATGAGAATGCAATATACATATATCTTAGCAAGAACATACATTTGTACATGTATGAATTTAGATTGTAGTAATCCATGTTATTTCTGCCTGTTCACCACAGCCACCATCTCCTGGGCAGGCTGCCTCACCTAATAAAGACAGATACAGCGACAGGTAAGGACAGCAAAGGATGCTGATGTTTGATTTCAGCAAAAAATCTGGAATTTTCACTGACGCCAATGTACCCTTGGAAATAATAACGTTAAACTTTGTCATCTATAGTCTACGTATGATTGTTGGCAGCTGTACACAAATCAATGAATATTTCAACGTGGGGTTGAAACTCTTGTCCGAAAAGTAGCCTTGGCTTCTGATTTTGTCGGGTTGGCCCTCATCCCTGTTTGATGACATCAGTAAGCTTGAATGGAAGTCAAACAATGAGAGTGACGCTGCAATAGACCTGGGTCATTTGGTGTCTTCAAAGATCACGAAAATCATGTAATTAGTACTGATTGTGTCTGCGGTAGCAACTAATGTTTTGAAACACCTTTTAATTGGCTGTGATCAACGGATTAGACTAACCTTGTGTTTAGGTTTATACCCAGCCGAGCAGGGACAAACTGGGATGTTGGGTTCCACTCCAAACAAGACCAGAATGAGGAGTCACAGTCTGCCACACGCAGGGCCAAAGATGATTCTGATGCCAACAAGAGTAAGTTTATTCATGTATGTCTCAAAACTTTGAACATGAGAATGAGAATGTTCCATGAAGCACACTTTCTTTAATCGCGAGCAGGCAGTATTTGCACTTTGAACAGCCAGAAAAAGACAGGCAAGTTGTTTTCCCACTTACTGTAATTTACCTGTGCCTAGTGAGTATATATGAGCTACTCAAAAAAGCCACAAGTCTCGATTCTGCTCTGGTTCTGCTCATCTCGAGGTTATTCAGTAGCCGTGTTATACCGAGCTGGTGTCACTTTTTTCTTTTACAGCCACGGACATGCTCGCCTACCATTGCCTCCTCAAGAATGAGCTTCTTGGAGCCAACATCGATAAGATCAAAGATCCGCAATGTGAGGACCGTCGGATGGTCAGTCCACAGAAGGCCAAACGTAACCTGTTCCAGTATAGCGTCCAGGCCAAGAGACCCACCATGGCCAAAAGCGAAGACTCATCTTCCTACTCTCTCTCACCAGTCGGAAGTAAAAGGTCAGTTGGATTGGATTTTCTTTGGAGTCAGGACAAGTATTCCTGTCAACTATAACACCCAGGGTATGTTTGCCAGATGCTTCCTGGAATCTTCAATCCTCCACTGTATAGAAAAACGTGCATTTCTAGTACTTCCAATTTCAATGGGCACCCAGCCCCCATGTAAGGTAGTAGTGGCTAGGCTATTCCTCAATCCTGCAAAAACTACCCAAAACTAATGGATTCTAATGGGTTTTGAAGGATCAGAGAGAGCTAGGGTTAATCCTGGTTATCACAGGTGAGTCCAGAACATATTGAATGAGCCAAAAATAACCAGAATTCAGCTTGAAGTGAAGTAAATGCAACCACATTCAACAACTAGAATGTACATGGGTCACGTTTTATGGCACTCCGTATATTATAGACAAGTTCATGTCTGAGGGAAAAGTTAGACTTTAGTTCAACCCTAGGCATTTCTTGGCCTTGACTTCCCAGCGTTTTCCTGTGCATGTTTAGTCTGTTATCTCAGTGTCATAGTGTCTAAAAGCCAGTCAGAAACAGTACAATTATGTCATTTCTCCAGTTTCTCTGTGAATTTTTTATTCTCAAGATGTTGAGTATTGTTTCTTGCAGCCAAAAGTTGTTACTGTCGCCCCGTAAACCGATGCGTAAAATCTCCAAGATTCCCTTCAAAGTCCTTGATGCCCCAGAGCTTCAAGATGATTTCTATCTGAACCTTGTGGATTGGTCATCAACAAATATACTCAGTGTCGGTCTGGGAACCTGTGTCTATCTATGGAGTGCATGTACAAGTCAGGTACAGAAGCTGAGATTCGTGTAGCAGTTAAGCTATGTTGTGTTTCAGTTTTGGAAATAAACAAAGGGTAGATTTCCTGGTGTTCAATTGAGTCACGAGTCATGAAAACCAAGTGATAAAAATGAAACTGAAACATCATTATGCTCTCTATACCAATTGTCTGTTTATTGTAATCCTTGCAGGTGACCAGGCTGTGCGATTTATCAGTTGATGGCGATACTGTCACATCGGTATCTTGGAACGAAAGGGTTAGTAGGCGATGTGTTGACGTTACTATCAACACATTGATAGTAACGTCAACACATCGCCAACACTTACAGAATACATTGAAAACAGACGTACCCAACTGTAATGTATACGCTTAGAAATAATTTTTATTTAATCGAGTTTACATTTTACTACATTTCAAGGGAGTTTTTTTACGTGAAAAAATTGTCTCTGAGCTGCGCCGCTGTTCGCAGCCATCTTGCCTTCTCACGGCATTTGGACCATAACATGGTTTACTGTATAAAGGTGACCCCCTGTAGTGTAATGGTATGGTCCGTCTGATCGAGGCAACATGGCTACCATCTTTCGTAATTGTGCGGAGGGTGTTATTTTCGTGAAATAAAATGGCTTTTCCCCCCAAATGGTGCCTACTGTTGTTAGCCAAATTGTATTTTAGGCATTATATTGCTATCGAATTGCGTTTCTGTTAACTTAGAATGTGATTTGGGTGTGTTGACGTTACTATCATGTGTTGACGCGTGTTGACGTTGTGTTGACGTTAATTAGTACGACCGGTTAGTAGACACTCACTGATATCACAACCACAAATATTTTTGCATGCCAACTTGTTTGACATAAACATCTTCTCACAGTACGAGCACCCTTCAAAGGAAATGTTGTTTCTTGAGGCTAGCTCGTAGGCAGTGTCTGAAACTGGTTTCCAGAGCTACGGCTAGGTCTATTGTCTATGCGTTTCCACACATTTCCAATGGCGCAAGACCTAGCTCTAGACAACAGATTCGGATGCAGCCTTAGCCACATCATGTTTGTCAAAATGAGATTTCTGCTTTTGCATACATGTTGGTTAGTCTTATCATATTTTACCCTGGAATGTGAACCTTGTTTGATATAGGGCAATCTGGTTGCCGTGGGAACACACAAAGGACTGGTACAGGTGTGGGACTCATCCACTCAGAAGCGGGTCAACACTCTCAAAGGTCATTCAGCACGAGTAGGTCAGTAACAGGACTCAAGACAGGCAGATTCTTGATGCTTTTCAGCAGAAACTCAGTGAATTGTTATCTACAGGAAATTGTTATCTTTAACGGAGATTTTCCTACACATAAATAATTTGGTAAATGAATGGTCGAAGTGATACCTGTTCAGAGAAGTTGAAGGATGCAGCTTCCACAGAAATATTCTTTGGTTACACCATTCCCTTGCACATCTCCTAAAAGGAATATCTTACATATACTGACTGATGGCAGTTACTAATGACCCACTGGACATGTTAACTCTAACGATCAGAATTTCTGTCCCCCTGTTTTGTGCTGTCCAGGTGCCTTGGCGTGGAATGCTGATATGTTGTCGTCAGGCAGTAGAGATCGTATGATTCTCCAGCGAGACGTGCGAACGCCAACCACTCCGGAGAGACGGCTAGCCGGCCATCGGCAGGAGGTCTGTGGACTGAAATGGTCGCCTGACCACCAGCATCTTGCCTCTGGTGGTAACGACAATAAGGTATATAGGAAACAGTGTATATTAATGACTCCTCAAATTGTATGAAGTCCTATAACTGAAAGTGATAGTGTCTTTGTTCTACCTTCCTCAATCCTACAAAAGCCCTCAAAAACTCAAGTTGATTTTGTTGGCCCAAATGCAACTTTTATAACATTTTATAATGACCAAACTTTGTTTATAATGTGTCCATTTGTCATTATCATGCTAACTGATTAAGCTGTGAATTTAACATTATAAACATACATACTTCGCCATGGTTATACTGTTGTTCTATATAAAAACTTGATGTGAGAGTTTGTACTGTCCTTGAAAGCTCTTGAATGTCCTGGAATTTCAAAAAAAAATTTAAGGCCTTTAAAGGCCTGAAATTTATTAGAGGTCCTTGAAAATTCACTTTCGTGATAAAAGTACTAATAGAGGGATTTCACATTAGCGCTGCTTGCGCAAATCTGCGTCAAAACCGAGGCTCTCTGTGTTGAACTTCGTTGCGCGCACCTGCGGAGTCCACACAGTACATGGAGTATCCGGTTCATAAGTGTGACGCCACTTCAGTTTAAACCACGCCCACTGCATAAGATTCACGACCATCGCTGGTACGTTAGTTCGCGGTCAATTGTTGTTAATTTTTCTTTTGATTTCACGTGTCGAGTCATCCTGAAAGAGTCTTCCACAAAAATTTGCAGCCTGAAAAGTCTGAATTTAACATACCTTTATGTATTTGGTGTCTTGACTCCTTACTTTCAATCTTCTGATCGTATTAAGAATTGAAGCTGACACATACAGCCTTAGGATACAGCCTTAGGATACATACAGCCTTGTTTTCAAACGCGGAAGTTCGCAGATTGACGCTAAAAGCGTCGTATTGGGATCCCTCTATTCCTGCAGAGTAGTGTGATGATAAAGGCTTCAGAATATGCCATCAACCAATGAAATTGACCTGCTACATGTGGGTGGGGAAAAAATTCAATGTGGGTGGTCAATCCTGGTCCCAAAATAAGCCAACCTTCTCAATTCATTTTAATTGGTACAGATCAAATGTTAAAAGATCCGTATACAAGTCTTCATTATTAAGCCATCAATGTTTGCTGGATTGTTCTTGAAAATGGGATTTCTGGACCTTAAACGTCCTTGAATGGTCCCTTAACGTAGAGCTGTTCCAAGTGTACGGACCTTGTGATTTTGAAAACAACACATAAAGAGATCAGCTCACGTAAGAAATATGTAAAATTAGGATTCAAGAAGATCTAGATAAAATCAATGATTTTCTTAGACTGTGCATTTTCCAGTGAAGTAATTAAAGTAATGACGTGAGTGTTGTCTTGTCTGTAGCTGTTTGTTTGGAACAACTCCAGCCTTACACCAGTCCAGCAGTACACTGACCATCTTGCAGCGGTCAAGGCTATCGCTTGGTCCCCCCACCAACACGGCCTGCTAGCGTCAGGAGGTGGCACCGCTGACCGCTGCATCCGATTCTGGAATACACTGACCGGTCAGCCACTCAATTCTGTGGACACTGGCTCACAGGTCTGCAACCTGGCCTGGTCAAAACATGACAATGAGTTGGTGAGTATTGTCTTTCTTTGTCCTGAATTTGTCTCTGAAGATGTTACTTTTCAAATATCGGCAGTGTCTCACATGTATGCAGTGCTCTCACGCAAACGTCAGGATGTTGGACAATCCTATCTCCCCAGGTATTTTCTCAAGGAACCCTGTGAAATCTTCCAAAATCCTTGACTGTACAAGAAACGAGTGACAAACTATTTACACTTTGTTTCACTTTGTTGACAATTTCCATACCACCGTGACTAGAATGTTCTTCCTCAATCCTGCAAAATCCTCCAGAATCTTATGGATTTTGAAGGATTTTGGAGGGTCAGTTTTCCAGAACATACAACCATTTACAAACTTCAAACTAACTACATATTTGTGTCTTGTTTGACTACCTGATTACAGGTTAGCACTCACGGTTACTCTCAGAATCAAATCCTGGTGTGGAAGTACCCATCCTTAGTGGAGGTTGCCAAACTGACTGGACACACCTACCGAGTTTTATACTTGGTAAGACCATTCCACCCCCCTGCTGAACTGTCTAGCCCCACCTCCTGGTCTCTGCCTCCAGTTCGTGTGAAGTGTGCTGTTAAATTTGCCAATGTTGCCATAGCTTGTGTAACAGCGGAACAAAGATTTTCATATTTCGAGGTGAACTCAAGACAACAGTAAACCACGCAGTGGTTTGTTTCAGTTGAATCGAATTCTGTACATGTACTGTATGTTCACGTGGTTAGGGTTACATGGGGAGATCTGTTGCTCCGTTTTGCACAGCTTATTTGGGGTCCTCTGATTTCCATTTGGCAACTTGTATTTCCCAAATTGTTTCCGTTTTGGAGCCCTCCCCTTCCTCCATGGGATTTTATCGGAATAGAAAACTGAGAGACTCTCTTGAAATGGTGGGTCAAAAGCTGCTTTCACAGATTTCTTGATTTGAACTCAGAAATTAATAGTTGGGGAATCCAATCAAGTTGAGATGAAAGGCTTTGTTGTGAATGGTGAAAGTTGGCCAGTATTTGATCAGATACTGCTAGACTCCATGCTGTAAGAGCTGTTGTGATTTCATTGGACAGGCCGTTTCACCGGACGGGGAGGCCATCGTAACTGGAGCTGGGGATGAAACCCTGCGATTCTGGAATGTCTTCAGCAAATCACGATCATCCAAGGTCAGAGGTCAAAAGCGTCACCACTCACATTCACTCTCTGTGCAGATTCAGCTGAAAATTGCACCCATTTGTTCTCCTCTATTCACAAAGAAACTTGGCATTTAGAGTGTTGTTTCTAAGGCTTGTTTGCTGCCATCTACAGTCTGTGCGTAGTAACCCCAGTGGCATTGAATGTTTCATTTGCTATGGAGGAATTTCTGTCACATGATTTATGACAGTCAGCATTGTCAGCGTTCAGTTTACACAGATGTGCATGAAGTCTCTCAACATTCTGGCATACGTGTAATGGCCAATAAAAAAGATGCATTCGCCTCCGCGGACATGGTACGCTTCCTAAATACCTCAGCCTGTCGTGCTATGTCAAGTGAAAAACCTCTGTGGGAGAACTTTCAGAAGTCTCCTTCTCAAAAGTAATTTATGGGATAGATGAAGATGTTTTATACACAAAGTCCAATCTAGTCATATGTCCTGAGGAAAGGCAAAATGATGAAGACAGGCAGTTTCAACATGGTACAAGAAAGGACAAGCAAAAAATTTGTTGTTAGTTGAAACCTTGTTCAAAGTGATTGATTATGCCAGACATATTTGGACAGATGTCTAACTCTTTGATCTGATTATTTTTGGCAGGAATCCAAGTCTGTCTTGAATCTGTTCAACCACATCAGGTGAATGAGGCAGAGCCATCACTGGGGTTCAAACAGGTGAAAGAGGCAGAGCCATCACTGGGGTGCAAACAGGTGAAAGAGGCAGAGCCATCACTGGGGTTCAAACAGGTGAAAGAGGCAGAGCCATCACTGGGGTGCAAACAGGTGAAAGAGGCAGAGCCATCACTGGGGTGCAAACAGGTGAAAGAGGCAGAGCCATCACTGGGGTGCAAACAGGTGAAAGAGGCAGAGCCATCACTGGGGTGCAAACAGGTGAAAGAGGCAGAGCCATCACTGGGGTTCAAACAAGGCAAGCTTCTGTATTTTACAGCTTAATCTCTCGTTGATAGCTTAACAGTCTAAAACAAGATTAAAGCAGGATTGCTCCTGTGACAATGGCATCATTGAATTCCACCATCTTGATTTTCAGATATTTGGCGGCTTCAGGAGGGCTGCCACATTTGCATTATACCTGCTTCTATTCTAAGTCACAAATTATTTTTGTTTTAATTATTTATGTGAGAATACAAAAATTGCTGCATCAAAGCATTACTTTTTAAGAATTTGACACACTCCATCTGATAAAGCATTCATACCTTGCAGGATGTTTTTTTTTTTGATGGTGTAAAACATGTTATCTAGGAACTCACTGTTTTGGAAGAATCTAGGTTTTCAATTGAGAGTCGTGACTTTTGGTATTTTCTTTTATTTTCCTTTGAAATTTTTTTAATTTTTACTTTTTTTTCCTTGTTGATATGAATATGGCCTTGCAGTAGGGGCAGAGAAAAATCATGCGAAATTGCCGTTTTATTTATTTAATTGAGTTTTTCAATCATTTTACCTCAATTCATTGGTTTTAGCAATTTTAAACACAGATAAGTATCACAATTGAAAATACGAAAATGCTTTTTTTTCTATTAAGAGACATTTTCATCATGAGAGGCAAAGTGAATAATTTTTCCAAATGGCAGAAATCATTTGGATGTTTCTTTCACCTAAAAATTGAATTTCCAGTTTTTCCTCTTTTGAAATCAAATGTTCAGGCAAACTTGCAAAAACAAGGAACTCCAACCTTTCCTTAACCCTAACACTCCTCAATCCTCCAACAGGTGAAGGATTGAGGAGTGTTAGGGTTAAATAGTTTAAAGAAGTCTCAATTAAAACAGTGAGTTACTGATAAATGAATACATTTCCCCTCTTTAAGTAACTGACTTTGTTCATGTGAATCCCAGTAGGTGTGTATTGGGTGCTTAGTTGTGTATACATGTAACATTACGGGGCTTCGCTGCTTAAGAAAATAAAAGCTGACAGATATTAAATTAAATTTTTTGTATATTCAATTCTGTCAGTCTTAGCTTGGGCGAAAAACCATTCAGATGTACTGGAAAGTATTTGTCTGAAATTCAACGTATCTGTCCATATTTCTTGGGATTTCCATTGTTCCCATCCTGAGTGAAACTCCATCCAAAATCACCTTTCATTTCTGTGTAAGCTGGTTCCCGTCTCCTAGAAAAGATTTGGGAGAATTTAGAAACCTCATTCTTAGCATGAGACACTTCTGTGCAAAGTTTGCTCACACGGGAGTGTTAGAGGAACTAATATATGTGGAGAAGTTTGAAGCAGGTGTGCTTGAACTGTTAAGTGGAATAAAAAGACACATTTTGTCTGCAGGACTTTGTTCCCAATTCAGAATTAATCTAATTCACAATTTTAAGCAAAAGCCAAACTGAAACACGATAGATATTTTTCTCCTATTTTTATTCCATAAAGTTAAAACAAAGTGCTTACAAGAGATTTAAAACACTTCATATTGTCTAAAGTACAAGTTGTGTAGAAGACTGCAAAGTTTAAAGGACAGTGGACCCACTGCAGATGTTCCTGAGTTTTCTTTGTCTCAACCGGGTTTTGCTCCTCTAAAGACCGAGCTTGGAAATGTTAATGTGTAAAAAAATAGTGATTGCCTCGGATTGAAGCACCCGTTGAGTTGTAGTTGGTTTTGTGCAGACATCTTGGTATACTTTGTATATCCGATGAATCTGGACATCCAACTGTTGGACTATGTGCCTGTAGAAAGTCGAAATACATCAGCCTACAATAGCACGTGCTTATGGTCATGTTCCCAGATTTCATGGCGTTATCGTAAGTTGCTCAAACAAGACAATGAATAACGCAGGTAGAAAAAGCCCTCTGGCAAAATATGAGGTAAGGCAGAAAATCCATCTGACAGCAGGATCTTCAGCCTGTTCTGTGTATAGCATACATTCATTTATATGTACCTTCATTGTACACTTCTGTTCCTTGAATAGAGTGTAAAAACTCTTTATCATCCAACAGCATCTCACAGTTCATAATACAGTCAGAAACTTTTTTCTTTAAAAACTGGATCATCAACAATTCGTCATAAAATTGGACAGAAATATTTCACAGAATACTGTTCTGTTTTAGAGCCATTAAGGATAAATATTTCAAAATATACAGCAATGATTCAACTCTCAAGATTTCTTTGTGCAAAAGTCTCAAATACACACACACGTAACCTTGGTCTTGAATAAAATAGAGTAATCTGAACGAGTGCTAAATATAGATTCTCAAAAATATACACATCTGAATATTACTCTAAAATTTACTGTAAAAGTTAGATCAAAGCCTCTACAGAATGTGCAAGAAGCGTAAGACGCACCTGGCAATTTTGTTCAGTTTCTCTTAATGCAATTCCACACCATCAAAGCATCTAACTAAATTCAAGATTTGTCCACACTTTCGATTTAAACTTTACTACTGTTAACATATTTAACTTCATAAACGCAACTTTACAAATTACATTGGGAAATTCAAGAAATATAATTACTCTAAAATGATATATCATGTCAACAGGTTTAACTTCCGGTAAATGGACAAAATTAATACATAACATAAATTTACATAAAGACATCTAAAGTTTTAAGTACTTAATTCATTTACTCCTTGACCTCACAAGAATAGTGGTATCGGAATATGTTCTAAGTGCACTTACATGTAAGTGTCCAAAAACTACAAAGCAGAACTTGGTCAATCACCAACTAAACATGATCTGACACAATGAAATTGGAACCTCAAACAGAGAAGATAAATTGTTGAAATATGTAGGTGTTTCTAAAGATCAAATTACAGCCTCGCTTCTTAACGAATTCACATTTCAGCCTTCTTTAGCCTAGCATGTCTCTAATTGAGTCCAATAACTGTATTAAGACATCTATGTACCATTCCTAGAAAACCCCTCAAAGTTCTTACCCAACCATGCCTCCTGTTCCATGTGTCTACAGCGGCATATCAGCCTGGTACCTGGACCCAGTACTTGCAGCCTCATTTTATGCCTTAAAGTGTCAAATGAACTACAATCTTTAATTTTTCTGAACCTGTTTCCAAAACGCCATCTCTGTAAGTTTTGATACCCCAATCGTGAATGAATAAACCTTTCAGTGTTGTGCAGGGGGAAAAAATGAACAAAAATCAACAAAATACAAACTTTCTCACCAAACACGTTTTTGCTCTTGTCCAAAGCAAGTTTCAGGCAGTCTTATAAAGGCTTCCACTTGTTTATATCTATCGGCTACGTTAACATGTACTATCTGTGAAGTGTATTTTTGTTCTTTTTGCGTGGTACAAGACTACAAGCATAATTTGTATTGTGACCAAAAATTCAATTTTTAAGAATGATAAATCTGTGCAATGCCGACATACAACACAATACATGACCATTCTTACAATATTTTTTAAAGGGGGGTTTATCTTCATGATGCAAGTAACTGTGACCAGTGTGTTGCTCATGATAAGATTTGTAAACTTCGGTTGACTGGTTGTATGTTGATATGATGATAAAGTGATGTCAAAGCTGTAGTGTGAGGAGGCGAGGTCAGTGCACCTGACAGGCATCTGCATCATTGAGACAAATTTCGAAAGCTTTGTGTCGTTTACATCTTGAGGATGAACATCAGACAAGCTTTGTTTTCAGAATGGTTATCAGGCTGGTTTGTGTTGTTCAAATTTTGTTTACATTCGATTGAATACCTAACTGCATTGTGATGCTTACGCCTGGATGCTTTACATCCTGTTTACATCTTCAAGATGAAGGTCAGAATCATAAAAATGATGACGGGACTCAGTCTTGCTGAGAGATTTGCACCACTGTCTCTGGGGCCTCCTGGAAAGAACAAATAAAAACCAAAACTTGTCACAAATTACAGTCTATGGCTGCTCGGGGCAGATTTCCACAGTCACCCTTCTGCTTGTTTTGCATCTTGAAGAGGGAATTGGCTAAGAATGATGGAGAAAAAGTACCTGGATGGAAGTGTTTTTAGGAGAATGTCCATGTGGAAACTCAGACAGGAAAATTGTTCATTTGGGGCCCCCTCAATCCTTTTGGTGACTTTTCTTAAATTTTCACAGTTTTTCATGACAAAAGATCATTTGACCCCACAAACAGTTGTTTCCAACTTATTTGTATGAAAAAAAAATTATGCTGTTCAATTCACATGAACCTTCACTGTACATTGTAGAGATTATGATTGGTAAATTTAAAAAAGGCAAAAAAGTATGTTTAAATATAAAAAGGGAAATCTAAATGTAGCACCAACAACTTCTGCCTCCAGTAATGTGTTGCTTACACTATTCCAAATATAAAAGCCCCGATTTCTTCTCTTCTCGTGAAGCAAAATCAAGCTTAAAAGACTCCCAAAATAAGGAAATTTGTTCAAATGTCACATGCAACAATGGAACAAACCTATGTATGAGCAGGTTTAGACGAAAAGCAAGCAATTAGTGAGATAGGAACCAGCAAGCAGGGTACCAACAGAGAGAGAAGCAAGCGGGGAGGCAGTTCCCTCTGGCATTTCACTAGCAGTCACAATGACTTGACAAAGAGAGAGCAAGAAATGAAAATTAGTCGAATGGTTGAAACATGCAAGGAGATTGTCTGAAAGAGATCAGAATTTGGCAGATTTATCCTACTGACAAGATTAGCTGACATAGAAGCAAGGCGTAAGTCCCGATATACATCAATTTAGGTTTATTAAGCTTTAAGCAGTTGTCAAGAATGAGTGAATTAATCGGAGATTCAAGGAGATTTAATAGAGATTACTGGGGATTGTATCTTCACAGAATAGGAGAGGCAGACACATCAAATGCAGGTCAGTAGATGAATCACAGAGAGATCAGAATTAAGTCTTGTCAGATCTGTAATAGGATTAGACAGATTGAAATGACAGCAGAGCAACGATTGCAGAGTGAACCAGTAGTGATTAGGACTACAATCTTGGCAGAAATACTGACAAGAAGACAAGAATGAAGTTGATCAATGCTAGTGTACCACCATGATTTGAATTTGCTACCCCTTGAAAAGTGCCAGGCTGCATAGAATTTTGCTGACAAACGACAGCCGCTTGTTTGGAAAGGCTCATTTGAATCTCATGAACGAATTGTGTGCCAAAATGTGGGGATGAAATATTCAGAGCAAGATCTTCCTTTTTACCAAGGTACTAAGTGTCCTGCAAGAGAGAAGAAGCATACCGGAGAGTACTTTTACCGCCGTACAGCAGGGAAATATTTTACCTGGCCCTTCGTCGCAAGCCTTGATGCAGAATTTCTGAGATGCGATTGGTGTTTCCGCGTGAATGGATAACACGTTGGGCGTTCCTTCAGTGAATGTACCTCCTCGGAGAGGAATGAGGAAATGAAGACACCCATCAGGATCATCAGTGAAGGCAACATCCTGAGAAAAAAAAACCAAGAGAGGACGTCCAAATGTCTTGGTATAAAACAAGTCAACTTCCATGAAACTGCTTCAGTTTTGTTTTACAGTAAAGGTGATGCTTCACACAAATATATCAAAATGTGTCACAACTTACTGATTTCAGTACAGCCTTTACTGACCCATGTCTTCTTCACCCCAAACTTTTTGAGAAGTCACTGATGTCCACACTTCTCAAAGTGAGTTTTTCTAGGGAGGAGGGGGGATGTCTTACCTGGTTATCACCAGTGTTCCTCAGACGTCTGAAGGACAGCGTCATGACACCGTTGTTGTGAGAGGCCGACACCTCTTCAAGATTGTTGGTTTTGTCGACGACCACCCTGTCCTGACTCTTACCCATCAAGAAGCGGTCTTCGACAGCCACCATGCCATCGGCTCTGCGGAAAGCAATGACGGCGTCCGAATCGATCTGCCAAGACCAGGAAGAGAGGAAACTGCTGTCAGAATTTTCAACGGATTCCTTTATGTTGCTCCTTGAAGAGCCTGGCTACTGGATCAAGGAATTAGTGGCTCAGTAGTGAGCCAATCATCAGCACCAATCAAGGGAGTCCCCCTCCCTACCCCCCGATCCAAATGTCACCGTTTGTGACAGTCAAGAGTGTCTTCACCCTCTGGCATATCAAGCGAGTGAACACAAAGTCTTAACATACAACAGTCATATCTCTATCAGAGGATTATACTCCAGCAAGTCCACATGAAAGATATTTTACCACTGGAGTAAACGAACTAGTTGAACGCAGTCTCCTGGCCAACACGATTTTTTTTAAAGATAAAGAATGTATGATAAAATCATTATTTTCTTTATCACTCTTACTGATGCAAACTGTCCAAAAAATGCCTCACCTAAACTTCATAACCCTTCTGGCTTCGCCAATAAAAACTAACAAGAGTGGTATGTTATATGCACAGCTTGGAACTGGATGTTATAATCTTATTTCAATTTTGCTTTAAATTTGCAATTTATTAATCCTCAAAGCATTTAATTCCGTTAATTAACTTCAGCTTCAAGTACCATTGCACCCTGCCTGGAAAAGCCCACTCCGGTCCACCTGTTGCTCTCCGTCTTAGCAACAATGGTGAATTGGATCTTATCATCAGCCTCTCTGTATGTCCAGGTGATTCGGTAGTTGCAGGCATCTCCTTGGCAGTTCACAGGATTGGAGAACATACCGACGCATGGGCCACTGGGTGGCACCGCATTGGGATCCTCTGTCGAGGACAAAGCCACAAAAAAGTTTACCATGGCATGCTTGGCCATGCTACAGCTGATAATTCCTTGACTTGTAAAATTTTCTGTACTGTCCATACTGGCAGAGAAATGTCCAGTCTAAATTTTGTTGTCCCAAGGCCATGTTACAGAGTCTTTGAAAAGATGTCATTGTCTCCTGATTTGAATTATCCTGCGAGCAACCACTGAGTTTCCCTTCAATTTTGCAACAATGAGTGGTTTTTAAAAGGTTTGTTCAGACAAATAATATTAACCCTAACCCTCGTCAATCCTTCACCTGTTGGAGGACAGAGGAGTGTTAGGGTTAAGGAAAGTATAACCAGAGTAAGACATGTTACTTCTATCAGGCGAAAGGAAAATATTCCTCCAGTTCTTGTATGTACTAACTAGACCACAAAATTTACAGCACTCTGCGGTAGTTTTCAAAGATACTTGCACAAATAGTTCTTGTATTATCAGGGCTTACGCTCGTGATCAAAACAAAATCAAGAACATATCACAGGGCAGCTTGTTTGTTCTAGAGAAGTATTCTAACCACTGATGGAGATGACTTTAACATACCATAAAAATTAAAGTTGGGCACCTGTCGGCGCTGGTTTGGGTGAGTGCCGTGGTATTTCAGCTCAAACCGTTTGTAGAACCGCTGGTTGGTGGTGCAGAACTCGACGCCGCTGGGCGGGTTATGCACGTACTTCCCGTAGTCCTGGCCTCGTGCAAAGATGACGTTCATGGGTCCATTCACGATGCTGTGATCAGAGCGTTCGGTGGCTAGCAGAAAATAAAGGGACAAAAAGTTATCTCATTTTGTACCACAACGCGGCCTGAGGTGAGGATTACAAAAAACCTTGCCAAGTTGGCCCACTGAAAAAAGTGATGACCATATTTGGTGATATGTGTCGATCTCAAGTGATGACCATATTTGGTAATGTGTGTCGATCTCAATCCCCACGCCGTTGACACCACGGTTAACTGTTGAAATTCTAAAGACTAAGAATATTACC
The DNA here is from genome assembly GCF_001949145.1 of Acanthaster planci. The sequence continues at coordinate 784,584 of NW_019091447.1, forward strand.
CCCCCCCCCCAATTTTTTTTTTTTCTGGAGACAACACTAAATGCCAGGCGCATGAACTCAAACTCACTTTTTCCTTTCATATGTTGTAGACAGTCCATGTTTACTGTTTGGACGGAAACTAGGACATATCAGAAACAAACTTGTGATTGATGGAAGTGACAACTAACTCACACATTAATTTCTTGCGGAATTTGATGATGGTGTGATCGCTGTACTCCTTGCCCCCTGCAGCTGTCAAGCTGTCTGTTCCTCCGTAGAAGTTGTCGGGTCTTGGCGTGGACCGATCACGGGTGTAGTAATCACCGACACGCGACAATGTCCCGTCCACCATGCCGATGACAATATCCACACAATCCATGGGGTGGAGTGAGGCTGAATGGACAAAATATAAAATCATGGATTTTTAGGATCTGACTTTGATGAAATGAAAGTCTTGAATTCTTTCACAAAGTAACTATACCAGTGCCATTTTTAGTCCCCACGATACAATGTTGATGGTAAACAATCAAATTTTCTTCAAATCGAAAGCACTTGATTCACTGAGACATAATTTGTTTATCACAAGGCTTATTTTGTAGATAATCAAAAAAATTTTAAAAACAAGAGCACACTGACTTTCAAAATGCCACTTTGTGTGAAGTGCCACAAGACATGTAGTTTGCTTCAAATCATTGGACGTGACTAACAATAAGGACAGCAAGTTCTGGGGTTACTGTCAAGGGCAAAATGTCAGAAAAGGTGATTTTCAATATCAAGTTTAAAGCTGCGTATATTGAACTGACTTGACATATAAATGCATTTACATGTATCAATGAATAAAATTCAATGTAAGGGTGTGCTTATTTGCATGAACACAATGGGTAATTCTTTGGAACATAAATATTCAGGAGGAGCAAAGGATATCTGCTTCACTAGGGATAGGTCTCACCTTCTGCCCCTGGTTCCGCCCCGGGTTCCGCCCCTGGTTCCGCCCCTGGTTCCGCCCCTGGTTCTGCCCCTGGTTCCGCCCCTGGTTCGGCAGATGGCTCCGCCCCTGGTTCGGCAGATGGCTCTGCCCCTGGTTCGGCAGATGGCTCCGCCCCTGGTTCAGGCTCCGCCCCTGGTTCAGGTTCCGCCCCTGGTTCAGGCTCCGCCCCTGGCTCAGCACCTCCAGAACCCCATGGGACACACTCATCACTCATGTCCATGTCGTCCCCATGTGAGTGGCGGGGTATCCGTACTGAGCGCACGGCACGGCGGCGGCGTCCCTACACAAAATGAATGCAGTACAGAACCATTTCACCCCCTAAAACAAACAGCCTCTTGGCTTACCACGTATTTCAGGGAGTTATTAGGTAGAAGACAATACGAAGAAAGTCAAGTACCAGTCATGGAATACGATGTGTTTTGGCTCAACTAGCACATATATCAAACCAAGTTTTTGCTTTATTGATGTGGTCCAGCCCCAGTAAACAGAAGTTGAGACAATTAATGTGTGAAAGCAAATATTTCCTGCAACTTCCATTTGTAGGACAGAACTTTGGAGAAACAATAACTCCCCAAGAAGTTTGAAGGCTCCTACTGTGTTCTTTTTCTCTTGTTTTCTCAAGACTGTGACTCCATTTCTTTTATCAATGCCAGCTGATGAATCAGAGGATTCATGCCTACCGTAGATGGTGGCTCAGCTCCTGGTTCTCCCACCGGTTCCCCCTCTGGTTCCCCTTCCGGTACTGCCCCAGAGCGGTAGGCGACAGGGAAGTTACGACAGGTGCCGTTCATACCTGACAAATGAAGTACAGACAGAAAGGCTGAGCCTGTGTGGATCGGAGGGACAGCATGTTCAAATCCTCACATTGGTCCTGATGACAGCTGCAAATGGTACAGCGTAATTGGCCAATGTGTTCTTTTGCGATTCAAGTCGATAGAGAGTTAAAGGCTCAAAAGTCAATAACAGAGTAAAGCGGCGACGTTACTTGACAACAAAAGAACAAATTCAGATATGGGATTACATACAAACACCTTTCCATTTTTCAACTGCAGCATAATTAATATTTGCTAAATTCAACTGCGTAAGACAAATGAAAGGCGGTGATGAGGTTGTACATGAAGCTTATCTACACGGCCAATTCTCTGTAAGACATACCTCTGGGACGCCATCCAAATCCAATCCAACTTTTCCCAGTCGATTTGACGACCACTTCAACTTCATTTGAGGCCTGACAATACAATCAAAGCAGAACGCACGTTTGTAATCTAGCTACAATTGTCCTACAAATTTAAGGTAAAAATACAGTGGAGGTGAACACTCCACGTCCACATAAACCTGGGTAGGATTTGAATTCAGCCAGCAGAGATGGAATTTGAACACAGTACCAAGCCCATTACTTATGTCAAATCCTCAGACTTACTGTCAGGATTTTGTAGTACACGGACATGGAGTCAGACAGATCCCTGTGGAAGTAGCTGGACATTTCCTCCATCATCATGTCAACCTTGAAGTTCGAGGGATTTTCTGCACAAATGAAACAACAAACACACAGTAAAGTTCTGCAAACACATTCACTGTGGTCAGTAGTTACTCGGTCAAGCGATATTTACTTCTCAAGTATCGTGTATGTTCAGGACAGATCACCTGTCTGATGAATGTGAGCATCAAACAGCAATTCTTGCTCTCTTCACCACTTCTTCCCATTTTTGGCATCAACCAGGAGGAGGTTGTTGTCAAGTAAATACATGTATTTCCATGAGTGTATATGAAAACATGGAATTCTTGTACCTGAGTACCTGACAAAATACCCAAAAAAGCACCTGAGTACTAGCATTGAGTAATGAGAAACACTGCTCTTTCAAGTGAAAATTGCTGATCTACACAGGCTTGGGCTCCCAGTGAGCCAGATATTTAGGAGAGACGAGATTTGAAGATCAATATTTCAGAGCTTTTGAAGCTGAACATTTGGGAGAGCTTTGTTTTTCCTATAACTGATGTCACTGGTGATTGAAATGGGGATACTCCTCTGCCAATCCTTTGTCAGAACACAATGGGGCAATGACTTGACCTTTAATGACTGACGCCTCATGGTCTAACATCCCTCCCCACTTTAATATTCATTCTACCACTGGCTCATATCTTGGAACGGGAAGTCTCCACACAAACATTCACCTTTTTCACACTGATTTCCGAAGTAACCATCTCTGCAGAAGCAGACGGACCGGGGAAACGTGTAGGTGACATCGGAGATTTCGGTGCATTCACCGTGATTACTGCAGTCTTCTGCATTCATGCAGTCATCTGATGGGGGAAGAAAATCAATAACTAACTGCTTCGCTGTTCCATCAGCGAGTGTGATGAACTGTAGTACGGTGCTTTATCCAAACAAACGCTCAGTGAGGACATGTGTAGTGCCTAATTGCTCAGAAACTGTGCACAGCTAGGGCACCAGAATTATTTCAACTGAATGAACACACAACCCTGTAAATGTATTCACCTGAAAGAAGTGCATTCAAAAATATTTTTTCTGTCCAGTAAATCAGCACAATGCTCCCATAGTTAGCGTTGCACAATAGAGCTATTAAAATAGCTTCATGGCTTCACAGGTGTAACAAGGAACAAACAAAAACTTGCTTAGTTCCCCCAACCCAAGTTGTGTTGCATAATTCTGCTAATGAGAACAAACGATAGACAGGTGTACTGTACAAAGTTGCCTAGCAGAGTCCATTCAAAGAAAAACACATTTACAATCTGAATGCGAATTGACTGCATGTGAGCTCATCTGATTTTAAACCAAGCTCCCATTAATGCCAAAAGACAATTTTCTGTGGAAATTACAAATACGTGTAATTGCATGCATTTCTGAATTATTTACAGATGGACAATTAAAGACATTGTAAATAATGTAGATCACAAATTCCGCTCGTACTAATTGGTGGAAGCTTAATGTCTATAATTGCCATGTATGCATGTACAATGGCACAGTACTATTTTAATAAACTATACTATACATAAAGGCAAGCAAATACACTGATGTTCCCAAACAATTGTGGACATTAAACAAAAGAATTAATGACTGCCCACGATTTCCGATACGTCCACGAGTGCCCGATACATCTACGATTGCCAAACGTGTACAAAACATATTAGAGGCCTTCCAAAAAAGTTAAAGTATGAACAAAAGAGGACAATAGGAACGTCCACGATTGCCCAAAAAACATGTTGTACATGTCTGTGTGTGTGGTTGTGTTGCGGGACAATAAACATGTCAGTTGGCAAGCTTTTGTCCTGGATTTTTATTGGCTGAAAGAATTTTCTCAGACTAAGGCATGTATGAAAAGAACTTTTGGCAAATGCTTGATCCTTGTTCAACATTCACACAATTTGGTGAAAGAGTTCCTTTTACACACATGTTCATGTATGTACTGGGAGAAGTTGAGTCCATTGCTTTTGTCACTTAAATTGCCTGAAGTTTAAGAACACACACCGCTATCCTTTTTATATAAAAGAAAACCAGCAATTGATATGATGGATTTGGGTCTATTCTTTCAAATGTTCCAAGTTTGAAACATCTCTGATTCTATACTATCACAGAATTTATAATATCGTTGAGTTACTTTCATTGTTAACACAGTCTGCTCTCTTTGGGACTCTTTGACACAATGAAAGGTTAAACAGTGTTTGGCTACCGTGGGAGAGAGACGTTGAGTTTAAGAATTTTCCTTTGAAATGAAGCTTTGCATCTCATGTTTGTCTGACACTTACCAACATACTGGCAGAAATTGCCGCTGGCTAAGTCATTACAAACACACTTGTTGTTTGTGCATTGCCCACGGCCAGAGCATTCCATATTGGTGTTGCAGACTGCACCAGCTATTTTTTAACAAAAAACACCAAATAATTGTTATACCTATAGTGCAAGGTAACAGAAAACAAAAAATTTAGATTTATAAACTGTTTTACTTTTAAAATTACAAGTGAACACTGATTCTTAAAACAATCTGTGAAAGTTCATTTCTTAATGGTAGTTTTCAATTTATAACTACACTCCTGAAAGACTTTCTTAGGTTGTTGAGAAAATTGTTTGAAATTAGAAGAACAATTAAGATTGTTGGAGCTGAATTTAAACTTTCAGTGTCAGCCCTTGTACATGTGCTTTATAAAAATTTCATTTTGATTTGCTTTTTCACATTTCACTTTCTCGTGATCTTGAAAAATAAATTGATGTAAATTTGTTTTCTTCACCTTTGATGGTGATATCGGCACAGCTGTGGAATGTGTAGAACGGCAGGTTAGGATTGCCTGTGACCCACTCAGCTGCATTACGATTCAACACCAAGGTATAGTCACCCTCCATGTTTGATGGGATCTCAACCTCATGCATGATGGCCCTGTGAACCAGGGAAAAAAACTTGCCTGCATCAGGATAAATTTCTTGAGAAAGTATACAAACACAATTGTGAATCAGATCGAATATTTGTGCTACAAAATGGCAAAGTAAATCATTTCAACTCAAGCAAATTTCACTGCAACTGTTTCAGGACTTCAAATACGATTTGCTTTCGCATTTGCCTCAAGTATGAACTGGCCTTAATATGTAACTTAGGGTGTACACTTTTGTGGGTGGGGGAGAGTAAAGTGGGATGTTAGCATTGTATTGAGGGACCCTTTTTTAACCCACTTGTCTCTGTGCTGCACAAAACTGCAAATCCTGTTCATCCTTAAATTGCCACAGACAGCAGACCACACCCCAGCAAGATTTACTTTAGGGAATACGTGTACATACATTGTAATACATGTATATTGTAATACAATTATGGTAATCCTAGGTTTAGGAGCCATTTTCGTACTCCAACAACTCATGTCCCACAGTCATTGGTGTAGCCCGGAGGATGCCCCCCCCCCCACAAATTCCTGGTGCCCCCAGGTGCCCCCAACTGAAAAAAGATGAATGGATATTGAACAAAGCTAACAAAAACTTGTCCCAAAAACTACACCTCTGAAAGCTGGTGCCCCCCCCAAGATGCTGGTGCTCCCTTTGTGCCCCCTCCCCCAGTAAAATCCCAGCTATGCCACATACTGCCCCCAGTCCCACATGAAGTGCATTTAAATACTGAACTGGCTCATTATCTATTTTCTTGGTCACTTGGTAATGTTTTCAGGGAATAGTTGATTTGTAAGGGAGGTGGTTATAGGACATGTCAAGGGGGGAGATTGTTTCTCCCCGCTCCCTAATATTGCAGGCACCATACACAGGTGGAAAAGCTTATGCAGCAAAATTCTGTTCAAACTATTAGTGTGACTTAATTGGGACACTGAAATGTTACTGTAAACTAATCAGAGATCTTCAATTTGACTGCGGCCCATAAAGTGTTTCTTTGTGTCTTCTCGGAGCTAAGGTTTTTTCTTTCAAAGATTCCTGATCATGACACAAACCAACTCACCCAGTTTCATTGATGCCAATCCATCCATCGGGAGATGTCAAGTTGGCCATGATCTCGGAGCCATTACGAGAAATGATGAATAACTTGTAACCGCCCTGATTGTGGGAACGAAACAACCAAACGGTTACCCATGCTTGGACACTGCATGCGGAGAAAACTGTTCCCACTGAAATTCTGTGGGGGAAATGGCACTTTCCATTTGGAAGCCTGAAAACTGCCAGTCTTTGTGCACTTTACCTATCCTTTCTGCTCCAACCAAGTTATTTTTCTTTGATGAAAACTTGTTTTAACTTACATACATGTACATGTATATACATTTGCAAGGGATACGGGAAGCCTTTGTGGACGTGCTAATGCATGAGTCTATGGAAGTGGACGAGAGGGGTTGTTGCTCATATTTACAACCAGTGAAAACGAGCTGCATGGTGATCTTAATGAGTGGAGCTGTGCTATTCCGACCCGTATCTACAAGCCCTGACCTTCCAATGAATGACTAATCAATACACTAACTATAGTAGGCATTACTTTCGCCTGTGGTTTTTGTTATCCATTCAATAAGCATGGAATCACCTGTCCACACACACTTTGGGTCAGGTATAAATATTTTTCACTTTGTCACAGTCTGCTCTTGAAAGAGAAATTCATTCAACCATCTCTGATCAGTGATTGAACATCAAGGTTTGCCAAAAAGAATCCCTTTTGGACAGACTATCCTATAATCTGCTAAATCATAGTTGATACTGTAGCTGTCAAACACCTTTTGTAAAGCCAAAAATTCCAGGCATTCTGTCAAATCAGATGCTACAATTCTTAGTCCTACACTGTTTGGTAACACAAATGTAAAGGTAGCGTACTGGTTTTTAGCTTTCCCTAGATTCTGAACCAAGATGAGAATCATCAAGACCCTCGCCTAGCCTAGGCTATGGGGAACTACCCCTGATTCACCTTAGCTCTCTGCTGTTCAGGCCTAGCTTGCATAACAAATTTAATGTTGAGCAGATAAGGCATTTCACATCCATTCGTATGAAAGCATTTCTGTTTTATTGGCTCATACAACATGCTAAAAGTGACCTTTCTTCGAGGCCATAAATGGCATCTGATCTGTGCATGTGAATAAGTAATTGGTTTTAACCCTACCAGCCATCTCCCTCCAATTAACAAAAATTGGAGATTTCATTGCTTCAGCCATCCATCTTAATTAGGAAAATCTTTTAAGCCTCAAACTTTAATGATTGCTTATGTAACCTGGTACTCTGACTGTGTGCACCCAGGATTCATGTACGGTACCCCGTACGTGTACATCTCATCAATAGCGTGGATACAAGACCACTATACAGTCACAATGTTTAGATTACAATTAGGCACAGGATTTGGCTGCATGGAAAGACCTGCCTTACTGGTTCTCTGACTAAAATTATGTCTTTTCTGCCCTTTTAATGACACACACGTATATACCGCTAGCTGGCAAATAAAAAGTAATCCTTTTTGGAATATATTGTAAAGATGATGGGGCCTTGATATCTGTTAATGTTTGCAACAAAGATCACTGCCTTCACAACAGTGCCCACTTTGATCATTTATTTTCTGTGAAAAAAAATTGGAAACCACAGTGACATTTGCATGAAACTGCCCTGAACTGATGTTTTCACGAGAGACAACATTTATCACAAGTGAATTTTCATCACTTACTGCACAGGAATTTTTAATAATTTATGCCACGTAGGTTGAAGCCTTCAAATGGGAAAAAGAATAGATACAGTGTTAGTTAAAGCTTGGTTTCCAAAAATCTGGTACATGAACAAAACAGGAAATTAAGGGTAAAAAAACCACATTGCTCTGTATTTCAATGCAGATGTGGAATTGTGATAACTGATTTTAGAATCCTTTATGGTGCAGAGAGCATCAACAGATTTCAAAGGCCCACTATGCCCCTGAATTGACCCAACATCTTTCCAATTCTAAATACAAACTTATATTCAAAGAATTATCAGAACAAGGGATACCCCATGCACAGTGTACATCCATTAGATTATGTTGGCATTAATCTTCCCTCTCAACTGTTACATATCTGTGTATCCAAGCATTGACAATCTGTAATTACTTACTAGTGACCACGCCTACGCAGAGAAAGGAAAGTTGTGCCTGTAAAATTTAATGGCCAATTACAGTAAGTCCTGCGATAAGATAGTGGTGTGCATCAGCTACTGACTTTAAACAACCTTGGTCTCTACTGTCAATGATTTCCTGTGAAATCACCAGGGATTGGCATTTTGAATGGGCCACCTGAAGCATGAAATGTGATGGACTTTTGTATCAAAAGATTTTGCCATGTCACCGCAGCCTTTGACAGCTGGCAGATAAAAAAATTCCAGATGTTACACAAAGGATTTCAGACCAAAGAATTCTAGTCATTTACTCTATTTTCAAACAAAGAATTATGAAAATCGTCAATTTTGGACGAAAAAGAATCAAATCCAAAATTGAGAACAAGCACTGAATATGTTGTTATTAAACAAGAACAATTTACCCATTCTCCAGAATCTTAAATTTTGTTGAAAGTAACTCCTTCAAAAACTTGTTTTCAGAATAAGAATTCTGAAGATATTGACATACATGTATGCACATACAAAATGTACATCATTAACATTTCCAAGCAATGCAGCCTGAGGCTTTCTGTTCGGAGAAAATGCAGTCAATCTAATAAAACTGATGCAGAGAAAATTCTCTTGTTATTGCTAATAAGGCAGGTGCCACACTGGAAAGTTTCCTCCAATCAAATCATCCCTTGTAGGAGCGTGGAAGATCATTCAATTTTCAGGTCACCACTCAATGTTATACTCTCGCTTGGGTAGACTTTGTCATTTCTTCACCTATTTTGAAGCTGCTGTAGTTTTTTGTCCGCTCTGCAAATAAGGTATCTTGTTTATTTCTCTCGAGACTATCCCCCCCCCCAATAAAACAGAGACAGTACAACGTCAGAGAAAAATTACAGAGGGATTATCTTCAAGAAGCCCATGGGTGCATGTTTCAACTAAAGTTCCCAAATGGTTTTCTTGTGTTCCTTTGTGTCCGTCCAAGTTAGCAAATGTTCAGCAGAATTTCCAAGGACTTTCAACCACCAGCTTCCATGGAAACGGCATATAATGAACCATGCATGCACTGTTACTGATTCTGGTTGGCTGCAGATGCATCACACACAGTAGAATTCATAAATAACGCCACCATTGTCCTTGCTCATACAAAATTAAAACATTTCCCAGTAACTCCTGACACAGCAGCTGTTAGTTACAAAGGCCCTTCCTATCTGGGGGCAAAACATAAAACTGATGGATTCCATATGTATGCATTGTACTGTGAACATTTCAAAAAGAAGGAAATTAAAATTGGACAAAAAGAGTATTCCATTTTTCTATTTGCCCTTCCATCCATTACAAAAATGATAACACAGGCAGAAGTGGGCCTTTTTTATAATTTTTTTCTGCTGGTGTTAAGTTGTTATTTTATGCCTATGTTCAAAGATGATATTTGAAAGCTTTGCATAATTTTTATTCTTTTAAACATCTTTAGACTGTCATTGTAATTTTGCTGTCATTGTCACTCACTGTCCCATTCAGTATCTTTGTCATTTTAGTTTTGCCAGCGGTATGCCCTCAGTATATATCATCATCTTTGATGTCACAGTCAGGTTTATAGCTTTGTCCATGTAATTTGTCATTGTCATGCATGTTTCTCTGTCATCTGCGGTGGCTCTGACATGCTTACCCTGTGTGAATATGCCAGATGCCAGGTGACATTGACTTTCTGTCCTGGTGCAAATGTTGTCACTAGACCACCTGGGAAAAAAAAGTTTTCTTTAGTTTCAAATTACATGTACATGTAACTTGCACAGGGCTCAGAGAACAACTGTCCCTGTAGAAATACTCTTTATCGCTGGAGGTTTTTCCTCAGTATTTACTTGAAGAGTGATGCTCCTTATCTCAGTTTTAGGATTCAAACTGCTAGGTGAATCCCCTAAAAGGAAATCAAATCACTGACACTGTACAGGAAATTTGAATAAAGGTGCAGAAATCCATTTCTCAATATTTTGTCAACATCACATAAACTGACTGCATTTCAGAGGCTCAGTTTTCTTCATTCAAAGCACCAATTTTCTGAAAGTTTGTAATCTTTCCTAATAATTCTAGGAATATGCTGTGCCCAAGGATAATTTCAAAATATGCAGAAATATACTGTTCATGTTTGCATTTTACCCTAGCCATGCATACATTAAAGTTACACTCCAAACCCAATTCCACTTTACACTCTGTTATCCAGATTCCTTATAAACCTTTCATATGTTGAGCAAAGTCTAAACCACAAATGCATACGCCTGATGTCACAGGAACTGAGTGTAACTGCTTTTGATTTTGTTTCCACAAGCTGTGAATGAAAAGCGGGTCTCAGGCATCCATGGCCTGTTTGCAATAACCAATACAAGGACTTTTTCAATTGTTGTCTAGATCCCTTCGAATGGTGATAATCTGAACAGCGATGGTAAGTAAGCGTAGCCAATGTCTCATACTCCAACTTGAGACCTCAAATATCCCACACTGTCAAACAACTGCAGTGTTTGCCAATACACCTGTCTGTCAATATTTACTTTGGACCAGCCACACCCATACAGCACATTTCATACGTGTAGCTGCCAAGCACTGAAAAATTCCTGCTGTTGTGCCTTGCAAAGAACCACTCATGTACATGTACCTCATCAATCATTATCAGAATGTTTCCAGTCTCTCATGTGCTTGGGCAGAATATATTGTAACAGCAGTGTCCTTCCAAAACAGAAAAAAACGTTTCCTGACTTTATCTGATAATTGATCTGAAAGTATAACCCTGCATCAGCCACATGTGTTTCCTTTCTCCATACATCAGCCAAAGCAAAGCTTCAAGAAATTCTCAAACCAAATTGACAGAGCAAATGATTTGTGCAAAATCATTTGGGTTTAGCCAAAGTCACTGCATTGCACTTCTGTTTGAACAGATGGCATTTGCCGACTTGCCATCTTTTTCAAGGAGAAGTGACAACTATGAAAATTTTGCTTGTCCACAACACACCAAGGCCAAACCAGGACATAGTCATTAGCTGGCCATGAAGGGCTTATCCCAATGCCATTTTCAGAGATTTAACTTGATAAAAAAGATGGACAGCATAATGAGCAAGGACAAACACCATCAGTTCGGACTAGCTTTTCAGAAATTCTTTGAGATTTTTCTCTGAGATAGGGGTAGTACTGAGCCTAAATTTCATATTTTCTGGCAATGTGCATTGATAAAAGGTTATGTACATATATACCTCTGAATGTTGCAAAATACTGTTGTTTGGGTGAAAGAAATGCTCTAGCTGACTGATGCATGGATTGGATGCTGGACATGCGTGAACAATGTACTCCATTTTCATATCAAAATAAAAATTATCTAAACTACGTAGGGATGAACTACCTGCAGCAAGTTTAATTCATGTCCAGATATTAAGTTAAAGACAGGTGTACTAATGTGAATCACCATGAACCTTGCCCTTTAAAATAACCATTATCCAGTTTTTGTTCCATTTTTTAAAGTTTCAATTATGCATGTGAGTCCCGCGTGTAGTTGGAGTACACACATGGGAAAAGGGAGCTGTCCGCATTAACATTTAATTCTGTGAAAGAGCTTCGAGCTCCACATGAAGGTCACAGGAAAAACAAGAAAACATCAGTGAAGGTATTGTCAGTGCTGACAAAAGACTGTCATGGTTACCGTTTCCATAGATGCACAGCTCACAAAAAAATCATTGTATGATGTAAGGCACACATGCGTAAATACACTTTGATTTCTCTTTGAGCGCAGTTTTTCAGTAATGCCTGTATGTGCCGTTGTTAGGAAACCGAAATGTCAGACATTTCTCATCATTTTCCAAGGTTATTAATTATGAAGAAGATAAAGAAAATAAATTACTCTTAAAAGGTACATTTTACAGCCTCAAGTTTTTCTTCATGAAAAGGGAGAAAAGACTAGAAGAATATGAACTTACAAGTAAATGTGAAAATGAAGAAAAGGCAATTAAAGGGAACAGCTATGTAGGAACTTTATTCCTGTACATGTACCTCAGGAATCCACTTTGACTCTGTCAAATAAAACTACACATGAACAGAATTGTGTCTCAAAATATAGATTTCTTGCAACATGCTTCTCAGATTCTTGTAGAATACAACTTACTTGGCATTAGATTATCCCCCACCCATAGGCTCCGTCCCTTTGGTCCCTTAATGTACATTACGGTTATTTTACAAGAGATCCCAGCTTCAGATTTTTCTATCTGTGCTGAATAACCATTAACCTGAGGGGTACGTGAACTTACTTATGTACATGATTGTGTCAAAAAGGGGTTTTTTATGGACTCATTTGTTCCATATGAAAACTTCCATTTTGCTGCAAAGCAGGTGGTATTCACAACAATATGTATGAGCCAATCGAGAATGGTTTTCTAAATCTTTGCCGTCTTTGCGTTAATTGGATGCTGCAAATTAAACAAGCTACGCTAGGTTTCCAAAGGTATTTCCATGGAAACGGGGCTATTAAGGAAACCCACCACGATGAATTACTCTCTGCAACTAACAAAGATCACAACGTGAATGAACAAAGACCCGAAACCCTACTGAGGCAGATATTTAAAGTAATTATAACTGGAAAAGCTTTGGGATTTGTGAGGGGAAAATCGATACATACTGTACATGTACATGTAAGTAAACAGCTGTAAACTAAGACCCATTCCACTCAGCCAATTAGTGTTCATGAGTCAGCTTATTAAAACCCGGATCCAAAGTTGAAAAAAAAGTCACTGTAGATCTAAACAGCTCCAGCAATGTACCTTTGACATTTGATCAATAATGGCTGTAAATGACGGAATTAATGGCCTTAATCCAGTCTACAAGAAGACAGGAATGGCTTAGCTTGCAAAAGTATTTTGACGCTAATCACAAAAAGAACTTCCAGGTACCAAAATGCATCAAAATGTAATCTCTGATTCACATCTCTGCACTTTATATCAATAGCTAGCAGGGAATTGAAGCAGAGTTTCCTGTGCTTGGAATACTCAAAAATGTCATCTTTGTGATGGAAGAGTTCCCAACGCAGCTTGTTTGTGTGGCCAAGCAGGGCACTTAACAGCGATTTTGAGTCTCTAGATGTAAATCCTTTATTATTGATTTTCTTTTTGTGACACTTATTATTTTCCTCATTTGTCGAAAATGCCAGTAGTACACTGGGAAGCCATTGATTTGTAAAGTAGGGTTACTGCCTGTTTTACAGGAACGAGCATCTCTGTAGTTTTCTCTGCCTCTTTATTTTTACGATGCACTGAGCTGCATACAAATCAGTATAATTTTGTACATGAAGAAACATGGACTTCATAAAACGCATGCCTTCCAGTTCTATTCTCCACCTAGATGCAATATGCATTAATGTAGTTTTTTTGTAAATGTTGCCATGGTAACACATGAAGGAGATTGGCACAAAAGACAGGAAATTAAGTGCGATGCATCAAACGCAGTATTGTTAGAAGAAGCAGGAAATGAGGAAAATGGACAAGACGTTCAGACATCAAACTGAACATCATCTTAAATTGTTTCCAAATGCACGATACTTGGTCTTCAGTAGAAACTGATAATTCTAGCCAATACAATGACCAAAAGACTAAGTCCCTACCATCTATATGAGGGATATCACACAATGCAGGAAACATAAAGACATTCAACAAATATAGCCATTGTTCCCAAGGATTACTGATGTTGAAGAAGTTCAGGCTGTTGGGGGGTCTACCTAATTGGGCATCTGACCTACAGAGTAACAAGGACTATAATTGTTCAAAATGTCAATACTGTCTTACAAAATCCTAGCAGCTCTATTCTGGGCATGTGATTTTCCAATAAAATTTCCCAATGACTGATGGGTTGATAAACAAAACACCAATCTACATGCAATTTAATGGAAGAGTTGGTCAGTTGGTCATATGAGAACTGCTTCTGACTTTTGAAAAGTTTTGAAGAGGCATCAAGTGTTCAAATCACAAAACCCTGTCACGTTTCATGCTGGCGTGTCGCACAAGGTCAAAAAACAGCACTTAAGTTTGTGGTATAAAAGTGGTTTGCTTTCAATGATATATAATGAAGCAATTCTTAGTGCAGTGACTGATCTCAAGATACGCCACCTCAAGATATACCCGAGCAGGGTTCCAATTCTAATTTTAAAATGTGAGGATGCGATTGTCAAAAAAATGTGTAGCGGAAAATTTGGCAAATTTTACAAATTTCATGTTTCAGACAGTGGGCATTACTTTCAGGAAAATGCACTCATTTTGCTTAATTACAACAAAATCTCTTTATAACTTTACATATTGTCATTAACAATTACAAAAGTGATTGCTATCATTTTAAATTTATATATTTCAAAAAAGCTAAAACATATTTTAATTCTCAAAAGGGAAAAATACCATTCACAGGCCTGGGCATGCTTGGTTTGTGTCAAAATTCTTGTATTGTAGCTTATGTTACAGATTAACAGATGCTTCGTTCAAAATTAAAACTAAAAAGTCACACAATCAAATATTAATTAATAGATATATGTATTGCATGCTTCCAAAATTAAGAAAACCCTACCATCATGCAATGAAATTGCACTGCATTTTAATTAATGGAACACTGTGTGAGATTTAATGCATTTAACAGAGATTTGGCCAGAACACCCCTTTTCTACAGCCCTCTCTTCTTTCTTACTTAAAGACTTAAGACATTACATCTTCCATTTCAATTCATTTCCAAGAAATATTTATTGCTCAGAACAATCATTTCGTCTTGACGTTGGATAATACGTAGCTTCATTCATCCATGCATATAAGGAGGAAAAGGAATAGATTTTGTACCCCGAATTTGGCAAAAAAAGTTTGGTTTAATTTGCTATTCATGCACAAAACACGAAGAAAATTTACCAAAGTGAAACAAACGTCTACAAATGAAAGAAAAAGTTTCACTGACCAGAGGGCACCCCGCAAGGTACTTGGGTCCGGATGTTGTCCAAGAAGTCGAAATCGTAGGTCCTCGCTGGCGGCCAAGTCAGACGGACGTGCGCCGCGCTGAGCCCCATGAGAAGAGTGAGTACAGCGACGCTCATCAACTGTGCCATCTTCGCTGCTCTCTCGTAAAATCAACTCAGCCAAAGTCTCCAAGGCTCGTCGAACGGCAAACGTCTGAAATGACTGTCTCGTCACTGGTCAACGCACGTCTTGGGATCGATAATAGATTTTCTTGGGAATGTTTTGAAATTTGGGAATTGTTAGAGACAAGCTTGTCCTGCCTGTGCTTAAACCCCGAGGAGTCGACGCTCCACTCTCAGTAAA
Organism: Acanthaster planci; assembly: GCF_001949145.1. Next base: position 800,407 of record NW_019091447.1, read on the forward strand.
TTCTGCCGCCCGTGCGCGTACGTACGTCTATGATGTATCCTCTGAACACGACGCGATATGGATCGATGATCAGTCATGCGCGAAAAGCTTTCGAACACGATGTCACAAGAAAATCGACACTGTGTTACAAACTGGGACAAGATCGGCGGTATCGTCATTTGCATGGGCGTGGGTGTCTTAAGCATTTGATCAGTGAAACTGGTGTAAAAGGAATACCCCCCTGCCCCACAGAGAATGGGAAATAATCCAAGAATGATTGTGTATATCTTGCCGATTTACAACGGCTTACGTTCAGCATGCACTTCATGGTTAATTGTTCTGTTTTGTAGTTGTTATTTATACCTTTAACTTGAGTTTTTAAAGTATAATGTTTACATGTTTTTAATGTTTATGTATTTGTTTTTAACTAGTTTACTTGTATCTAGTGTTTATTTTATTCAGACTTGCTTTTTAATTCGTATTATACCATGTCAGGGTCTTATGCAAAACCACCCTTCCGTTCGGTGACTAAGTTATACCCTGGATAAATAAAAGAACTAATAACATAATAATGATGACTGTTCACAACATTAGGTTGTAACTTTTAGTTTGTGGTTTCTCTTTCTCTAGACACCAAGAAAAAGAGAGAATGATCGTCAATGCCATATCTGCCTGCATCACCGGTCGTCATAACCGGCTCTTATTTCTTAAAATGCCATCCCCATTTCACTAATGGGTACATGCAGTCTTGTCAGCAATTGTCAACTTCATGCTGAGCCTGCATAATAGCATTAGCCTATACCACTAGGGTTTCAGTTTGTTACCAACTATGAAATAGACAATTAATTAACGGGGAGAAGGCTAATCTTTTAAGCGACGTTTTGCAGTCTGGCATTAGTTATAATTTCTGCGATGTACATTTTGTTTTACTGATCATAAAAATTCACGAGAATATTCGGCACACGATATGCAACCTATTATACAAAACTGTTTTTCTTGTTGTAATAACTATATAGAAGGGACTTACACCCACGAATTTTTCTTAATTATGTTACATCTTTATCTGAAATCATAGGTTTGCTTCACGAAATGTAAATTGTGTCACTCAAGTCTTCGTTTTTCGACATAGTTTACAGAGCACTGAAGTTCTCTCTGCACAAGTTTCCCCGTACCTGCCCTAGCTACTGAAAGAAAGACAATATTTTCAAGGCACTGAACCATGAGGCAACAATTTGCACTGCCTTTGCGACGCCAAGTATTTATTCCTTTGGGACACACCTGCAGTGACTCAGCAGAAAAAAAATGCTGTTATCATCGTAAGCGATATTACCCTTGGGTTTCACTTGTAATGCCTTCAATGTACAATGCACAGAGGCGCGTGAAAAAAATGCATATACCTAGTGACCTATAGTGCATTCCATATAATGCTCTTAAAGAACTCGAAATCCGCCACTCGATGTTAAGTTGTTGTGACCCCTGCTCGTCATGCCCTCAAGTATTTCACAGGCTCTGAGATTCTGGAGGAAAGGTGACCAATCCAGATACTCTCCAATCCAGATAACCACTGAATTAACGACAGTGTCCATTAAAGACTCACGTTTCCCATCTCCAATAGCCAGACATAAGGAGAATGCAATAGATCAGAAATTGGGATATCCCTGAAGAGTATAGAAATCAGGGAATGAATATGCAAAATGCCTAGTACTGTCATTTTTATATCTTTGTGTTATTAGAATGTGGCTGAAAAGACATTAATGAAAACTGTAGTTACTTAACTTAGACGAAGAAACTAAAATGACATTATTTGTCTTCAGAATGAAAAGTTTTGCTGTAAAGTATTCCCCGGTCGTGAAGCTTTAAATTTCATTCTTGCATTGTCAAAAGGCGGGAAAATTTAGAATTGATGAATGCAGTCACGCATAACCTTAATTGGAGATAGTACCAGAAATATCGCCAACTTTAAAAATTCTCAATGGAATTAACTGTCCTTCGAATACGCCCAAATGAAAGTGATCTTTTTGAACACTAGCTCATAATAGCTTATACATATAAGCAATAAACCATGGCGCCTTGTCTAAGGCACAGGTACGTACAAGGTCATGATCAGTAACACCATGACCGAACCATTACCAAATTCCAACAGGCCAATGAACGAATTACAAAGGAAGTGTAGGCTGAGTTTTTGCCGAATAGACCACCCCGTGCCGGCCCGTTGGCAAGAGTTTGCCCACACGCCTGGGCGTTTAATGCCCACACGAGTTTTCTACACACTATAGTACTCGTGTGTGAAGAAAAAATCATGTTGGTATATTGAGAGACTCGGATTATTACGATTAATGTCCGATACGAGCTGGTCGAAAAGAAGGCGCAATTTTCCTTTCGCAGCGGCGACTCCTGTGGTCGGAACTGCATGCGCTTCGCTGGTTCACGAATGACTATTCTTCGCTTTAGTACCAGCAGCAAAATGGACACTCCCGACCAACAGTGTCGATTTCAACCGATGCAGCAAGGTGTGGTCAGTAGGCGGGAAATTTCTTTATTACATTCTAAGCCTTACAGTTGAAGGAAAAATCAGAAATGTTTTGTCGTGCTGTATACTTGGTGTGGTGGACTTCCAGGCAACTGATGTCGTAGTTGAAGTGTTGATCTACCACGACAGCTACGTTCTTATGCTAAATTTTGACTTTTAACGGACAAAACATGCAGGTGAGCCTTCTGAATGAATGTTCCGGGGCATTTTCCCACGAGAGGATTTCAAGATTAATTGCCAGACTGATCGAAGTGACTTTTATTTTTCCACAAATAGAGAGGAACCACCCGAACAAAGACCTCTTTGCGCTATCGACACACCGTCCATGACAGTGGATGTTGTACTCGTCAAAATACACGGGGCATTGCTTGTTACCTGTTAACGACATGTACTCGATGGCTATGCTTTTGGCTGTACTCTGCGGGGCAAATTCAGGCCTCACCAATCATCACCCCAATGATGCCCTCAAAAGTCGAGTGTTTTCCTTTTCGAAACGTGTGTCCTTACCACGCACTTTTATGACACATTCTGAATCTCAGATTTATCCGGGTTAGCGTGCTCCATTTTAAAATGTCAAGCGGAGTGAACAAAATTTTAAGGACAAGGTAAAGCAACTACATCTACAAAGAAAGGTTTTGCTCCAGTGGATTTGAGGGATTAGCTGTCAAAATGTCAAGGTTCAACATGGGGTTGTTGCTATCCTCCTTTATTTTCCAACTGGCCCGAGTCACTTACGCCAGTAAACCTTCTAACGCCTGTCTATTCAGCATTTGGCCAAAGAGTAAGTAGGGAAGAATAGAAATGCATATCTCTACTAAAATACTATCCCAAGGAAAAACTGTGGTGAGACGAGGCAAAACGTTAATTTTCGGCCGGCGAAATTCACTAACTTCTTACTTTCAAGTTAAAAGTGTGAAGGAGACTTTTCCGAGCAAACAAAGGCAGCAGCTCAAAGTCCCAGAAAATTGTACAGCAATGAATTCTCAGAACATAGATGGCCAAAAAGCGGCGAGACTGGCCCAAATTATGGATGAAGATCATTGTGATAGTATACATGTGTAGTGCCAAATGAAGATGAAGAAAAAAGACGCTCCAAGTATTGGGTGGAGTCTGAATGAATCTTGTTCATTTGCAAACACCGTCCACTACAGTAATTCTGTGTGCACTCGAGAATATCTTCAAGGATTGACGCCGTGGATCACTAAGCGAACAAGCTCGAATCAAACAGCGCCCTCTATCTTGAAAAATCCTCTTTTTTTTCAATAATTATTTTACAAGTCAGTTTCATCTTTAGCAGACAATATGCAGAATAATCTATCTCCAAAGATGTACTTTGCGTCCAGAAATCTAATTTTTATTATAGGTTTTAGCCTTAAGGCGCCCTATTTCCATATGCGCGTCAACACTTGCGCCACGCTTTACGTACCCGTCAAAACGATTTTGTTGACGGCCGAAAGCAACGCATAGGCCTACATTATGTTATGTCAATGGCGTCGATTTTTGTGTCAGTGACGACGGTGAAACGCAGGAATGCATCGTGTTCGCAACGCATCCCCCAAAAAACGTACATATGGAAAGGCGCCTTTATGCAGATGTATATTCATAACAATGTATAATGACAATTACGTCGATATTCACGAAGTGACTAAAAGGGCCAGTATGTGCCACCGTAAAAATAACGAGGTACTCATTTGCTCTTTGGTTGTTCACCTTTTCGTTCACTCATTTGATATCTCAGTTAAACTTTGGCAGTATGCCCCACTGTACGATTTCTCTTTGGGCTGAAGCAAACGCATGTAGGCACCGGGAAGTAGTCATAATACCCCCCCCCGTGTCGCGGACATTTTTGCGATAACTAATCTGTGATCTGATTTATATGCAAGGGAATTTCCCCCCTCCCCCCCCCCCGGTTGCCTTTCTTGACAAAGTGCCAGTCTGAGTAATGCTGAATAAATATAACAGGGAACAAAAAAAAATGTACGTGGCATTGTCTCTGTACGGGGAAATGCAGCACAAAAGAACAAACACTGTCGGTGTACATTACAAGTTACCACAGCGGTACAAGAACTGGCATTCTTTCGGCTGTTTTGTCTATCAGTATGAAGAAGTAGGGATTGGTTTACAAAGTATTGTTTCGATGTATATAGACCTGACGTCATTCCCGGAAGAACATTTTTATAATTCGAAGTTGACTTCGCAATTTTGTAACCAAAGCTCATTGGTACAGTATTGACTGAACATTCCAGCCAGCACACACAGACTTCCTTGTCGCCTATAAATTTGTTGACAACTGATTCGGTAAAATAACGTCAGTATACCTCCTGTTGCATGGTAACAGTGAATGACCTGATCTTGGAACCTTGTACCCTGACGCAGCCAACATGGACCTAGATTGAACGCTTTAGATAAATATTATTCACAGAATAATTCGCAATTATTACTTTAGTACTCTCGTGGCGAGGAACGCTTAGCTTCGACAGAAATACTCGTGCTCATGCAAGTCCACGAGAGACTCTTTCTGCCAGCTCATGACTTGGCTTTCAGACCGTTCTTTTGAACAAGTTGACGGGTGTGGATTCGTCAGTGTCATGGTCACTGTTTTCGTTGCAGCCGTGATCATCATGAAGCTTTCCTCTTAAACAGCACCAACAATCGCAAAATAAACACAACTCATTCTTTCTGAGGGTTCACCGGTGAATTCATCATCTCGCATATTATGCTATTCATTGGGAAACCCATGCATGGAATGCAGTAATCTATCATCAAAGACGACGGGTAAGTACAGAATTCTGCATCATGTCGAAATACCAAGCTACCAACGTTTGTTCGAAGCAGTGTTGCAAATCTGTGCTGGAGATTGGGGGAATATAGGATAGAGAAAAGGTGGGGATGCCTTGCCTGGCCATGGAAATTTGAAAAGCAGGGGGGGGTTTACACCATATACACTACGAGGGACGATGTTCATAATAAAGAGGTACATCTGTAATTAAAGTCCTTGGGAAATCCTTACAATTTTTCACAATCCACTTAAAGTTGTTTGCTCACCACCAATTTGAGGGGTGGGTGATTCAACAGCCCATCTACCACATCAAAAAGTGGATGATATATACCCCCATCCCCCAGGATTTACGCCCTTGATTTGAACTGATTAAATTAAATAATTCCAAATTAATCTGTGAGGTGGGACTAACTTGATATGTATATGTATACATTGCCTCCATTAGTGACTTAAATAGCCAGATCAATTTTAAAATATAATCTCGATCAAATGACCTCCAGCTGGTTGAAATATGCGGCTTTTGCGTGGATTCTGTTCAACTCGCTAGTTTTACTGCGTGCATGATATACAAATATATTGACTGCTTCCAGTGGTGAAGTAAAACTAGTCTCCCTCAGTGATCCATGGAACATTCTATTTTCCTGAGGAGAAGCCCAGGGAAAATAGTATGCTTCATGGATCACTGACGGAAGCTAGTTTTACTATACCAAAGGATAAAGCAATCAATATTTGTTTTTTAACACTTCACCCACAGGTTTTCGCTATGAGCCGCAGAGATGGTAGCAAGTCAATTTTACAAGTTAAGCCAAGTCAAATAGTTACAAGTCAAATCACAATTCATAAAAATAGCGACGATAGTCCTAGTCTGACACGAATCTACAGCTCTGATGAGTCGAAATACACGCCTGGGTACTATTCATGTGGTTTCGTTGCTACGAATAAAGTTTTTGGTTGTTGCAGTTATAGTTCTTTTTCAGAGCGAGGCTGCATGTCTATAGTCTTTTTGGAGTGGCAGTGCACACAAAATAGTGTTAGGAAGAGTCACGTGACGCACTTTTGACCAATCAAGATGCAGAATCTGTTGGTCAGGTGTTATGATATTATCTGGCTTGTATAGTACTACTCACACAGTTCCATCCTCTCTACTTCTCGTTGGACTCGTTTGAAAAAAATCATGCATTTCCAATGTGGTGTTCTCAGAGTATAAAAAGCATGCAACCCCATCTCCCGACACTTCCAACAAACTTGGAAATGTACGTTATATTTTCTTATTTCCGCTGTCTTGACATTCACCGCAAAAAAAAACTCACAGTAATTTTGGTCTGCGACTAACGTTTCACCTGGAATCCCTCAATTGCCGAACTATTTGTGTTGAATGTTTCGTAAAAGAAAAAAAAAGACCTTTACGGTTCGGATGTCGCGAGGTTGCCACAAATTCGGCCTAGCCCACAAGAAATGAACGACCTTTACTTTTTTTTTCAGTCCCTGAATACAAGCAGTCACAGGAAACCTAGCGTTCAGTGTTCTCATACATGAACGCAACATAACTGTGACAAACAGACACATAACAACAGTATCAACTGTTACTAAACTCACTGTCAAAGTCTGGACCTTTGGAATCATCTTATCGCAGCAATCTTTTTAATATTACATCTACATACTGTGGCAACGTTCACAGGCCCATACAGTTCTGCCATGAATTTCACATACACCAACGCCCACAAGTACCATTTCAAGTAGTGAAGTACCGTAGATTTTACCAAAGATCGATTTTGACATATTTTACAACGTTTGTTTTTACAAGGTGCATTTTCCTCATCAAAGTTCCTTTTTACGAGATCTACTTTCAGAAACACGGTGTCTACTTTTATGAAAACAACTTTTTTTACGAGATACATTTTGTTCAAGGTCGTTTTATGCCAGGGATATTTTTCTTCTTTACAAGATAAACAGCAAAAGAGTCTGAGCCCTCGAATACACGATGCAGTTTATTTTTATCGATGACAATACTTTGATTTGTTAACTCTATGGCCTTAATCCAAATAAAACGAAATAATCTTTTTCGAAGCATGGCTTCACAGACTATAAAGAAAGAAAAGAAAGAAATTATCCCCTGAAAAAACGTACTTGAAAAAGATGTATCTCGTAAAAGCACCTTTCCAAAATACAAACAATGTGTCTAGACATAGATCTAGTACAAACACCGTTGAAAAAATAATACATCTCGTGAAAACGAACTTGGAAATAATATAATTTCACTTACACTTGATGGCACAAGTGGGCCTTCTTACGTGAATGTACTAATCGACTTTGCACATAATTTTCCCTTGCCACGAAGCACTGGGGAATTTCCCCTTCCAGGCCAATAACAAAAGTGGATCACTAATGTATGAATCAAATTTATCATCTCTGGCTATTTACTAGCCTTGAGAGACGAACTGTGTGGGAGTTGCACTACGAAGGTGTGTTATAGGCCTACAGGGACAATGGTGACCATTTTTCTCTTTATTCCTTGAGCTAACTCGTACGACTACGAATTACAGGTTGTACGTGTGAATTAAAAGTTTCCCCGGGCGGGATGTGGATAATTCGACAACCGGGATTAGAAGCCATCACTGCGGTGGCCCAGCGCTCTTGGACAGGTGGTACGCGCGCGTTACAAGCCTCTTCGACCAATAGGGTGTCGTGATTTGCCAAACGCGCGCGCGCCAAGCTGAAGAATGTGCCTGTAAGTGCGATGCCACTGCACTTACGATTCTGGCGTCTAATCAGATTAACTCTGCTGACTGTATAGAGAGAATTTTTCACCATGTCCCTAACACCTTTGTACAGGTACCAGCAAATTCTCTTATACTAACATCAACCTTTGATACCACTATTGAGCAGGCTGCTTACGTGTTTGGCCCACAGCACATTATGTTGCACCTCAGAACATGGCAGGACTGTTAAGTCGACGCAAGGGATCAGACGCTGTTACCGTGACTCAAGCGTGCCAGACTAAAGCACCTGAACCGGACTTAAGGGCAGCTAGACGGCAGGGGGGAGACCGCGACGATAAGGGGAGAAGACGAAGCCTGTGGGACCCGTCGAGAAGGTGGACTGTCTTAATGTCGAAAACTGGAGCAGGGGGTCTGCTGAGGAAAATGGGGTAAGTATTCAAATAATAAAAAGGTACAGACTGTGGGAAAGTAATACATGTAATTTCCTTGAGGAGCCGAATGAAAGTCAAGGTTCGAGGTGACTGGTTGGTTATATCTCTCACATAGTAGACATCTGATTCTACGCGACTAAGAACTAAGAGAAGTGCATTGCGACCTTTTGGGCAGCACTGGGCTGGCTATTTGTAAGAGTTATTGTTTCGTTTCCAAATTCTTATGTGTGTGCTTATAAAAATAATGTTAAACAGTTTTGGCTTAGAACTGAATTCATGTCCGTTGCAGGGTGATGCCAGCGCATAATATACCCACTCGAAACTGCATGTTATACGTTTCCTCAAGGCATCATTTACACAACGGATTTTAAACCCCTGACCGAATCAGCCTGGAAAACCCTCGAGCACCAAAGCGGCAAGAAAATCAAGTTCGATCGTACCTTATATCAAGTATAGTGGATCCCATCATTTCCCGCTGGTAGGGGCATTGGAGTTCCTCGTATCTATAGTGATGATCGCATAATGTTCCAAGACTGTAAAACATTCAGGGCGCCCTCACATGGTCAATTTAAGCGACTTCTGATAAAATTGATACGAAGTGTTTCCCTCTCTGACTCCATTTACATTCAGCGAATTTTCCCATGAAGTCTGCAAGATTATGCAAGCAGCTGTGTAGAAATGTACTGTAAAATTCTGTCTGTCGAATTGCAGTTTTAAGTTTGAAGTTTTGAGTGACTCTGAAACCAATTTTTGTTTTGTTCATCTTAATAAGCATTGGAGTCTTCAAATCGTACCCATCTACTGCATTATAGCTTTATTTAAACTAATCAAAAAACTTTAACTTGTAACCAACTAAGCCAAAATCAATTGAAACGATTCTGGACTTCCTTTCAATTATTCAATTATTATGTAGGCCCTAATCCTTGTTCACAATTTTGTAGCTTGTTCTAAGGACTAGAAAAAGAAGAAAAGTCGGATGATGAGAAGAGCACACAACGGACGACTCTTGTTACAGAGGCTTTGCGTGGTAGCCATCTCGCAGGGCAGTTGTTTGTTCTACAAGGAAACCTCCTTTGTGCACACGCTGTGGAGCAAAAGTACTGGCCTGCAAGACGGCAGCCATGCAAACCCTCTATTTTTCCATCAACTGTTTTTGCATGTTGCAGGAGTGTACTGTCGCTGACGCCGACCACACCTCGGGTCTATGACTCCCGCAAAAGTTATAAATTCCTGCCCAAAAAGAAACTCCTTCCTTTTAATCAGGAGATCGTGGCATCGTACTCCGGGCCGTACGGGGGACTCACAAACAGCGAACTGATCTTTCCTTCCACGGAGGGAAACACGGCACGATTCCCCAATAATATCAAGACGGTGAAGGATGATAGTGTGGTTGATGGTTCGATGGACAAGACATCGCATCAGCTGGGTTTCAAGAGAAACGGTAAGCTACACAAGATCTAGATGAAACACCTCGATGGAGGGCCTTCCCTATAAAATAAAATATCATCTGCACATTGAGTGTTTCTTGGACGCTTGTGGTATTTCATCACTCAAAGAATCTTAAGGCTTGTCACTGTTTTTGGCCGACATCTTGCTGATTGCCTAGTTCTCCTGGACCATAATTCTCGGACTACGGTTGTGGAAAAACCCTGAGGGAAAGGTCCTCGCCAAGAGTGCCAGAGTAGTTTGGGAGGCTGACTTGAATCTTAGCCACATTATTTGTAGTACCAGTAATAAAGGCGTGAGTATAGGACGGTGTAGTATCCAGCCATCCGTTTCGAGCTGCTAATCGAAAGTAGCTGTGCCAAACTCTGTAATTATCGATGATTTACTTATATACGGAAGGCAAAAATCAAGCATTGTCTGCCATTCTAGAGGTTCAGTCTTCCACTATCGGCGAAGTAATATATCAGCGATGAGAGGCATGTGCGGGTTGGGCAGTTGATGATTATGTTGAGTAGATTGGGGGCTGCAATGTTTAGTGAGTGTGGTAATCAGCGGTCAATTGGCTGCTTGAATGATTGCAAAAAACAAAACAAAAAACACAGCCACCACAGAGGGCGCGCTGTATGGCAACGTCAAATCAACCACGCACAAGCTGAGGACTCTGCAGTCGTCATGAGTGAAGTATGAAATCCAAACAGATTGAGAGAAAAAACTGACGACTTCAATATGCCGGTATGATTATAGTGGACACTGCAGACCCAAATTAGGCTTAAGTTTAGGGGATTAATTAATCCATCCAAGTTAATCCAAACATAAAAGAAAACAACGTTCGTTAACCGCGGCTACTAGACAGCCTGTACAACAGTCATGGCAAAGCAAGAGTTGGATCCGTCATACAGTGATAAATGAATCGCACAGCACCACTGCATTAACTTCGAATTTTTATTTCGTTGAGATAAAAATTAGACATCGTGCGACTGTGAAAACAAGAATGATATTACCCAGATTCGAGGGACATACAGCATTCAGTGTTTTTACGATGCTTTTCATGCTGTCTTGCATATTACAATCTGGGCTTGGAATCTATGATTATGATCTATTTTTTCAAGGTCTCAACTTTTCGTCTGTCATCATCATGATCATCCAGGTTTTGCCCTGCAATACTAGAGGCCCTTGTATTCTGACACTTTGCACCCCTTTGGCTATGGCTTCTGACTACCAGACGCCTCAAAGTGTGGCAGCAATAAGTGTTTGAAGGCACAATTTTCTGCCTCTTTGCACTCGTTTCAGTGTTGGAAAACTGTTTGAAATCCGTTTGGCTTTAAATTACACTTTTATAAACATTAAAAATTGACCATGCTTTCCTGGACAACTGAGGGTGCTGTTGCTGGGATGTCAAGGGGGACATGTTTCAGCCGCAGAGGTTTTTCAGTTCGAATTGTGAACTCAGAAATTACTTTGTGAAAAAGAGGTGTGTGCTTGCGTTATATTGCAATGTACCTACACATATGAACCCTCAAAAAACACAAAGAAAAGTTAGGCCAACAAAATCCTGAAAATTCAGCTGGTTTGGGGGCACAAGCAAATGCTGTGGAACACATCCGTGGAACATAACGCTGTATTTCAAAGAAAATTGCGTTCCAGTTTTTCGATTTAATTGTATGCTTTCCTCTTTCGCATTTTCTTGGTAAACCTGCGTAATTTGTCAGTGAACAAACTATCATAGTGAAATTCACAGAAGGTCGGCGGATAGGCCTATTCCGGCGTTGTTTTTGCGGGTGAAACCAAATAGCGACGAACCCACGGTATGCATGTTGAAAACGGCGCTGTGGTCGGAATCTTTCCGAAGTCAAACAGGAAGGCTGTATGTGTGAAACTTTGGGAATTTTAGGGAGGTGAAATTGCAGTAATTATTACAATATCACTTCATACACAAGGTAAAATTCACAGAATTCCCCAACATTACAAATTTTTGTCCTAGCATGGACCTCTGGATAGTCAAAGCAAAACATACTTCAGCTCTTATCCAAACACCGATCTTTATGAGACATGTCATGTCTATTATCAGCATACGTTTGTTTTTCAAACTAGAGGTTGTAAATTTTTCAGTCTGTGTTTTTTCCCAAAACAGATGGAAGTTTATGTAACGGATAATTATTGCAAAACGCTCACTGAAATGTGTTACGTTTTGTGACACACATGAGAAAAGTTTCACCGCCAAACGCCATATCCAACGTTTTTGAAAAATATGATAAGTTACGGATGACCTATTTACTGTTCATAAAAATTGACACCTTGTGTGTTGAATTTCGATTTGTATTTTTGGAGATGGGATAAAAGGTACATCAACTTTCCCTAGAATTTTCTTTATTCTAGCAGACAATATTCGTACATTATCTCAAAAACAGTAGAACAAATATGGTGTTTTTATGAAATTATATAGCACCGCACCCAGCAGTTGAGAAGCAAAAATCGCTACAGATTGATTGAGATAACACGAGATGATGTGACCTCTACTGTGCCATCGAAAGCCCACGATATATGGCAGTTTGCCAGTGTGCCCTTTGTGTTTTGCCAGACATCCGCCATTACCATTTTATGGGATGGTAGATCCATTCCCCCAAAATCCCCAATTTCACCGCTATATCCGGCAAGTTCCCGAACGTAGCTTAGTTTTTAAAAAAATACAGTGATACTGAAAAGGTTGAAGGCTCGATTAATTTCAGTGTAAACTTCATCTACTTGAGTGGACAAGAGAGGTCACGGGTCTCAAGCAGTGATGATAGAAGAGGTATTTAATCATCGAGCAAAAAATGTCAGCATGCTTCTTCCGTTACTTGCCGTTTGTCTCCGCTGGCATAGGCCTACATCCTGCATCTGAGTTGCAATTATCAAAGTGGATTTCAGTTAGTAAACAACACACTTGTGAATAAGTGCATGCTAAAGGCAACAAAAAATCCTTTTTAAGGTTGAAAATTTTTCCTTTTTTTCAGTATTTGGTTATGATTTCACTTTAAGCCATTCTATTATTTTACTTTTAATACAGGCATATATATTTCAAACTTTAGCCGTTTTTTTTTACTTGTGAATTCTGTAATTTCATGCCTCACAACCCAGCCTGGGAGACCAGATCCCGCGTGAACGGACTTTAGTGGTTAAAGATTCAGAAACAAATAAATTAAAACCTTAAACATCTAGCAAAATGCTTCTGTGTCTTCCTGTTGGCGAGTGTATATCAAATGGCATTTTCCAGGAATGTAAGAGAAAAATAATGCACGGGGAAACCGAGTCTGTCTAGTCGTGTCAATTATTTGATAACCTTTCATTTTGAAGGGTCAGAATTAACAAAGAACACGGAATTCACACAAGAACGCTGGTATTGATGCAAACTGTATTGCCTTGCACACTGCCAATGGTTCTTGCTCTCATAGCACGACACAAATAGTGTATATCATGATCATAAACAGGAGGCAAGACAGTGCTTGTAGATTCCTATCTTTCACCCTATTTGATGGCGAAAAAAGGGCATATGCCCATTACTTCCTTAGGTGTCAAGCCGTAACATTACTGTTTATGAATTAAACACACACATTTGAAATGACAAAAACACCTCAAAAATTAAAAATATCCTTTCCGCTTTAACGATTTGCAAAAGTCGGTCTAACAATTTATAACTGATGACTGCTGAAAATGCAGACTTAGTGCGTGTAACCAAAAAAATCAAGTAAGCACGTAGTTATTTACACAAAAAAGAAAATAGATGCTGTAGGAGTGAAAAAAGAATCATTAAAATGACTGAGGGTTGCTAGATCATGAAAATGGTCAAGAAAAAGTATGAACAGCTTCTTCACTGTTTGGCCCAGTTTTGTTTGCTCGTTATACTCACAAACTTCATTGTTTGTCTCGGCCCGGTGCCTTAGAAAACCCTTACGAAATGCCCTGTGCAAAGAATCAAGTGACATGTGGTTTACTGGGACATTATCACGGGATCACCAGGACACCAGTCTTGGCCACGTACGTCAAGAAAGATAATGTCCAATGTGAATTCAATGGGAAAACAATTATCTCTTGCTTCTCGTGCATCATGCACAGTGACTGTGTCAGTTGTGCTCCATGAAACAGTCGTTGTAAAATGAAATCTGAGTGCGCGTGCGTGAATTGCGCAATATTTTGTCAATGCTATATATTGTATTACTTCCCCAATAATTTGTTGCAGGGGATGTAGCTCAGTGGTAGAGCGCACGCTTCGCATGCGTGAGGCCCCGGGTTCGAACCCCGGCATCTCCATGGTTTTCTTTTTAAAGTGGTTTTTCTTCCTAAAATTGTCAGCCGATGCGGAATGTTTGTCTTCAGAACAAAGAAAATGTTTTCTGTTGAATTATTTGACAATTGTTATTTAGTGAAATCCTCAGTCATGCATTTTGTGTATCCCATCTGAGAACTGGTTAAAGTAGTACTAAATTCAATGGAAGATCTTTTCTTTATTTTTTTGAAATAAAATAGAGAGCGACAAAATACTCCTGTTTTGCTAAAATTTGTCATTATTAAAAAGAAAAACTGGAAGCTGCCTTTGTTTTCCTTTTTCGTTTTTGTCTATGCATGCTGTGGAATTACATTCAAACACCACTTGAAAAGTAATAAGAACCACTTGTGGCCCTGTGGTAAATTTAAAAAATATAGCGATGTTGCCTTCAAGTTGTGCCATTGTTTTCCAGATAAAACTTCCAATGTCGACGCCTCAAAATGGAGACTACGGAATGAGAGGGCTTACGGAATGTCTGTGTCACTCTATGAATATAGAAACAGTGACAAGAAAGAATGCACAGGTATGCATGAAAAACTTCTGAACTACATAGGGCCTAAGGAACAGGTTCTTTCTGAATTAGATACGAGTTGGGAACAAAGTTTTGATGAATACTGTGTGTGACCTTATACTGACTTCTCTGAGATTACCTACCATTTGTATGGGCGGCCAGTGCTTAGCAAGACAAGATTTAGGGGCCTACCCTTGGTGCTAACAATTTGCACCAAACTGCAAATTTGCCTGAACCGTTAACGTTGTAGAGCGAGATATTTTTATTTAGCGTTTCGTCGTTAGCTAGTTGCCTGAGATTTTGTTTTACACTGAATGATATCTTTCCCCTTTGTACCGACGGTCAGCCATGCATAGTGCACAGTGTCACTGGTGGGCAAAAATACCTCTGTAAGGGTATTACATCATCTTGTGTTTCTTGAATAATTAGGGGATCCGATTGCCGATGTATTTGCCATCCATGCTACTCGGAATAGTTGTGTCATGGCAGTAGCTGACGGTGTTGGCTGGGGTCAGGGAGCCAGACGAGCAGCTCAGTGTGCCGTCAAGGGTTCCATGGAGTACTTGTTGAGAACGTTGTATTCCAAAGACTACACAACGGAACCATTCACCACCGCAGATGTCTTCAAGGTGAGATCGGACACATGTTTCATCGGCTCTTATCATAATCGTGTCTGTTGTCACTATTTTGTTGTCTCCGCCACATGTCGCATTAGCGAATGTCGTCGTGTCCAATATAATGATTTTATGCCATTTTATAATTGTCATTCTCAAGTTTACCCTGTCACAAATATACCATCACTGGGTGTCATTTCTCAATCACTGGCATAGATAACTATACCTACATTACACATCACCATCACAAGATAATACAATTATCTTGCATCCCTCCCGTACATGTAAAATCACTCGACCGCATCGTCATTCTTCACTGTGACCTGTCACTACTTTACCTCCTCCCTCAAATTATTGTCACAGTGTATGACAGAGTCCCTTGATGAAGCTCAGGAACTGATCATATTTGGAGAAGGCTCTCTGACCACACTGTGTCTAGCCGTGGTAGCCGATGTCGAGTCAGATGACACAACCTCCAAAGCCCTGTGTGTCATAAGCGTTGGGGACAGCCTAGCCTTCGTAAGCAGTCAACGGTTCGGGGTAAAGGAGGTCACAGTTGGTGAGTTAATCAAGTCGTCATATTATCATTCATGTCGCTGCTGGTGGTGGTATCGTTTGGTTTCTGGTGTGAAAAGTCGTCAATTTCATCATGCTGATTTTGCTTGCTACATAATAATGGGAAGTACCTGCACCGAAAAAACAACTTAAGCAACAGAAATGTGATGACGGAAAAAACAGCAGCATGCAGCAGCAATTACAAGGCCTGTCATATGAAACCTGTCCAGGTGAACTCAAAGGTTAGAATTAAAATCGTATTATTTTGTGGAAGGAGATTATTCCAAACTATAGCGTTTACAGTTTTTGTTGTGTGTGGTTTTTGCTTACTCATTGAATTTCATAATTGATTTGAATGCAGGTTGCAGGGAGTATAATCTTCACAGAAATATTCGGTTCTGTAACGGTGCCTTAGGACCTTGCCTCGGGGAAAGGCCCGACTTGGAAAATCTGACTTATTCTTATACCACGGTCGAGGAAGGTGATATTGTTTTCCTGACGAGCGACGGGGTGTCCGATAATTTCGACCCTGTGGTTGCAAAGAGGGCCGTGGCTAACACAGCCTACAAGTCCAACAGGAGCCGGGCTGAGATGATTTTCAGCGAGGATCCGTGGGAGGCGAGAAATCGGGAAGATGTTGCCAGCCTGCCGGCTCTGACTCCCCGGGAGAGGCAGGAGGAGATGACGCGGACGATGGAGGAAGTCATCCGCCAGACGGAAACTCCGAGTGACGACCCTTTCTCGGCGTCGAACCTCTGCAGCAAGCTGCTACAACACGCCGTGAACCTGACGGAGAAGAAGCGGGTGGCCCAAGAAGCCACTAACAACATCATTAGCCTCTGCGAGAAGGAGTGTCTTGAGATGCAGGCCATGATGACGGGCAAGGAGGCACTGACCCGACACGCCCGTGGTCTTCCGGGCAAGCTGGACCACGCCACGGTTGTGGCTTACGTGGTGCCCATAGGAACGCACGGAAATGCCGCGTCAAATCGTCCAGCGGTTGAAGAGGTCTCAGCCCGCGATCTGCCAAATTATTTCGATGTGTCGATTGGAGTTCAACCGTATAAAGATTGGATTTCCTTAATCGACTGAAGTAAAGAGAAACATGCACAAGGCACATTAAGCTATTGCACAAGTTCCTCTAAATTATGTGTAGGCGAGTGGCGACGAAGGCATTGAGGCAACAAATTATCGTCTTATTTAGTCACAGCTTATGACTCAAAACTGACTGGAAAAGCATGATTGTAGGCCACATGTCAGCTTTTTAATAATCGTTATTGCCCGTGGTAGGACACTGTACATTGTTCTTACTTGGTGCTAACGCCGGAGGCATACATTTTGTATAATGCTGCTGTGCCTGTATTGCTCTAGACGAGCAAATAGCTCAGCCTTTTGCAAGTTAACTTTGACCCAAATCTTTTACACTGAGTTCTTTAAATTCAAGTGAACTTCAAGTAACTTGAATTCTCCTTACTAAAACCACGGTTGATAAACCTCGTGATTCGGGGCAAGCTTTGCTTAGTTACATAAGAGACGCCTTGAAACAATACACTGTTCTCAATGGATAAGAAGGGCACAAAGGAACCAGTCCATTCCAGGGATGGTGGTCGCTATGGGAAAGCTTGCCCAGAATCACAAGGGAGAGCAACAAGTGTCTTTAGTCTGGGGAATTCGAATCGTTGTGTTTATGTGCAGTCAGATAACTCAGTGCACCAGATTTTATTCAAATTAAAATCGCAAATGGCTTCAAAGGCAGTTGATGCTGGAAAGTGGATCAAAAGTATTTTCAGTTTGTAGACGCACCATGTCGGCCATTGCATTAGTTCTTATATCGCAGGGCGCAAGATAAGCATGGACGTATAATATAAACTGAACAGTGAGTATCAAGTTTGATACTGTTTAATTAGAGAATAACACTTATGCTATGCAACTTCATTTGGGGAGTTATGCTATATAACTTGAAGTTGTCGTATTATTCAATTGGTAAAAATAAACAAAAATATTTTTGAAAGGTTACCTCTTGCACGACGTAACTGGAGTGTAGGCTTATAGCATTTATATTATCCAGGGAGGCTATTATACAGGTTATAACTGACGACATTGAATAAGAAAAGTGATCAAGTAGACTTCACCTCCAGCAGTAACTTTGACTTATGGGTTTGTTTCATTCCATTTCACAAGAACCATTTTAAAAGAGTTATGATTCGCACATGTCGTTTTATAACGAGCACCATTACTGTGGCCATTTTGGAATTCTACAGACAGGGAGCCAGAAAATATGTTACAATGGATGTTATAGCAGATTTTTTTGTCACCATTTCCTTTAGAAAAGTGTGTACCTTTCGTATTTATTTTACTTGCCAAACTACGTAAACTACTATCAAAACTGAACTGGAATCACAGAACTGGAATCTTTTAAAATAGAGTAACAAGTTATCATGCCATTTTCAAGCAAGCTATTTGCCATTTTGGTTTACGAAAATGAACAGTTTTTAAACGACTAACTTTGCAAAAATTTCAATTTAAAATGAAATTTCTCAGTCATGTTAATGAGAATAAAAATCCTCTATACATTGACGCAACTTGGCAAGAGGTGTGCAACTTTTATACGGGGTGTTATCATCCATTTGTTTTTCTTCATCTCTAAATTTCTCGTGCTGGTTCTTCATTCAAGTCGGAAAAGAAAGAATTTTCACTCAAGTAGCGAAATGCAGACCCAAAACTGGGCACCGGAAGAATCCAATCTGTTATGTAGATCCTAAACATTCACTTAAATAAGCCAGACTAAGGAATAGCCTACAAAAATATTTTTGAATTATTAATAAGAGAGTTTATTGACTATTTGCACTTACAAGAAGACCAGTGCTCGGTAATAAACTTTGACGGGGAACAAACTACCTCAGAACGTGGGCTGCGCCGGGCTCGTCATGAATGATGCGTTTTCACTGAATGAGAGGGAAATTAAAAGAGATAACGCCAATGAATACAAAAATGAATGTGAATTTTTCCTGGAAAATTGCTGTCCCTCGAAAAAGAAATATTTCAATTAATGCGCATTCCTTTTCAAGCAGGATACTTCATTCATTCATATCAGAGTGGTAGTACTTACGTTACATTTCATCCAACTGCGTATGTTCCCTTCGTCATCATAAAGGCAGAAACACTGTATTCTAGTTCCTGGTTTAAGGCAGGCTGTAAAAAAGAAAGAAACCTGTTTATTTTATGCTGACATTTCTTACATTTAGATAATTTTGGAAGCCGTTTTTACCGAGGGATTTGAAGAAAGTTATTGAAGACGTCAAATTTAGTATTAGGGCGATTGTTGTTTTTTTTTTTAGTTTGAGTCGGCTTTTCTTTCTGAATCATTACCAAAGGATTTTGCATGGATATCTTAATTGCTCAGAGGTGAAAGGCCGAAGCCCCTTATTTTTAATTTTAAAAATTCAGACTTCTCTATTACAGATGCTGATTAACTGTTTCCATCAATGTTTGGACAATAGTACCGGGGAACCTATAGGATTAGGACTTACTGGCCAGAAAAGGTCCGCCCCGTTTGGCTACCTCCATAGCCTCAACTTCCAACGGCTCAACATCCTGGAAATCTTCCAATGGTGCGGCTTGAGCCACGACTATCGCAACTAACAGCAAGCATACAATCAGGCTCTTCATTCTTCTTTGCAACTGCAACCAAAATATCGACAAGAAGGTTATAGAGATGATTTCGATCTCCTTCTTAATACGTTCGTTGATAAAAGTACCCGTGACTCCTGGGTA
Organism: Acanthaster planci; assembly: GCF_001949145.1. The sequence continues at coordinate 820,049 of NW_019091447.1, forward strand.
AAACCCTGTTTTGCCATCGAGTATTCCTCCATCGTCCAGTGTTGCGATAAGTTTATGTTTTTACAGATCCCTGGAGCACATTTTTCTCAGTAGTATTGGGTCAGAAAAAATTAAGATTGAAGTTGATGTAGAGGTTAAGACGAAGAGATTGTATCATAACTAAGTATATGAAGTAAAGAGTGCTTCTAATCTTTTGCTTACCTTAACTTCCAAGTTTCACTCCAGCTATACAGATGGCAGAGAAGTTGACTTTTTAGCTACTTCCTGTCAAAAAAGACGCTCTCGAACAACTGTCGAATGTTTATCGCCAGAGAGAAAGCGAGTGCATCACTTTTATATAGACTTGGAGTCGCGCATCGATTCGCTTGGCTTGAGCGCTAATCAAAATACTTTCGACTTGAGTTTCCGTTTAAAGGTGAATCTAAAATCGGAGTGAAAAATATTGTCATTCGGATAAGATATATAATTTTAAAGAAACAATTTTATTGCGGGCAATGTTATGCCATGAATCGCTTTAGTTTTCTTATGCATTTAGTGTTCGAAACTTTTATAAGTAAAAGAAACAAAAGTGTTGGTTACAAATGAGTTTTGGTCTTTGGTACAATTGTTTAGGCATTATCAGAAAATAGTATGTCATGCAAATAAGCGTTTAAACTGTTTGAGCTGACATCCCTAGAAAAGATTTCTGTTTGCTTCAAAATCCGGCTTGCCAGATGGAGTTATAACTTCCTATGTCCTTCTGTTCATTAAAACAAAAATATTTTATTTTCGGATTACTTTGCAAATGCGGTAACACACCTTTTATATTTCAACAAAGCATGCCTGGAAAACAACATCCCCTGGGCATTAGAGTCACAGATAAAGTTGTCACTAGCCAAGCCAATCTACCTTTGACACTTCTACCTGGAAATTTAATTTCTGCCTTGTTGTAATAAGTCGTTTGTTGTTAAATATTACGGTGCCAGATTTCAGCGTGTAATTTCCAAACCCTTCGACCGTGGCGTGGTGAGGGTCGCTTCTTTGTAACGACCGGAATAAATTACATATCCGTCCGAACAAGATTGATTTCATTGGGCTGTTTCGCGTACAGAAATATAAGTCGTTTAATTTTCTGAGACAGTTTAACAGGTTAGTTTGCTCGTGTGTCCTATAATTTTTGACCGTTGTTTGGTTGAATATGTCTTCTCTGTTTTCCACTGTTGGCGCACTGTGATTATAGCTTTTTCTGTTTGTAAACGCGCTTCACGTTTATAATCAGCTCTTTGAGACCCACACACAGTTCTTATCGTTCATGTTTGATTTGCTTGCTAACTTTCTATCGTAATCGTGGCTCCTCTCCTGGGAAAGGCTGTAAAAGATTTCGTGAAAATAATTCCAGATTCCCTCCGACCAACAGATACAAATTTAGCCTCACTGGAATTTGGTTTTAGATTTACCCTTGGCTGTATTAGCCGGCGTTCTCTTTATCTCTCTCTCCTCGGCCCTGATAATTGATGACCAGCTTGTCGGCAGGATATCAGTAGTGTTCCTCTCACCGACGACAATGCCTCGGCAATCTGTCTTAGGGATCAAAACTACAAGTGGCAAGCACTTTGGAGTAAATGAACCGAAACGAAATGACAGTTTCAACCCATCACATCATAGGTTTGTTCGTCATAGAGGTTTGCCTGTCGTATGTAATTGTGGCGTCACTGGGTTTAATAGTATATTCTGTCAAAAATATTTAAGCCACCTGTTCCGAAATTTGGAAGGCCCAGAAAGTGTTACTTGTTCTTAATTTAACGTGATTGCCTTCAGTTGCTGTCTTGCGACAGTGATTAAGACTGAATGCTCTAAGAAACTTATAAGCACACCACTATGTGATTCTCAAGTGGAATCCCTAAAGATAGCTGTAGGATGGATTATAGTTAATTTTCTCAAGTGATTTGCATGGAGGGTGCACATTTCAAATTTTGTTTCATCAACGCGTGCCATCTGCTACAAGTGTCATGATACCCATGGTGATATGTTGGTTGATATGGAGACAGAGGAACAGGTTTTCTGTTTCACATTTAGATTCAGCAGCCATACGATCAGTGAATGTGATCGTGCAATAACCGACAGCCACGACCAAATGAAGCAGTAAGGATAAAAAATACTCTTTTTGTGTTTACTCCCCCCCCCCATCAAAATGCAGTCCGGAATGCCATACCTCTTGTGCATTTCTACTGTCAGACTGGCAAGAAACAATCAGTTTCAGTCACAAACTAATTATCAACCTTTGACAAAAGCTTGATCATACTGTTCACCTCCTTTTCTGCAAATATGATAGGCATTTATTGGTACAACATATCCCTTCATGGAACATAAACAATTACATATTACCAAGAAGTATATTGCATTTAATTCATTCATTCAGAAGTTTATTCTCTATCGAGGAGTTCTTTTGATTAAACGCACAAAAGTCAACTTTCCCCGTGCCGCTTGCACTTTTTTGGAATGAGCATATATAAATAAATGATGCTCATACAAGCGTATTTGTCTGGGTTAAGAAAAATTATCTTATAAGATAATCTTAAGAAAGATTGTCTTATTTTAAACTGCATTGCTTAATATCATGATATTTTTTCTGTACGAAAATTGGTATTAAGGAAGTGCATAATACAAAAGCAGGGCCTACGTCAAGTGGTTTTTGTACAATGGAAACAGTGGTAGACATAATGGGTATATTAACTTTAAACGTAATGATATGCATACAACATGAAGGGCACGCTTGTTCAGGATGTATAAAGCTTGAATTTAGTGAACAAACCCACACTTTCCTGCGCTGACAAAATGCAAATATTATCTTACAATAAATTTACAGTCAAACCAACGTATGTGGACGACAGTTGAACTCTCCAATTCCCACTGCACTGTCAAATGGCATATCAGTGGATTGATTTCACAACTCTTGAAAGCACGCACGCTGATACTTTCGGAGCGCATCTGAAAAAAGCGTCTCCAGTACTGTTTGCCTTCTTTCATCATAAAACCTTGAAATCATCTTGGGTCGTTACTTCACTGATGCGATTTCAGTCACTACCTCCATTTCCACATGAAAAGCTCGTTCTCAGAAATCCTCCCACGAGTTACCGGTAAGAAGTTCACTGTACTCGGTTCATAGCCGTTTCGGTTACACAGCTACCGGTAAGAAGTTCACTGTACTCGGTTCATAGCCGTTTCGGTTACACAGCTACAACTTACCAAACAGCTTCCTTGACATTGGCGTATGGGGGGCATACAGGGGGTATGTACAGTTTAATACCGTATTCAAAAAGCTTCAGTATAAAGCTTGAAATCAGTTTCAAAAGATAATATTTCGGGAAAACAGCAAACAAACCTGTCATGAAAAAGACGACTGAAACCGCACGATTTAAATGCCAGTATATTATGGCAAGTTTGTTCTTTCATTTTAACAAACTACCGGTGTACTGTCAAAGATTTCAAGAAGCCTACTCATTTCATTGGTAGGAACACTTTTTTGCGTGTTTTTAAGGGGGAATGGTTAGTCTCTTCATTTTTAGTCAAGGTACAAATGTAACCAAGGGCAGATATCTTCTTCGTTGACTTGGGAATCATTTTGTTCTGATAGGTTCTAAAGCTTTTCTTGATAACTGAAATCAAAATGTCAAAAGTCAATGATGTCGAGATTGTAAAATCTCATGCACGTTTTTCTACATTGTGCAAAGTCAAATGTTGATCGGCACAGATGCTCAATCTGGTGCATCGTGGAATGCATAAGATTTATCTGTTTCCATCCCATGGGAGGAGAGGTTAATTTTTGCAGCACATCTCTTGGTATGACTAGAATCCTCGCCGGAATGGCATTTGGTAACAGCTAGCGGATACAGCTGGACTGGGTGCATCACACTGTTGGCTAGAATCGTGTAGTCAAGTGCACACCTGCAAGGGTATTTCTCCAGGCTGGGTGAGGTTGTTACGGAGTCGCAGGAAACTCGAGAGGCTTTCCTCTTGGCTGAAGGGTCATCATTAAGTGAGGCCTGTCTTGACGGCAAACAGAAGGACATAGGTGTATATCCTGATGCAGGTGTTGAAGCGGAATCGCCCGGAAATGAGACTGGATCAGTCGGTCCGCCTGATAATGATGTACTCCACAGACCTGACTTGTCTGTGGAGTACCCAGTCGTGTTACTTTGGTTACTAGTTGTCGAGTCACATGATAGCAATTTCGTCTCGCATTCCACACAATCACGTTGATTTGGTACATCATACGTTTCCTTCTCTATCACACGGAATTGCCGAGGATGTTGGTAGTCTGTCTGTGAGTACGCTAGCATCTGTGAGAAGCGAACAAGGAAATGTAAAAAAAAAATCGCCAAGTACCAACATTGTCAAATTTTATATAAAGAACTAGACCATCCTTTCCACGAACGACTTCCTAACCCGTCGCTCGCCAAACAACGAATGATTCAAGAATCCAATATTCCCTACGCTCCACTCACCAAGATTTTGTTGTCTTGTAGGCTGGGTGAGGTTCGTATCGACTTGCAGGAAACTCGAGAGGTTTTCCTCTTGGCTGAAGGGTCATCATTAAATGAGGCCTGTCTTGAGGGGAAACAGGAGGACATAGGTGTATACCCTGATGCAGGTGTTGAAGCGGAATCGCCCGGAAATGAGACTGGATCAGTCGGTCCGCCTGATAATGATGAAGACGATTGATTGGATGAGGCCAAGTGTTTTTGACTAATCTCCTCAGCAGGCACAGCCCCGAGCGTCCTTTCTAAGAAGCTGTCCTTGACTTCTTCGTCCGAGGAGGACTCCTCCCGCAGTAAACTCGAGAGCACATCGATGTCACTGTTTTGTGTCTTGCCTTCTGTCCTACTTAAGCTGACATCCATCTCACCGTCGACGAGACCTGACTTGTCTGTGGAGTACCCAGTCGTGTTACTTTGGTTACTAGTTGTCGAGTCACATGATAGCAATTTCGTCTCGCATTCCACACAATCACGTTGATTTGGCACATCAAACGTTTCCTTCTCTATCACACGGAATTGCCGAGGATGTTGGGAGTATGTCTGTGAGTACGCTCGCATCTGTGAGAAGCAAACAAGGAAATGTTAAAAAAATCTCCAAGTATCAACATTGTCAAATTTTATATAAAGAACTAGACCATCCATTCCACAACCGACTTCATAACCCGTCGCTCGCCAAACAACGAATTATTCAAGAATCCAATATTCCCTACGCTCCACTCACCAAGATTTTGTTGTCTTGTAGGCTCTTAAACTTGTCATCTTTGCAAGATCTGATGATTTTACGAGCGGCTGTTACGATGAGGATAAGCAGGATGAAGAAACCAACACAGGCAATGGACACAGTTGCATCTATGGGTATCTCTATGGTGAAAAAAAGACACAAAGCAATCAGAATCACTGACCCATCAATAGGTGAAACTCCACCTACACCCTCACCAAGCCAGTCGAATATTCAGTAAAAAGGGGAAAGGGGACTTACGAGATTCCTATGGGCAATTTAGAAATAGTGACATGTCCCTTTTGGAAAATCTTTGATAAATTTTTTCTGCCCGCAGACTCCAAACCTAGATGCACCACTTTATCGACTACCATCAAGAGCCAATGTTATCCTGAAATCCATTTTCAATTAGATGGGCGCCCCACAAGGGTCAGAACCACATGGAGGGTGGCAGAGGTCACAATTTATTTTGGGGGAAGGGTGGGAAAATTTGGAATTGTTTTCCTGTTGTAAGCTTTATGTGTGGCCTCTCTTTACATGAACATTTGAGAGAAAAGGGAAATAACACAGTCCCTGATCTGCCTTTTCTCATTATATTTCAAAAGCATCAAACAAACAACCAACCAACAAACAACCCAACAAACAAACAAACACCCCCAGCACCCCAAACAAACAAACAAACAAACAAACAAACAAACACCCCCAACAACCCAACAAACAAACAAGAACCCAAATCCATTTGGGGGAGGGTCCGGAGGGGGCATCGCTCCATTTTTTTCTCTCATCTGGATCAGCCAATGGCCACTCACCGGATCCAACCATCAGACGGATGTTTGCTGCCAGACCCTGTGATGAATTATTGAATCCAGTTTTAACAATTGCAGCCACTTCCACCATGTACGTTTGGGGTTCAAGACGTTTAATCTCCACTGATGTGGCGTTCATGACGGTCACCTCTCTCTTGAGGTCGTGCTTCTCCACGTTAGCTGGATCTGGCTGTAACGTCACGTAGTAACCAAGGATACACTGTTGGTATTCTGGCGGTGGTTGCCAAGAGATGACTTGTGTTGACGACGAGGGCTTCGTAAGAATTTGGATGTTGTCAGGCTTGGAGTTCGCCATTCCTATTGTTTGAAAGAAAACAAGGAAGTTAAAAGTTCAAGAGAAAACAAAAGCACCTAAGAACACAGTTAAACTGCTAAGAATTTCATCAATGCAGACATTCCACCAATGAATTATTTTTTGAATAATTTTTTTTCAGTTGTTGGCATTTAATTAAAGAGCTCTTGCTTACCAACGACTGTTGCTGGAAGAGATTTTGACAAACTGGCTGTTCCTCCAGCGGACGTGTTAGCAAATACTACGACGTCATACAGATCCCAGCGGCTGAGGCCGTAAACAGTCGTTGAAGTGGATGACGTAATGTTGCGAATAACCTGTTCTCCGCCAAGGTTTTTTTTGCTGAACTGAAGTTCGTAGAAAATATTGTTACCGTTCCACATTTGCTTTAGGGGTGGCTGGGGAGGAATTGAAAATCGAACATTTTAATAAAAGCTGACGATTTCCGGTAACACCTTACTTCACTAGAAACCGAGAACGAGAGGTATTTTGAAATGATGATTTCATGACATTAATACCCAAATGACCTTTCTGTCAAGCTCATCGAACTTTTTCACTAGCACATTCCCTCTGGTGCAACATATTTATCTTCAATGAAGATCATACAAACCTGAAAGTTTCAGAGTTAACAATCATGCATGTTGAAGGACATCAATCCATGATCATAAGATAGGTGGTTGATTACCTGCCACTTAATGCCGACATCTCGACTGTTTGGCCTACTGCAGTCTATTTCCGCAACGTCAAGAGGCAATAACAGTGGCCCTTCGTTTGGTGCTGTTGAAACAAAGCACCAAACTTTGGAGTCATTATGAGCAAACCCATAGGTTTTCAAAACAACAATTTTGAGGTGGTTTTGATAGGTCGAAACCAACAATAAAAAAATCTTATAGAGGGACATGCAGCTCGTCTGCTACTCTGCAGATACGTCCACGTAAGTTCTCGACATCGACCACGTTGATAGCTCATTTTTTGACACGATTTCATCCCTTGTAGGGGGATCATTTATAGCTCCGTATTGGCTCCAATGAAAGCTATTTTTCAAAGTTTATCTATTCTGCCAGTAGTTTGCTACCTGCTTCCAAAGTCGTCCATGTTATCCGGGACTTATCGTTGCTGTAGCTACCTCGTCCAATCCTCGCCTGAACCACCAGTGCATATTCGGTGTTAGGCTGAAGATTTGTCAGTTGCAAATCTGTGAAATTGTGCAAGTTTCTCCTTGCCGGTATTGAGTCTAGTCGATCCACCTATACAGTTACGCGACAAAAGAGATTTTTTGGAAGAAGTGATTTTGTATCGTTTGCTTTGTATTATTATCTGTTTAAATTTAAATTTGGGGTTTAAATTTCTATAAAGACTGTTTTAGGCAAATTATTGCTTAAGCCAACCCCCCATGACATGTAGACCGCGTACATCATTTCCTAATCGGATAAACTAGAAGATTGATTTTAGTACTTTACTCTTTGATCATGCAGATTAAAAATAAAATACAGTCATTTTCAAGCGGAAATATAACAACTATGTTTTGGTTATTCTCTTTGTTTTACCATTATCCACATTGGTTTACTTGTTTCAAGCGGAAATATAACAACTGTATTTTGGTTCTTCTCTGTTTTACCATCATCCACATTGGTTCACTTGTTGCTCCATGCGGAATCTGCCACAATGTGTAGTTGTAGTACACCTTAGAAACACCAGGTAGATTGCGGTCATCCATTAGGACATACACTCTACCGGTGCCCGGGAAAGGTGTTTGTGGGGCGAGTAGGCCGACTCGTTGCGAGACACTTGTTGCATCCAATTTCTTAATACTAGGGGCGCTTATTGTAGCTGATATGATTGGGGGTGACAAAAAAAACCGATTTCGTTAAGACAAGCCATCTTCAATATGACAGGCTACACAGACGGCAAGCCGATTGGTGGAAACTCCCTCATAAAGAGTAATTTTTAACAGTCAGTTAAATGAAATTAAAATGAAAATAAATTATGATAATAGAGGCGATTTAAATAGTTCTTTTCATTGACTGACGAAGGAAGATTAGTTCGTGATCTTAAAAAGAACTGTTTTAATGTTCCAAATCTGCAACTATATTATCCTCACAAATTTCTGGCTTTTAATGCAGCAACAAAATATTTCGAGTAGGGGAAGTTATACTACCCATTAGGTTTTGTTTTTGATGTCAAATTCTATGATTTAATGCTGAATAGGTCAATATTTTGTCTTATTTAATCAATGGAGCCTGCGTGCCTGTGAAGGGCTGTCAGTATCTAGCATGGATTGAGTTTATCGATGTAGATATATACCTTCTGTGTACGGGGTGAAATTGACAGTAACTGACGGGGAGGTACTCTCAAGTGGGCCGTCGTGACGGATTAAGCGGACATCAAAACCACTGAGAAGGGCGTCTTTGACTTTCCCCCGATTTAGTTGATCGACGAGCGATGTCGCCATGTTGTCGCATACAGTGCGTCCAATGCTGGTGCAATGCGTGATACTGCGCCATCTGAAACCCGGGAATGGTGCAAACATTGCACTAAGTTGGGTCAAATCCGGAGCAAGATCAATATGACAAGTATATCTCGACCATTTCATTTGCCATTATCCAGTCATGATCTCCATGGGCTTGGCATCATCAGCGATTTTATGGTAAAGAATATGACTGTTGTATCGAAAAATCGCTTGCCATTCCTGAGCCATGTAACACTGCTTTAACACATCCAGGGTACAAACTGAAGCAATATGATGAGACACGTTCCAAAATGGTTTCCAGAGCTACACCAATGTCTACTGTTAGTACATGTACATACTCACGTGTTTTTGCCATTGAAAACGTGAGGTTACCTTTTACGTGTACAGGTGAAATGTGATGCACGACTTTATAATTAATCATGCAGCGTTTATCTCGATAAGGAAACACATGGTTTGAAATAATGTCATATTACAGCTTTGTTTAAATTACATTTCCGGTTCTGAAGAACTTGAAACATGACTACAAAGGATGCCACACCCATTAAAACCTATTGATAAAACAAACGCGTGCAGGTTCAATTTTATCTTGTAACCCTACCTTTCTACATATCGCAGCTTCTTTCTGTTCGACAGGTTGTCTAAACTATATCGACTTTAACTCTTACAATAACACAACAGCAAAACAAATCAACGGGAGAGAGCACTGGCTCATGCAACTAGGAAAACTTGACATGATCTTAACTGACCGTCTTCCATTCAGACTGTATTTCACACTGTACAGAGTACGGTTGGTTGCATCGCTTGGTGCAGTCCATCGCAACTCAAAGTTCAAATTCAACAGGCTCTTGGTCACCTGTTGCGGTGGCAGCAACGCTACAAATATACAAATTGTAAAAAAAGAGACATATATTCATGACATTTCATGCGGTATTTGCATGCGTGTGTGTGCGTTTTCAAAACAGGGATATGAACTTTAAAGGATGGTTTAATGTGATTAATTCACAATGGCAAAAATAGGCCACCGTATCAATAGGTTCTTCTCATGAATGTCTCAGGCAACTTGACATCAGTATTATGTAAACACAAAAGATTATCATAAATCAATCAAGAAAATGGCAAAAAATTGATTGTAAAGTGGTCAAATATTACTTTTTCAAAAGCGTACACGTTTCATTTAAGGGTATCAAACCGTTCGTCTGATTGTGCGGAAACTTTTCACATGAAGTCCTACTTAAAACATTCGAAAATCTGCCAGCGAATAGCATTCGAAAAGTAAATCCTCTCTGGTTCGAATAGACAGAAAAAAAATTAATTCTTAGTTCTTAAACCGTCAGATAGGTTTTTTAATTCAACTGTATTATCCATTTTGCTTCTAATAAAAATCAGACAATGAATTTAATGGAGGAATCCACATGCTCTCGTTATTGGATTTCTTAATTGAGTGACCTATATTTACCTATCCGCATTCAAAGGCGAATCTCTGACATCTGCCCTCAAGCCTATAATCATTTGTGTTTGCTTAATCATAAACAAGTTGACAAACTGAAAATCCCGTATTCATATCGGGGATCAAAATATCAAAGCTCTGAACAAACATTGATTCTTAACATTTGACTTATCATGTTTATGGCATACTCATGGCGCAACACCATAACGACGCGAAGATTTGATACCAATAAAATGAAAGCAAGGAAAAATGTAGGCTATATGTCTAATGTTCCTTTCTGTTGCTTTAGGCCTAAATGAGGGTTTGCATCCATTTGTATATTGCCTTGTTTTTTGAAAGTTACATCCAAAGCCCCCATTTTCTTCGGGATGGGCTGGGCAGAATTTCCACAGGCTTTAATTAAGTCGGTTGATAAGTGAACATACCTACGGTACATACAAAAATTTGACGACGCATATTTCGGCCAGTATATGCATAAATTTTGTGCGTGTGTGGCTGTGATAGTTGTTGTTTATAGTTCCATTGGCAGCGTCATAGAAAGATTGGGATGGAGTCAGACTTCAATGAAATCATTTTTCCATGATAAATATTGACCCACAAACACAAGAGATCTCTTAAACAGTGAATAAGCACCTGCATGGCCAACCATGTGCGAAGGTTTCTTTGTGCAGAGTTCAAGGCAGTGGCAGGTATGCATGGATTGACAAAAAACGGGCCGACAATTCTAACTGAAAAAGTAAGCCCCGCGACTTCTTATCGTGGAGTATGCCGATTCAGTTTAAAAATTCAATATTCCTGTCGCTGTGACTGAAAATCCGCCTGATTATTCCACTTAAATTGACCTCCGAAAGACTTCGGTTTTTTTTTTAAGACGGAGGAGAAGAATTGCCTGCGACACATAGGCCTAAAGTGGTTCCTCGTGACTTATTATTTTGCTGAAGTTTCAAGAGCGTAGTCTTTTTGAAACAAAATGGCGCCAGGAACTTTGAGTAAAAAATCTTGTGAACACAGCCACTGCATCATTGTGCTCAACATTAGAAACAGCAACATACAGCCGAATACGAACTGTAGGGTTTTTACTAACACATTGTTACAGGTCGACCGTGAACACTTTTTCTTGGTTGTGTACTGCAAAAATTTTCGTGTTGAAATTGTGTAAATTTAACATCCTGGGTCCTTGCAAATACCCAAGGTGCTAGATTAATACCACTTTTTTTGTAGTGTGACTGTTCTCTTCTGGCAGGAAAAATAGACCATCCTTATTCGTTAAAGTTTTTGTTAGCCATCTGCGTCAAATTGACAACAAAATCCCCCATTGCGAATGTAATTCCTAGCTGTCATACAACGTAGAACACACAGAAATGAATTATGCGTGATACAAGGCTGTATGATTGTCAGGCAGTCCAAAGGTCCCAGGAAATTCCCGATTTCAGCCTATCCCGCCCTTGACACCCCCATACTGTACTTGTATATTTATACACCGGCAAAAAGTGCAAAATTACTCGTTTTTTTCGAAATGCATTCAATAGTTGTTGTTTTATATCTCAAGACTCTTAAAATCCTTCAGAGACCTCCGTGTTTAATAATCTTATGCACCTGCAAATAAACGTGTCAATCCACAGTTACTAGGTTTCTAGTGGTTCACTGTTTTTGGTCATACTCATGCAATTCTGTGGGCAATCTTTTCCTATGTTTAGGAAACATCATAAGACTACATGTACTTCACTCAGGAAAGACACTTTCCATTTCAAATGTTTGAAGACACAATCGATTTCCCTCTTTACATGTGACAATTCCAATGCATGTTGTTAATGACTGCTAAATCGATTAGAAAATTACAAGTGCTGTTCTGAAAAGGCAGAATATGAAATAGCGATATTCCAATTGCAGCGTAGCGTAAAAAGTTAAACAAACACAGAGCACAGAATATTCCTATAATGAAAAGAATCAAAGTTATGCTACATACTTTGGAATGGCTTTAAAGATACAATGTACATGTATTAATTTTTTTTGTACATGTACATCATGGTGGCACATTAAGGGCATAAAAAGGTGTACTGCATAAACCATGGAGGTAGAATCACAAACTCACATGATACAGCGCCCATCCAACATGTAAACATCAAAAACGACACAAAAAGCTCGAACATTTTGTGATGTGACCTACAGTGGTGGAAGTATATAGACATTTGGGTCCGGGTGGCATAAAAGTGACTTCAGCATGCGGTAGGTGCAGTCTGCGGTGTGGTTGAGATTCACAACCCGTGCTCTGTGTACTATAATATACGTACACGTACAAATGTACATTCACATGTCACGCCCGGCACCCCACCACTTATACAGTTTAGAGTTGGCGCATGCGCACTCCATCTCTTTAGGCGAATCGATATCAGACATCGTTCCGACACTTCTTTCCGCGGATGGAGACAATTATTTATTTCTAACAAAATACAAACTTTGGGGAAGATGAACTGGCTTTGAATGGGCGCCCTCATGCGACGCGCACTCCTTTGAAATTAAGAGCCCAAGGGAAAAGGGTTGGTATTCACTTTCACAATTCGAGGCCAATCCATGTGAAGGAAAAAATGCAGAAAAATCGACACTCTTTCAACCTGCTGACAATTTAGTGCAATTGAAAAGCCCTTTCAGCCGACATCAATACATATAATTCAATCACAGACTTCTCATAAGAGCTACATGTACATAGTTTCTTTTCTTTCAGGAGTGAAATCAAAGACATTTGTCCACACAAATTGTGTAATTTAATACTTAATTATACATGTCTTAAGCAGATACTAAGCTCAGTCATTTTTCTTACAAAGTGGTACTTCCCATACCAAAGAAAGGCTCAGCCTGCAATCAATATTATTAAGATCGGTCTAAAACAATGAGCAAAACTGTACATTATCTGAAACAATATAAAGTATTGCAACAGACTTGTGAAAAGAAAAGCAACTAACAGACTATTCAAGAACTGAACAACTTCATGAGTGTAGATATTAGACTACAGATGCCTCTTAGCATTGCAATCAAGTAAAACTAAAGCACTGCCCTCCAACATGGCAGCTCCAATGATATGGGTATTGGTTTGTCTGCATGCAAACAGTGGTGCACTATGGGAGTGTTATTTAGCGGAGAGGGGTACAAAGTGGTCAAAGGCAGTATAAACACTGTACTCAGGCATGAAACTTGTGCTTTGACAAAACGAAATTCCCATCTTGAGAAGACTTTTTTACAGTGTTTCTCAACTTTCAATGGCGTGAGTGTGAAGTGAAAAGTGAGGAAATCAGCTGATGCAAGGGAACTTTGCACGTCTGTGTACCACAAATGTAACAAAATATTTAAAAACCAATGGAAAGGGGTCTACAACGTAGGTGTGCACATGTACATCTTCACTGGTTTTAAGGCTTAAACCAGGCCCCTATTCTCCTCTTTTTAACTTTTCCACAGCCAAGGAGTTCAAAGCAAAACTCTTTCAATTCCCTCGAATGAAAGATTCTGGGTGTGTAGCATCATTTATCCCTTTCACCAGGCTACTGTTTCACTGATAATCGAAGTTTAACAAAAGTAAAGTAAAGCCACTTGCAAGAGGTGACAAAAAGTTGTCAGCAAATTATAACAAAAGTCTCATCAAGTCACCCAGAAAGGAAACCACTGCTTGGTCATTATACATCCTGAAGTTTTGGCACACATAACACAGAATGATTGTGACAATACAAATACATGTACTGTTTTCACATTTGAGAAGTTTGTAACTTTGCCTCAGGATGGAGGATCTGAGGCTGATGACTTGCGATTGTGTGGACTTGGAAACAACTCTGACAAATACATGTCACACCCTTTGTCCATGCCTAAAACAAAGTGTGAAGGAACTCAAAGTCTTCAAAGTTAAAATTAGTCTTCCAGGATAATTTGGACAATTTTGATGAGTTTCATGACATTTGACCCATGCGTCTCCGATGTGGGCTCATAGACTAAACAAAATCCGTAGGACACCCCAAGGGAGAGCAGGGCAACGAGAGAGAGGGTAAGTCTCAAGGATCTAAACCATGCAGGGTAGACCTTGATGCTCATATCAGCTGCCCACGCCATCAACAGACCGGTCATGATGCATATCTGGCTAGCTTGTAGAGGCATCAGTAACCCTAACCATGCAATCAGCGATGGCATAATGCTGTATCCCAACATCGACCATGTTGGTCCAACGTCCTGCCTTTCCAGCAAGGCAAAACCCCATCTGACACCACCTAAAAAGGATAAAATGGATGCCCCGTAAGCAACTTGAGCCCACAGGATGTTGGGAGCAACAGAGAATGTCGCTGCAGTATACAAAGTGGGAGCAACAAAAGGTATCAGCCCTGACAGGCCAAGTGTCAGTGCAGGGATTGGGGTATCCCTAAGACCCTGCTGATGCCTCCTCAAGAGGTTCGATACCCTGCCGTTCAGATGCCCAGAGGTGTGCAAACAGACTGTGCTCCCGGCCTGAAATCCTGCAAGGTTCTGAAATTCTAACCCAGTCCTTGATCGACGCAAACACGTTGCTTGGCAAGATGCAGGATACTTCAATGATACTCCAAGTCCCGATTTCCAGACTACAGCAGATGATTTCTGTGACTCCCTTCTGTCACTCCTAGAACAGCATCCACTGAAAAATCTCCAGGGGTATGCTTCATTGAAGATTGGTTTTGTGACAGTCACAGCATCCCTAAAAGTACCACCACCTTGGAGGCATCTCAGTAGTCTAGACATTGCGATGTGCTGTACTTGTTGAAGAGCTCTGAAAAAAAGAGACCATACAATAAATTCATTTTCAATTAGGTTTAAAGAAAAAGAATGATACAAGTCTAAAATCAAGAAATATTATGCAGTAGTAGTAAAAAGCAAAACCTAATGAAAAAAAAAATCATTTTGTAAGCCCTTAATCCTGGGGTGTCTCTACTTTTAATTAGTATTAAAATTGAGGACTGACGACCGTTAGGGTAAAGACCATTTGAAGAGTGCTGAAAATTGTTGGAATCTAGGGGCCCAAGCCTCAACAATGGTGCATCTGACCATGGAAGAGTCTGTTTTCCTTCCTCCATGATCTGACCATCGACAGTGACCATAGCATTACTCAGGCGAGGGAAGAAGAAGTAGAACCACCGTGACCACGCACTACGCCAACTTGACTCTCCTCTCTCTGCTTCAGATTTACGGATCTCCATCCTGAGTACTACATCATGCATGCTACATGGTGTAACAAGTTTGCCACCCCATCATTCGTTTCTGAGTTCATGTACCATATTCAAGCCCGGGTGGACTCCCTGACCGTACTAGCTAGTACATGTACGTACCTGCTCTAGCAAACCCTAAAAAATAAATTAAGAAAACTCCTGTTCTAACAAGTTCCAGCATATGGAGGAGGGCCGACATACATGTACATGTACGTACATGAACAGTACATGACATTGTATACTAGTGTCAAAAACCTAGCTGGGAACGAAATTGAACGCCCTGGCATTGTGTTAGTGCGCGCCCAGTCATGAATTTAACCTTTGACCGCATTCTTTGAGAGTGAACCAAAATATGTTTTGTTTTTATTCAAATTATCTTTTCGTTGCTATTTATCATTATATCAGTAAAGCAAAATTAAATGAGGAGAATTGCATGCTTTTATATCTTTAAATTTGTGGAGTGCAGTTTGATCTATTAATTGAAAAACTTTTCTCGCGCAATATCTCGCTTCAAAAGATAATCGGCGAGAAATCAACTGGACTCCATGTTGTATTTTGTGAAGTTGTGAAACTTGTTGACAATTAGCTCCGAATATGATCAGGAAGATAGTTTGAAAAGCTCTTCAGATGGACTGCCAGACCACGTCTTTATTCTGAAACGAAAGTTTATATGTAAGTATGCGATGAGAGGCCTACTTCACACACCGTTATAACAATTATCACTGCCATTCCCATGGCATTGGCATGATTGGATCCAAATAGTGTAGGCCTAGGCATACTTCGAGAACTCGTCGAAGTCACAAAACTCCGTGATACTCCGTGTGCCTTTGAGGAAAGAAGGTTTACATGAAGTCGTAACCCTATGGGGTTTTGGAATCGAATTTTTGTGGTGAAACGGCATGAACGGAATGACAGTCAACGGGTGGAAGCGAGAAATTGGTGAGCAAAAATCTCATTTTTTTTCCAAAAATGTCCGTCTCATGCTCTACATGTACGCCTACTGCCTATTATCTAATCTTAGCAGGTACGGTATAGATCAAGCAGATTTGCTGGCAGGGAAAAATTTGGTTTAATAGCTTTTTTAGGGCTGCAAACCATTTCACCACAAAAATTCGATTCCAAAACCCCATAAGCATTACGACGCCATGTAGACCTTGCCTCAAACTCAAAGGCGCATGGAGTATCGAGGAGTTAGTGACTTCGAGTTCTCGAAGTAGGATCCAAAAATTGTCACTGAGCATGCTAAGCGTCAAATGGACGTTATGTCATGACTAGCCCAGGTTGGACGTCGTCTTCATTTACCCTACGACTGACGTCCATGGTATAAAAAGTCCTCCTACAATGCAAATTTTTTGTAACTTTTTTCTCACATTTCTACCTCGCAGAGACAGCTCAAATGTCATTCACAAGTGCCTTATATCCCGAATTCCATAAATGCTGTGTTGGAATAACTAAATACGCCCGCGAACAACGTATTTTGCAGGAAATTTTGCGAAACTCCACGCTTTCCATTGTGATCTACATTCGTTTAGGATGCGTACTTGCACATGCGGCAATGCATAAATGACAGCCCCTTGCACATGCGCGGAAGAGCGGCGGGAGTGTAGAAGTCGCAGATAATGCCGTGTCTAAGACGGGCTTCCAAAGCTACGGCTACGTCTGTTGTCTGCGCGTCTCCATGCATTTCCAATGGAGCAAAGACCTAGACTTGACTCTTGACAACATAAAATGTGGGCCAAGCGTGGAGGCCAGTTTGCACATGCGCAAATGCGTATTACTAGACGAACATAGGTCGTTCACGAACCGCGACGGAAAGCACAGAGTTTTGCAACATTTCCTGCAAAATACGTTGTCCGTGGCCGTATTTAGTAATTTCACCACAGCATTTATGGAATTCTGGATATAAGGCACTTGTGAACGATATTTGGAGCTGTCTTCACCAGGGAAACGTGAGAAAAAACGTCTATACCCTGGACACTAGTTGCACTGCAATGTAGACGACATCCAACCTGGGCTATATCATGACCTGATCTAACGTGTCTAACGTTAACCCAGTGCCAGTGAACGTTGTCTACAATGTACTTTGCATTGCAGCTAACTTCCAGGGTATAAAGTCTTCCTACCATGCACTGTAGCTCATAGTGAACTTTTTTTCAACGTTTTTTCTCACATTTTTACCTGGTGGAGGTAGCTCAAATGTCGTTCACAAGTGTCTTGGGCGTAAATGTGAGAAAAAAAATTGAAAAAACTTTTGGAATGGCAGGAGGACATCAGTCATAGTGTAAATGAAGACAACGTCCAACCTGGGCTAGAACATGATTGCGATGACATGTAATGCTATCATGTATCCCTACTAAACATGACCCAACGTTACATATGACATGTCATGTCCTACTAGCCAGCTAAGTTACTGTGAATTGTGTAATGTACATACAGTAGAAACTGGTCATAACACTAGGGCCTACATGTGGGTCATGCTATTAAGTGTCAACGAGCTTCGACAAAGCGTCAAAAAGTTATTCAAGCTTATTGCAAAAATTTTACATTTACAATGTTAATACAGGTGATTCACAATAGTGCGCCTCCAAGACTTTGCAACGCACTGGCCAATCATAAACAGATTTCGCGCATTGTGATTGGCCAATTGTTGCAAACTTAGTGGCTCACTATTGTGAATTGCCCATATTAGGCTTGTAAATATCATTTTCAGTACATCATATTAATCTAATGTGATGGTTGAGTGTGGAAATTTGAGCGACAAAGTTGGTTCTGCTCATGGGCCCAACTTGCCATATTGTTTTTGCATGGACGGCAGAGAAAAGAAAGATGGCAGCTCCCATACATTGCAGAATTTGTGTGTGTGTGTGAATCTAGGAGAAAATTCGCTGTTCTCTTTAAATTAAATACACAGAGTCCATAAAATATGATTTAACCACTTTGAAATCTTCAGAGTATATTTTCAGGTTGTTGATGCTTTGTTGACACTATTTGTGTGTGTTGACGCTTGTTGGTCAACACTAAATACATGTAGCATGACTGCTATATGTAGGTCTTATGTGTTTTTGAATAGTGCTGGCTGGCAAACATAAACTTGGCTTTTTCAATCAGATTTTCCTGTGACAGCAACTCAGCATGACATTACTACAGACTGAACACATTGCAAAGGGGCAAATTTACCCTTCGCAGCGTAGGGCATATCCGCATCCTGATTGCATTGGTTTACAAGTCACACAGTTAAGGATGGTTGCGCAATGAAAAGAAGATGCCATCCCTCGGCCCCCCATCCCTGCCTCCGAAAATCATGAATCTTGACCAAATGTTTAGTTTTCCATCCTGAGTTGAGTTGCCTTTGAACGAAAGCCACTCGTAAGAGAATCAGCTCGTCTCGGGAGGAAGTACAATTAATATGCGCAAGATTGCGCTGAACAGTTGCACTTGACATAGCTCAAATATCCAATCAGAATCCTCAGATGTCACCTCTTACCTGTATTTGTGCACAGTCTCAAACTGTCTGATACACCCAGTTTGGGAGTCAGTGGGAACTAGATGCTGATGGTCATGATGAAAGAGAAATTTCTCATTCAAGTGGGAAATCCTGTCATCCAGCTCAAAGTCGCCATCTTGTGGTAGTGATTCAAACTGTATGCTCTTGTTCATGGATAATATAAACCCTGACCATTTAATGACATCCTTCAAATGTGAAATGTAATGTATAAGTTTTTAGCATATGATCGATGTTAACGATGGTGTTGTGGGCACAGCAATGTTTAATGAAACTAATGTTATTGACATCAGTGACCAATAAGTAATTTCTTTGGGGCGATTTGTTTTTGGTAAAGTGGTAACCCTGGTCTTTTTAGTAAAGAAATTTTATTAAACACACAACCCCTTATGGCTTCCTGTTGGCCTTGATTCATGGACAATGAATTTTAAAGCTCCAAGAAACTTCAGCTGACTTCCAAGTGAGGCAGCAAGTGGGAAATAAGGTTACCACATTTAATTATCATGAAGTATTATTTACTGCTGTGCCCAAAATGTGTGGGCCCAAAACGTTCTTCCCACAAAAGGAGTAGTGAAGCATTGGTTTACATAACACTTGGTTTTTTTTCCCATCAGGTCAACAGCTGTCGTTTTTCTCATGCTGACTCAGAGCTGAGATTGAAGCTGGTGTGAATCTACTTGTTATCCACACTGCAAGGAATATCCACTGAAAGAAAGTTCATCCACTAGATTTGTGGAAGAGGTGAAGCGTACTACTTCCCGCTGTGAGAAGCATCAACTTACCTGCCTTTAGTGATTGTTCCAGAATGTGAATTGCACAAGAAAGATTTCACATAACTACATGTACCACCCACTGCTGGTTTGGAAAATCTTCAAGCATGTACCATCAGCAGATACAACATCTATGACTGCATTGTGACGGACTTCAGCCATAGCACAGCACACCTACAGTAGCTAGAGCCGCAACAATTTTGATATCTCTCAGTTTCCTTACATTGGTTTCTAACCACTGGTGATCACAATGTGACATCAAACTTTCACTGTCTTCCAAAAATATGAGTCAAGCTTTCTGTGCTTCCAAAAGTAAACATTTTTTTAAATAGTTGTGGCGATTCTGATTCAATTTTGTTTATATGCAAAAGATTATCTGGTCTTTCATTAGCATTCTTTCCTACTCAGTTTTTCAAGCAGGAAAACAATGGCAATATCTCCTTTGTATAACTTGTAACACATAAACACCAAAATGTTGTAGTGTTGTGCTACAGAAGCTCAAATCTCAGTGTATGATGTGAAGTCATCCCTTTTGTGCTCTGAAGTTCATGATGAGAAACAGTAAAATGGTTGAATGGCTCTTATAACAATTGGCTAAGGGTTTTACTGAGACCTGTCAAAAGTGCCTTGCTACAACAGCAGAAGCTCACTTAGTGAGTTGATAGCTGCGAAACACTCGATAACATCAAGTCACATCTTGAGGTTCAGCCCAGCTTGCAAGGAACGCAAACGCAGCAGCAGTTAACATGGCCAGGTAGCCCGCTGCCTATGCTCAGCACTGGACCAGCAGAGAGATTTCAGGTTAAAGACTTGTATTTTATGCAGAGAGGAGGGTGACAGGTTTGACGACACAGCAAGTGCCTGCAAGACAGTGAACGCGATCCGCTTTCATTGTCTGCCCAATTTAGGAGGTAGGTACACCGATAACCATCCCACTTGTAAATTAACTTCACGTAGACATATTAGGAACTGCTTGTGTTTAGCTGAGTTGTGAGGTTAATAAATTCTCCAGATGGGTCTCGTACATTTCACATCTACATGAAACGACCCACTTGACTCTACTGCAGTACGAATGTGTGACTCAGTAGTGGCGGCAGTCCTGTCTGAATTCTGAATGTTGTTTGTAGGGCTGTGCCAAATATCCAAATAAGCGAATATTCGATGTAGTATCAAATATTATTTTTTGAATTTGAATATTCAAATTCAAAATTCATGAAAAGGAAGGGAAAAATTACTTTTGTTTTAAATAAGAAAAATTGCACTGTGGAGGCTTGTTTCAAGCAGATTCAAATGAAAAGCGACAGAAATCTTACAATGATTCAAAAAGTAAATTATTCAACAATTTAAAAGGAATAGATATTTTCAACAGGGCAAGAAGTATTGTTCATCTCTTAAATCTTGCTAAATCGTGGCTGGAGATACTCCTAGATGTGAGAAGCTACTACATTAATCATAATGTAAAATTGTGTGCATTACTGCAATTGATTTTGTGTATGGTTTGTTCATCGACAATCTGCTGGTCGATACGACTGACTATTTGGGTATTCGATCAAATTGAAGGTCGAATATTCGAATAGTGAAGTATTTGAACTGACTCAGCCCTAGTTGTGTGTGGCGTTGATTTGACAGGGGCAGTATGATATGGTATTGGCTGACATGGCCAACCTTCCTGAGCATGACTTTGCTCCCACATGGCTCAAGATTCCCTCACAACAACAGGTGAGCTGTCCTAGAAGATTCTTTAAGCCTATCCACTAAGGAGATTTGTTAGCATTGCACCATAGCGGTCTACATACATTGCTGCCCTAGTTGCGATCAATTCCATCTAAAGCCAAACACATTTTTCTCAGTTGGCACTGTTTGTATGAATTGTGACGAATGGGTGCTTAAAGACCGGACTTTGCAGCCGAATCAGAAGACATTGTGGGCTTGGCAAACATTCAAGGTAGTGGTCCAATTTACGGTCCCTCCTGAGTTTCTGTGAAAGTAATGTTTAGCATTTTTATTGGACAAGGCAAGTTGAATATGATTTTAGTGGCATTTGCCATAACTTTGGAGAAAATGGGGGATCGGAAACATTGAGAGTAGAATTTCACTTATACATTTATTTTTATAGGATACTATTCCGATAAACTGTAATGCTGAGTCTGGGCAGAATCATGTTTATGACTCTACAGAATTTTATCACTGTAGCAAGACCACCTTCTTTTAACTGCCTGTTATCACCGCCCATCCAAGCCATGCAGGGTGACAAAAATCCCCAACTGGCTCACGGACCTCCATGTTTTTTGATTCCTGTTTTCCTTTTTCAATTGTCTCAGCAGTCATCCAAGCCACCCAATGTAATTTACAACCATGGTGTCAGATCAGGACCTTCAGAAGAACACCATGACAGATACAAGTCACGACCCTACTCCACAGACTCACACCATGGCTATGGTAGATCACCAACTCATGACCAGTTTGGCTTCCGAGGCAGAGACGGTTAGTTTCCTTTCCAGACCCAAAACAGTAATTCAAAAATGAAACTGACTCACTCTCTCATTGGATGTCTCTTTTTCTTTTGTTAATATTTGCTATGCATTTTTATGTCTCCCAGAGCATCGTCACTACTCCGGTGCAAGCCATCGCCATCATTCCGTCGATGATCTACCGTGGGACCCAGACCCCACGACCCACTGGAATGTGTCCCTGTTCAACGGTAACTCCAGCAGTAGCTATGGCACAGGCTACCCCCGCCGAGGTAGCTCCGTCCCTCGGAATGGCCAGCAGTACTCCAGCAATGGGCGCTATGAAGGCAGCGGGTTTGCCTCAAGCCGAGGACACTATCAGCAAGGGAAACCGGCTGGACCTGGACGACAGAGGTTTGTTTCCTGTTTCTGACCTATGGAGGGTTTGCATGGCTGCCATCTTATAGGCCAGTGCTTTTGCTTCCTCAGGGTATGCACAAAAGAGGTTGCCTTGTAGAACAAAACAACTGCTCCGCAAGATGGCTACCACGCAAAGCCTCTGTTGGGGCTTGTCAAGTTGTCTTGAGAGCCACCATAATGAATTTTAATTAACTTCAAAACCCTTTATTGTTTGTCATTATTTAAACTCTCCCATGCAAACATCCATTCTGTACAAAGTTGTCTGCCCATTTGAAATCAGTCAAGTAACTTTCTGTTTAGAATCACCCGCCCACAGAAAGAATTGAAAGAAAAGAATTGTATATAACTTGATGTAGCTGTTTTTCAACTATCGGTGATTGATAAACCAACTTTGTCTACCTGTCGCCTGCTTTTGTGTGTTGATTGACTTTAACTGGTCACAGAACCAACCAGAATTATGATCCGACTGTTGGTGGCCGGCCATTTTATAAAGTGTAGCAAGGGGAAGTGAATGGACTATTTGACTGACTGCAACTTCTATAACTGAAGGAGGGTTACTATAGAGAATGAATCATTTGGATGTTTTGTAATATTTTTGAATCCAGCTGTAGTGGTCAAGACATTTTCACCAGTGAGCGAGAAATTATGACACTCTGCTAGTGAAGGTGTCTCTCCTAGGCTTGAAAGCGCAGATGATGCTGTGCTAGTGACGACTTAGTTCTGATTGGCAACACCACCACCGAGATGCAAATTTACAAGCTCAGTTTAAATGTTGTCTGTTTTGTGCACCACTCAGGTACAACTCTGGACCCAAAAGTGGTTATTCGGAGCGAGATGATCACACCAATGACACTCCTACTAAGGAGGAGGTGCAAGGGGATGGACCACATGACGCAGGAAAGGAAAGCAACAAGAGTGCCTTATCAAATCAGGACTTTGTAAGTATTCCACTAAAATATGAGGCCCTGTTTAATATCACTGTTTATAAATTAGCATAACCTGAAATACGCAAATCGGAAGAATGAGACAGCCTGACATTTAATCATGACAAAATCTTGTTTAAACCAATGTTGATCTGTATTGGCAAATATGCTGTAAACAATTTTATTCCAGTTTTTAAATTGATTTCTCTGGCATGGCCGTTTGTTGATAAGTTCCTCTTATTTTGGCCCCATAGCCTTCCTTATCTGGCTCTAGTGATGATGTAGAAACAAGTGGAACATCAAAGACCGGGATTCCATCTGGAGCGTGGGGTAAGTAAAACATGATAAGTACAAGTTAATTTAATTCTTATCTTAAGACAGTTTTAAATTCAAGTTGGCTCAGGTTTTTTGCTGTGACCCAGCATTGAATCCCATCCGATCCGACATTCAGTGAATTTTTTTACTGGATTGTTTGTCAGGATTTTCCCACCTCCAAACCTGAACATATCTTGTGATCCTGATTCTTCGGAGCTATGGCGCAAATGGGGTTTTGAGAAATCTGGGAATCAATGAAGATCTTTGTACATGGTTCTTCCTTTTATGCTTAATCGCTGATTGGGTGCCGCATTGAGACCTAGAAGCAGTGTTCTCAACCGTTAAAAAAAATAACTTTCCTCCAGAAAAACCACCTGGTACTACCCGCGTCATCAGTGGCCGCAAGATGCAGCTGATTAAGAAATCAATTCCAAGTACCTTGGACAGCAAGTCCACAACACGCCCCATCACCCTCTCATCCTCATCGGTGGTGGACACCCCTGCTGGGTCAAAGGTTGGAGGTCAGAATGGGTCCGCCACTCAGACGTCGAAGGTTTTGGCTTCTTCTAATGGCAGCTCTAGCGTTGTTCTGAAATCCATGACGTCAGTTACTCCCATGGTAAGAATTGATTTTTTGGGGTAGTGGCGTAAATAGATAAACATTGCTTCAGATTGTTTCAGATGTTTGCCAATCTGTGCTATTATCAATAGCTTATATGAAGTTTTTGTTCTTAAAGGCTTCCTCACGGAATAAGGAGTCAGCGATCAGATCAGCCCCTGTTCCGCCCAGCCGAATTTCACCAATACCTAGCAAACCCTCACCTGTGCCCATCCTGGGTCGATCCATGCCAATGGATATCACTCCTCCACCTGTCCATAAGGTGTCCAACAACAAGATCACTTCCAGCAAAGGGCCAACTGACAAAGCTCCCATCAGCAAGTCACCAATTACCAAAGCAGTCACCCCCCTCGCCACAAGACCCTCCCTCGTAGACGAGACAAGTTCACGCTATCAAGACCCTCCTCCCCTCCAACCTGACACCAACAAAGGAGCTACCCTCGCTGATGTGTCCCTACCTCACAAGACATCAGCTTACACCACTGCAACACCTGTAATTGAAGACTGCATCAAGACAGACCAACCTGCACCGTCAACACCAGCATGTGTCATCAGTACACCAGCAACGCCGACAACATCCAAGTCGTCAGTCACCAAAATATCTGCAACTGTCTCCTCGTTCAAGACGCCTGTCTCCAAGTTGTCTACCCAGACACCTTCCAAGCCAATGTCGGTTACCAATATGTCCTCATCCCTAACCCCATCCAAGCCCTCGTCTATTGCCAACATGTCCTCAAATCTCAGTAAGCCGAGTTCTCCTGTCTCTCTCTTGGCTTTGACCCCAAATCGTCCCACGTCCACTGGGGGTCGATCTGCTCCTGTGTTTGGCAGGCCTTCTGTGTCTTCCAGTCGCCCTTCCGGCACCATTGTCAACCGAGTGATAACAGCATCATCGAGTACCAGCAGCTCTGTACCCGTCACTCTCCACTCTGCGAGTAACAGGAAGGAGAAGACTATCACCCCAGGTCATAGGTCAACACTGACGCCGCTCTCTAAAGAGGTCAGTGCTTGCTTCTGTTCAAGTCGATTAATTCAACAGCTGTGATTTTGACACATCAGTAATATCATTTTAGTATAAATCTCCAGAAGCCAGTTCAACTGTCCCCGTGTCAAATTGTAATCAGCTAGGGTGTTAACTCTAAGAGACCAAGGGGGAAGAGATTATTCCCCCCCCCAGCTCTCAAGCCATTACAGGGGTTATATGTGTCAGTGTACTTCCGTAATTGAAGCAAGCTACCCTACTCCAGAACACTAGACTTCAACCCTTTCATTCCAATCAATACACAGACACTGCCTCATTACATGGTCCTCAAGCCATACTAAGTCTAATTATCTCTCGTCATTTTGCAGTTTGACCCACATGTGAAAATGTTAAGATTAAATTTATGTTTGTTCAAATTTTGAAACAATCTTTGGAAAAGAGCCAGTATGGTAAGACAAGTTCCAAGCACTGAAAAGCAAAACTGACTACTCTGTGAAGTATCAAAAAGAAACCTTGGCTATGGTGCTGGTATTGTATTTGTGTTAGTTTGAGAATTTATTTTAATTTTAATGTTCAGGTATATTTTGGGGGTAAACTTCAGGTTTGTGTTTCTTTCTTGGTGTAGCCTCCCCCTTCCCTTCCTACCTTTGTTCTTCCCACTGCCCCTTCCTTTGACATGCCAGCCCCAAGTCCCACCACTCCCAAACTCAAGAAAGGAGACAAGCTGGACTTTCTGAATGAACTCCGCCGTTCTAGCAATGGCGACATATCCAAAGAGGTCAGTGAAACCAATCGAGACAACCTGAGAGAGACTGAAGAGAAGGTCCAGATGAACGGATCCACAGCTGAACCCGTGAGTGATTTATAGTTTAACAGTTTGCTGCATTAATGCGACTGTGCTCGTTGACATCTACGCAGTCTTAGAAATGCCAAGGAAGTCCTCAAAATTGCAGTTGTTTGTATGAACTGTTGTATCTTACAGTGTCTTTGTGGATAGATACAGTCCTAGTTCAATGTGTGTTCCTTGCAAAGAAAGTTCGTGTACTAATTGCCCCCTAATCTGCATCTTCCCTTCACTAGATGACGATACTAAATAGAGAACAACTTGACATTAAGACCAACGGCATTGACATCCACGAAGACGTCACAGAGACCGAGAATAGCTGTGAAGAGGACAGCATCCCCAACTTCTATCCGGTCTTCTCTCCAGTCAAGGATGGGCCAGACATGTCTAGCAGTCTTGAAGCCGAGAAAAGGTAACGGGCACAGATTAAAGGAAAATCAGGCAGATTCTAATGCACAGTATTGACCTCGTCAATAAGTCCCTGGACTTGGCAAATTACCTTGTGATAACAGGAACGTCATATTATCAGCATCGAAAACAAAGGATTAGGACCTAAACATTTCCTTGTTATAAAGCATAATCTTAATCAACACTGCTCTCATTAACGAGGTTCGACTGTACATGTATATTCATGCTAAATCTGTGTCTAAGATATTTAAAATCTCCTCGGTTTATGCAGAAGAAGTAGTTCCACAAATGTAGGAAGGGGCCGTTCATGGTAACCATTGGGCCAATATCATGTGCAACAGTGTGTGACCAGAATGCATTGCTTAGGTCATTCGGTCAATCGGTTTGCCGTCATTGCAACCATATGCAGACTCACATGCATGCTTTGTTCTTAAATTTCGTTAAATTTTGAAAATTCTTAACTGTGTCATTTTGGATTTGTTTTTTTTAGGAACAAAGTGGCCCTAGATGTGATCTCAATTGTGGCTGAAAACCTCACCTTTCTGGGGCAAGATACCACGACCAAGAGATGGGTTTTTGCAAAGCTGTGAAGTTATTTGTTCTCTGTTTCCAAGATTGATATTTTTTGTGGTGCTTTATCTTTGGCAGGCTCCTACAGGAGATGGGTTGGCACGAACACAGCGACAATGAAGAGGGCTACGCTCCACTGACTGAAGATGAACTCAAGGAGTTTCAGAAACGGTCTCAACAGGTATGAACAACCAAAAACTTCGCTTTGAGATCTGGTTTTTGACATTACCCCCTTCCCAAATGGAATATTAAGAGTGTTCAAAAAACCAGCTTGAGCAGTCCTCAAATGGTCAGCTGACTGCAAAAGTTTGCATCGGATTTTGGATATTTGGGACTAAAGAATCAGATCAAATGGAGTCAAAGTAACATATGCACCACGGTTTCCTAACAATCAGCCACCATTGAGCTCAGCAAGTGTTAGGTCAGGAACCATAAACTTGCGTACCAGATAGTGAAGATTTATTTTCACCTGAAAATCAATGTGATTCTTTATTGAAATCGTGGTCTTCGCGTTTGCCAAAGCACCCAAATGTTCAGCTCTCTTTATCTTCATTATCATTATTCATTCCATTTCCATTTGTGCTTGTAATACTTTTAATTTTTGTTTCCTCAGTTGAAGAAGAATGGTTTGACACGAGCTCTCCCGGCTGCTTTTAACAGTGTTAGCCTGCCTATTGGTTCCATCGCCCAAGTTCGTCTGGATGACGGCTTCACAAGCAGTGATTCGGACTCTTCAGATGATGAAAGCTGAGGGTTATGCTCAGACTGTTGGTGAATCTTCATTGATGGAGAGTATTCTTGATGCAATTCTTGAAAATGTTGGACTGGAAATAAATCATATGGCAATTGGAGAAATGACCTTCTACAGTTTTTTGTACCTAAAAGTCTTCAAGATTTGAAATGTGTCCCTTAAAAATGAAGTAAAGTGAACACAACTTTTTGATATAAATACACTCTATTATGACAGGTTAGTCTGTGAAGTAGATTGTTTGGAATTTCTGTCTGGAAGAAGGTGATTTGAAGCAAACTTACTCAGCTAATGAAAAAAGCAATTTTTGTCTTTTAAGGACAGTGTTTTTCTATCTTTTGCAATTGCATTTTGTATCTGCCGTGATTTTTTTTTGAGACTGAAGATGATAATCTAGAAATTTCCACATTACGTTTTTTTGCTGTTTCTCCCTCTCGTTCTTTGTCCAGCATATTTGCTTGCTTGTTAATGTTCCACAAAAATGATGTACACAGTTCAGGAACCCTTCTCTTTACCAGTTGTCTGAATTCCTTCCAGGGAGGAAAATCAGAAGGCATTTTGGTCATCTGAAAATCTGTAGACTTGCTGTTGTTTGCAACATTTGGCTTCTGTATGTCTTTGATATAGGAATTTTCATTCAGACTTCAATGAGCTTTTGTAGTGCATCTCGAATGTGTGCTTTCAAACCTAAAGTTGCATATCTTCCTAGATAAAAGACAAAAGGAAACTATTAAAACAAAATCTCAGGAAAATATCTGAAACTTGGGTTGATCAAATATGTAGTGGTTGGTAACAGAACAGAAGACAATCTTTCTGGTTGTATTTTACTTTTCAATATCCCTGAAGCGGTAGCATTCCTTACTTTTCTTTTCCCCTTCGGTACTATTTGTTCAAGATCCTGTACAAAAGAACTGGAACGTTTCCTGGGTTTGGTGTCATACTATCATTTGTCAGACCACAGTTTGTAAAAATAAAAAAAAACAAAAACGAAAAGTGCATATCTCTGTAAAAAAAATGAAGGGACTCAAGATAAACATAAATGGTGTTTGTAATTTCATTATTTATATAGTTATTCAGTGAAAACATATCGCGATTTGATATTTCTGTTAAACCCTATTTGATTGAATGTATTCAGCTTTAACACCCAAAAAATGTCTTGTAGACAAAACTTGTTCCAGTAATTGTACCCGAATGGTTCACTTTATCAAGAGTCTTTTTTCACTACATTATGAATGGGCGTCTGATATTTTCTTATCTTCAGAAGTGCTTTACCCTGAAGCCGTATTTGTCGCATTTCAAGTTGGAACTTTCATTCAGCCTTTTGTTTTTTAGAAGTTAATTTTTGTTTTGGCTTGTGTATATTTTTGCCAAGTGGGCACCAATTTGAGAGAGGTTTGGGGTAATTTTGGTTGTGTGAGCACAAATTCTGTATAATTTTCTATAAAGCAAACGAGAAAGATTCTCAGTAAACACTAGACTGCATTAGCAGGTGTTAATGTACAGTGTAATATTAATCCTTGCAATGATTGCGATGTTTTCCCTCAAGACGGATAATTGTAACCAAATAAAACAATTTTTCTAATTTTGCTTCGTTTCCTTCTGTCTCAAATCGAGGATTCTAGAGTTGCTTGTTTCTTTTTATCAGATCTGTAGATTTATTGAATGGGCCTGTATTTCTCTATTTTTTCAGCCTTTTTGTGGTCACATGGGCTGATTATAGTCAAAGTCGACAAAAAGGGTTAGAAGCCATTACTATACTGTGGTGGCACAACCCTCGTGGACAGGTGGTACGCGCGCGTTACATTCCTCTTCGACCAATAGGGTGTCGTGATTTGCCAAATACACGCGCGCGTTAGGCTGAAAAATATGCGTGTGAATGGAGTGCCAGCGCAGTTATGGCGTCTAATCGGATTAGTCTATAATAGCCCCGGGGGGGTTATCGTGCGGGGGGCTTTAAAGAGGGAAGTTAGAGATCATTATCAATTTCGAGCGTCAAAATAGTGCCAAAGTTAGTTGGAAAGAGAAACACTGTCTCTCAAGCATGTCAATTCTGCGTCGTAAATTCCTTCCTAGTGTTTAGCAAGATTTGTCTGAATGCTTCAAAATCATCGGGGTGGGGATTTGGAGGCGCCGTCGAATAGTCACTGTCATGACTGCAAAGTGCGTCGTTGCAGGCACAATACCTGGATCGCTCAAGTGAGTTTCCAACATTGTGCCGAAGTTGTTAACGCAGTGCTTGGCTAGATTGAGAACCCAGCTAACGAGACTTGTAAACATGAAACAGCCGTTGGCCTTGACTCGCTGGTCTACCATGGACCGTACACAATGGCAAATTTTTTTTGCGGGCTTTACATACGCGGCTACCAGGCGTTCTTGTTTCATAACTTGGCGCATGTCGACTGCTAGTTCGACCGCGCTCTTGTGCTCGATCTTTTCTTCGGTGGGTTGTGGTCGAATAAAGTGTATTCGGTGTGTTGGAAATTTTCGAGCATGTGAAACAGCCATGGGAGGACGCGAGAAAGCAACGGTAAGCTTATTTTAGGGGGCTTGCAGGATGCAAATTTCATTGTTTCCGTAGCTGTCGGTACGCAGCTGTTACTCTTCCAACTAAAATTCGACAAATTTTACCCTCACAATCTGACACAGCTGTCATTCATTTGTTCGACAGGTTCTCCTTATTTGCATATTGTCGACACGCCTTCAAATTGCGTCGATATGCGCAGTCGGCACTGCACTCGGGGTCCATGGTGGGCTTGTCTGTGTTTTTCTTTTGTTTAAATATAAGGATGCGTCCGTCTAAACTTGCTTCTTGAATTCTTGGTTTTTCATGATCATTCAGTTGGGGAATTTCAAAACCGAAATTCCCCGTGGTCGCGCTCTAGCTGTCTGTCCGCTTTCCGCTGCTTCTTCCATTTTGTCCACTTTGCTTCGGTCGGGCTGCTCGGTCAAAATGTTTTGTTTGTGTCCTTCGTGTTTGTAAAAGCTGCGTGGCCTACTCTCTGTAGTCCCCACTCTGCATGTGTTGCTCACCGTGTAGCCCATCTCTTCGTCTGAAGTCCGGTTGGCGTTTCATTTGTTCGAGCGACAAAACGTTGGCCATATTGTGATCGAATTGAAAAAAGGAGCCTTTGCATCTTGTGCTACAAAATTTATTTGTCGATTTAGAACCTCGAAGCCCTGCACTGGGGTTGACTTTCAGCTTGACATTGTATATTTAATAAACTCAGACAAGGACAGGTTTGAAGGACTCTGATGGATGGTGAAGGTATGGATCCCGATAAAGACCAAAAACCCAATACTGAGGACCTCAAAACATTTCTAGAGCAGACTCAATCTGAAAGTAACTCCTCCAACAATGACGACCTTCAGGCAGCAAGAACCAGCATCTGTGATCAACAAAATGAAAGAGACGAGCTGGATACGGAAAATGCTACTACTCACGGTGGTGAAGTAAGTTGTGACTCGAGAGGCGATGGACAAGCTCAGAAGCCACTGAGTGGCTGCGTTACTGTCATCGCTTTGAAAGGAAATGGGCGGGGTTACATCATTGAAGGCTACATCTTTATTCGAGATCGTTGCCGGAATGGCAACATTACCTCAAATGTCGGAATCGTTCCTGTAAGGCGCGCGCCATCATCAGCCGCTTGAACTATGTTTCGCTGGCTGGATCTGGTCATGAACCTCAGTGCCCACCGGCAGGGAACATCTTAAACTATAACTGCTTGAGTCAGATCATCCCTACCTGCCCAAACTCGTTGCCACGAAATCCCACAACGCATCGTCTATTCACACGAGATGAATACTTCCCTGAAGTGGTTCCTGATGCCTGTGAATCAGAGAACTTTCATGTGAGCTGTCCCTATCCGAATTGCGATGACTTCCCGGATCAAGGTGATGCTCTCAGATACCCTGAAGATGATGCCGATGTTGGAAGTTACGAATACGACGAGGCAGATGAAGACGATCAGGACTATTTGTTCTTTTCCTCTACGCCCCATTCAAATATCAACGGCACCACTTACTCCCGACTACAGCACGCTGTGGCATTGCCTCCTCAATCCAGACCACCAAAACGTGCCAGATGCCCAGATACATGTAATGACATTTCTGTTTCCACTCTGAGAGGTTACCGGCCATACCCTGTTGGTATCAACCCCAGCGCCCACATGACAGAAAAAGCTCCAGACATCAATTGTGACATCCAAGCACCGCCAGCTAAAAAACACCACGCTATTCCCATCCCACAGAGACTTGCTCCTCCTGTGCAAAATTCGGAACAAATACAGGCCATTTTTAAGGCTCTAAGTGACGTACGCAAGAAAGTCAAACAGCTTCATAATCGACAGGTTCGAATGAGTTTGTCTAGCAACATTTTTCTTTCTCCTTAAACCTACTCAAACCTTGACCAGATTAACTAGGCCTATTGTACCATCAATGTGTCATAATATACCATTAATATCAAAAGTCAATCACAGGATATACTGTTGTTATCCAATTTACCATCTGAAAAGATACATAGGTGTTTTTCTGCTTTGCATAAATATACTTGTATTGTGTTGTATTTCTCATTGCAGAATTTCCCACCTCTGAAGAATGACTTAATTCTTCGCGCAGCACGTGGAGAGAAGACGGAAAGGGTACCAGTCTGGGTCATGAGACAGGCAGGACGATATCTCCCAGGTTAGTTCACGTGGCATTATTACCTCTGATCACCAGGCCAGCCATCAAACCTTGAACCCGAATGTAACAAGCAATAATTGTCTTTTCTGCAGAGTTCCAAGCCACAAGGAAGGAGCACGACTTTTTTGAAATATGCCAAACTCCAGAACTTTCCTGTGAAGTCACACTACAGGTATACTTACTTTTTTTATGAATTGTATTCAAAATAATTGTTGCAAAACAAGAAATTTGCTGAAACATGAGTGATTTCACTCATATCTGTTTTTCTGCCAGTTTTTTGTAGTGGTCAAATGGAATTTGGATGTGAACTGCTTCTTTTTTTAGAAGTTCTGTATATGATGTGCATCATGTATAATCTTGTACCTTTTCAGCCCATCGCCCGGTTTGACCTAGACGCAGCTATCATTTTCTCTGATATTCTTGTCATTCCTCAAGTCCTTGGCATCCATGTTGAGATGATCTCAGGAAAGGTGAGCTGACTACAGATTGGTCATTTATTGGCCTTTCTCAAAAGAGCAGTGTATGCACTGTCCTTGACAATCTTCTTGCTACCTAATCTCTCTTGGGGTATTTATTTCCAGGAATTGTCCTGAATCCTTCAAAAAGCCTCTGTGAAAGAGGCCAAGGGCGCATGCTTTGCACGTGAACAATTCTGAGTTTGAAAAGGGCATGGTCAGTCATCATGTCAGGTGGATGTGTTGACTGTATGCGCGAGTCAGCCTAAAGCTGCGCTGATAGGGCTTACATTGTGCATATTGTTCTTTAATGACCTACCATGGGTGTCATTTGTGCATTCACATTTTGTCAGGATTTTTTCTAAGGGGCAAAGGACTCGTCATTAATGAACAAATAAATCATTAACAATGGAAAGGGGGCAATGTTAATTTTTGCTGACAAGAAGGCAGGTGATTTTCATCATGTTTTATTTCTTTTTTTCATTTTTTCATTTTTTTCACTCCTGTTTGTCAATACTCTTTTGGGAAAGATTGCCCCTTGGCCGCCTTGCAATGCCCATGTGACCTGTTGGAATAACAAACTGACTCATGTCCAAGTTGCATCAAGCTCTAGGACAAATAATAGTGGCTACACTCCACTTTCCCTCAGCCAGAGTCCTTCAAGATCCTTCAAACCTACTGATGGATTTTCTAGAATGCCTAAGATTATCCCGCACACCATGATTTGTAAAAAAAAATCACTTCATCCTCCACGGACAGTCAGAAATTTTTTCCACTTGATTTGCCACAGTACAAGGGTCAGTTGGACTGGCTTTATCAAGGATGCATCTCTGCGTAGGAGTTACAAAAACTGAGGATTTTGGACTTTCAGGGTTAAATAAGTGAACATAAATAATGTTATCTCCTGGAATTTCTCGGTACCCTGATATTTGTGAGATCTTTATACATGTAGCTTGCTTTCTGGTCTTCTAGGGGTTGGTATTTGACAACACACTGAACTGCCCTGAAGACCTCGCCAGGCTGAAAAGTGATGTGGATGTCACCGAAGCCTTGAGTTATGTCTTTGATGCCATCACCTTGACCAGGAGACGACTTGAAGGAAAGGTTCCACTTATTGGCTTCTCTGGAGCACCGGTGGGTTTTCCTGACTATATGCAAAGACTTTATCTTGTCCTGAATGGGTCTTGGCTCTTCCTGAAATAGATGAGATGTTGTGTGTGGCTCCAGCAAAAAATGACCGTATAAAAACATATTTTTCTTGTTGGATTAAAGAGTAGTTAATTGCGTCATATTTTGTTCACTCAAGTACTATCAGGTAGACAAAGATTAATGTGGAGTAGTGTACAGTGCTGAAACTTTCAAGTGAAATGCCATATTTATCTAGATTTCCTTGGTATGAAACACTGAGAATATATCCCAGCATGGGCTGTTATCCCATCACTATTTACCCCTCAGTTTTGCTAATACCTATTCAAAAGCCTATGTGGAGAACAGTGAATAGAGGTCAGGTGGCTTGCCCATGGACACAACATACAGCCAGCAGCTGGACTCGAACCCCCGACCCTCTGATTATGAGTCACACACCCTAACCACTGGACCATACTCCCTTGCAGAAAACTTGAACAGGTACCTTCTATGTTTATGCAGTGGACTCTGATGGGATATTGCATCGAGGGTACAGGGAACTCGACCACTCTCAGCAAAGCCAAGAAGTGGCTGTACGTTTACCCAGAGCAGAGCCACAAGTTCCTTCGGCTGCTGACTGACAAGATCGTAGACTATCTAGTGGGACAGGTGTTAGCAGGTGCCCAGGTGAGTTAATGGATAGTTGGGTAGATGCTTACACCAGATTGGTGACTAGCTGGTTGTTGGCTGTTCTTGACTGACAAGTCAGTTGACTTGCTGATTGATAGATCCTCAGCAAGGAGTTAGTGATCATTGACAAATCAATATTAGTGAGAATAAAATCAACTAATCAATCAAGTACGATACGGTCAACATCAGTGATTTCATTCTTCACACAAAAGGTTTTGTTTTGATGTACAAAACAATCCTGCAAGGCTCCAAGAATTTGCCCTAGGAAAAAAGTCAATTTTTTAGTTTCAATTGGTCAGAAATTCTTCATTGATTCTGGAAGGACTTCCGTCACATCCCATAATAGCAAAGCCAAATTTCCAGATTTAACGGGTTCCTCCTTGAAATGATTGTCTCAGCTCTTACAGGTTTTTGACTCCAATGTTGGGGTGTTAGGCTATGACCTCTTCATGACCTTTGCCTTGCCCTACCTGAAAGAGATTGTGACCAGAGTAAAGAGCACTCTTCGAGAGACAAACACTGAACCAGTCCCCATGGTGAGTGAAGATTGTGAAATGCTGGCATCAAAGGTATAAAACCTGAAGGTCAGAAGGTGGCTGCGGCAGTGCAGACTTGGTTTCGTTAAATCCCAAGCCTTTCAGGTTCTCCAGGAGATGGGAAATATGATGATGATGATTTACTATTATTATTTAATTTCTTGCAATGACAGGTGACACCAAGGATTCCTCAGCTGAGTGCTCTAGGCACTCTAAGCTCTCAAGCTTTAAGAAACCTGTAGAGATGAGACAATGAGAGGCAGTTACAGTTTTAGAGGTGGGAGGGAAACCCCAGAGGAATATTCTGGCTAAAACCCATGGAATCAGGCAGGGACTGAAATCCCAATCCATATGTGTACCAGGCCGGGTATTGAACACTATTATTCCAAATACTCATCCTGAGATATTGGTTGACAACATGTTTCCTGGCCAAGGGACTAGCAATTTTGTATTTCTCCCAAGGAAACGCCAACATTTATTATTAGGGTCCCTGATTTTGGATGAAGACTGATGGGGCATAACTGCTTTGAGATATTTGAGATTTCTCCCTCCTCACAGATATTTGTTTAATTCACCCCCACTTCACAGATTGTGTTTGCCAAAGGTTGCCACTATGCCATAGAAGAGCTTTCCAAAACGGGATATGATGTCGTCAGTTTGGACTGGACCATTCACCCAGAAGTAGCAAGGTAAAGTCTGACATTTATTTCATTATTTGTGAATGGAAGTCCATTACTCATGAAAACAAGTTTGTGTCCTCTTGGAATGTGAACAAATAGGAGTGCATCATTTCTGACTGTGACCTCATCAAATAATCATGGTTGTGGAACCTACCAGCTGACCTCAGCAGGTTTACTGGTTTTTTGGGGGGCGGTTTCTCTCTCTGCAAAACAAATCAACATTATTGATGTCTTGCCGTACGCCATGGTCAGACACAAGTCGCCTGGCAATCGCGTGTTGAAATGCACCGTTACATATCTTTAGTTTGACCACGTTGTAGCTTTACCTTTCGCAATTCAGCCTTTTAGGTTAGTAAGGAAACTACGTAAGCCGCAAATATTAAGTAACAAGACCCAGTGTTGACATAAATCATCGTTATTCTATTCTTGTTGCAGGTCCCAGGCCGCCTCCGCTGTGTCTCTGCAAGGAAATCTAGATCCCTGCGCTATGTATGGCAGTAAGGATGACATTGAAGGACTTGTGGGTAAGATGTTAAATCGCTTTGGCACGCAGCGGTACATTGCCAACCTGGGCCATGGTGTGTACCCCGATTTTGATCCCGAGCACGTCAGGACGTTCATAGACACTGTCCACGCTCAGTCCGAAGCTATTAACAAGAGGGACGCCGCAGGAAATATGAGATGAAGCTGACAAGGGGAATGCGAACTGAAATCTCTGATTTAAAGCTTGAGCAATTCTTGAACAAGCAACTCGAGCAGTATCCAGTAGGACATTTCTCTGTGGATAGATTTGTATGAAGGTGTCAATGCCCTAAAGTTTTGTTGAATTTTGCCACGTTGTTCTCCCTTGGAGATGTTTTGATACAGTTGAAAAGTAGAAAGTTCAAAGTGAAAAGATAAAACGATTTCCCACATGAAATGTCGTAGCTTATTTTTTGATATTGAAATATTGCTTAATCAGTGCAAGTCATCTGTATCAAAACAAGCAAGTCGTTTTTCACGTTTCAGGCAACAGGACTAAGACGGTTTGTTTGGCTTCGCCTTAGTTTGCCTCTGTTCTTCATTTTGTAATTTCAAAAGTTTATGCAGTTTGGGGGGAAAAGCTGCTGTTGTACTGCGAGTGAATTTCTTCAGTGCATGGAGAATTGCTATAACATTGGATTTTTGTGGGTACTCGTTTGTTTGGAACTCGGATGGAAAGTATTTTTTGGCACTTAAGCAAGATGCACGATGGTCAAGCTTTTGAAAAGTCTTTCACAGGCAAAGGTTTTAATCGACTTTTTTTTTTAATCAAGTCTGTATCTACATAATCATACATACTCCATTTAATAAATTGTTTTGCCGTACTAGTCAAAATTCACTAAACTAGTCTACGTAAACACGTCTGCATCATACTTAATTTGGACTATTAATCTCGTTATAAACCTATTCTCTGAGCAGAGTTCATTCAAGATACCTTTGTGAACAGAAATTATTGATAATTGGGAATAAACGGCAGTAGTTTTTCTAAAGAATCTCTGGAAAAGACTTGAAGATGATGAAATCTAGATCGTTAATAAACAATCCTACTTGTTAAATTCCTGACTTTGTTTCACTAATATATGGGCATGTAATCCTTATACAGAGAGAAAATGTGGCTGATGGACAGAAAGTCGTTTATTTGTTGGCCTTAAGCACTGCTACATCTTTCTTCCTTAATGACAACTTAAAATGTTTCCAAGATATTTGAACAAAGAAAACTTACCCCAAGCTGCACGTAAGTTCAGTGTCATTAATACCCCGGACGCTTTGCAGTGAAATGTTTATATTTGATACTATGTAATGTCTGTCACTGTCCTCTGCCACTGATACTGCCCTCCACTGCCATTGTCCAACTGTCATTACTGTTATTCTTTCCTGTCTTTTTTTCCCTAATGACATTTTCATGGCCGCCTCATCCTCTTCTCCTGTTACCATCCATCCTTGCCTGTTTTCTCTTCCTACCGTCTTCATGACAATACGGGCGATTCACAATAGTGCGCCTCCAAGAGTTTGCAACGCGTTGGCCAATCGGAATGCGCGAAATATGTTGACCCTTTCCAAATGCGCATTGGGTCGACAAATTTCGTGCATTGGGTCGACAGATTTTGGGCATTGTGATTGGCCAATGTGTTGCAAACTCTTGGAGGCGCACTATTGTGAAACGCCCATATTGATTGATCAGGAGTTGTGTTCCTGCCTGCTGGAGGACCACACCTATTGCTATCAAAGCTAATTATGATCCGTTATCATTTCACAGAGGTACCCCCATTCCATGCTCTATACTTTCATGTCAAACTTGGACTCCACGTGAACGTTTTCAATCTCTATCTCTGCCTCACTGCTCCGCCTACTCTGTTCATCTTCCCCGCCCACATCTTCGCCCTCATCTGGACAGTTGTACAGATCTTTACCCTGCATGGCTAGCACGTACATCTCTTCTGTCTTTTTTGTCAGATCAGTCAGCCCAGTGGTGCTCACCTGAAGAACAAGGGAAAGTTGTTTAGTTTATCAGCTGGGATCTTGTAAACTTTTTGAAAAGGCGCCAGCAACAGATCGTCTTGCCGTTCACATTTCCCAACAAATCTCTCTTTTTCTGTTACACTGATTTTGGAATCGTCTCTGGGAACCTCTAATTCTGATGATTTGTGTCTCTCCCCAGATGTTCTTTTTTTCTTCCGAAAGCCAACTTCAAATCTTTACAGTGGGAGTGTTGAAAGCAAGGGTTTGAAAGATTGTCATTTTTTGAGTTAGTGGAGGTATGGGACTCCATCGGGCCAAGCGTCTGAAATTCTCGCGGTCGGCGTGACGCCTATATGGATTTTTGACACACGGCAAAGGGGAAAATTTACCCTTTGTGCTATTCAGTAATGTACAGAAGTTCCCGGATGTCTGAACTCGAGAATTTATGTACGGCAGTAATCATTTCAAGATGCCAAAAAAAAAAAAAGTGAACAAGGCCAGCTGATTGAAGAATTGTCGTTCATCCCATACCCGGAAGAAACCATTAAATGGCGAGTCGAGGTCGGCTACCACGTAACAAAGAATGCTGATAGAGAAGACGGTCATGATACACATACACAGTTCCATTCTGTAAGATTCCGCCTGAAAACGAACAGTAAAAATGTCTGGGTGTCATCGAAGTGAAGATGTTCATTATGTAGATCTGAGTTGGACAAGAGTCTAACAAACGAATATTCCAAGTTCTCAATCGCAGTGATGAGGAGGAACTTGCCCGTTTCTTTTATGGTCAGTGTGAGACTGGAGGTTCGTCAGGTAGTGAGTTTTTGGAGAAAAGGATGACATGTCAGATATCTGTCGGTAAAATGATGCATTCCTCCTCGTTTTCAGTACGAAATATGGACAACCAAGTTGTTAGTGACCGAGTTGATGTCGGGAGATTTCCAAGGAAACAGCAGGGTAGATAACGGACAAACAGACCAAGCCGCAACGTGTAAGCGTATTTACCTTGAGTAACAGAACACCGAAGAATGCGAAGAAACCTAGCGTCTCCAGGAACATCCACTTGAGAGGGTGGATAGTGGCTGTCATGATTTCGTATCGCTCCGAAGAGGCCGAGTTGACCATCAGGATACGGTCTATGATCTTCGTCTGAAAAGAGTGAAGAACCGAGACGTTGACTTGAGAATTCTCTGTCTTCCGGACTCGGCCTGCATTGACAACGAACCTTGATGGGTTGTTTCCCGTTAATAGAGTTTCCCTGGTATGGTATTAATGTTACTTCAGGTTTGCAACCAAAGGAAAAGAGCGACAATATAAACGCCTGTTTTTTGAGCAAAATTTTTGAAAGTTAAAACAGGGTTTATGTATGGTCTCGATTCAAGGTTTATGTGCTTCGTGACGGCAGTTTCATGCTCAAGAATAGGAAGAGACTAATGTGCCGCCATATGGCACGAGTAATACCATACCACCATCTCTTTATCCAAGTGCCATCTCTCCTGCTCTTGAGTGGCTGATCGTAGTGTGCCGATTATCTACCAAAAATAAACCAATTTACATGGTCGACATCAAAAACTCTCTGTTTTCTCACGTAACTCATTCGATGAAAACAAAATGTGTCTCGCTCAACACTTACAAAGCATTTGATCGCCGCGAAAGGGATGGAAAAGTTTGTGCTTCAACCCCACCCGACCACATCTCACTCCAGCTGCTCCGTATGAAATGTAAGAAATCATTTTTCCGTCGCAAAGTCCGAAAATTGTGCCGTTGTGCTCCAAAACAAACCCACGTCCAACCTTTAAATAGCTCATTCTACGATTTGTGCGCTGTGCCATGTCAAGGGTATTCAAGCCCAATTAATCGCAGATTGGATTAGTTCCTTGCTGACGATGTTTCAACGGACCTTCCATAGCTGTCCGCTTGATAGATTCTGTTTGGTAGTCTGCCGTGCTCTCGCCTCGCTGTCCCTGTATCTGCAATATGATGGACATCACTTCCTCCTTGACGCAACGATACATCTGGGCATTAAAAATCTTTCTGTAACCAGAATCTTATTTGTACAAATTGTGTTACACTCCGAGTATATTTTGTGATAGTGCATTGTATGACATTTACTTCATTTACAGATTTTATTACATTTACTTACATCAACAGATCGTGAATTAAAATAGTCAAGGAACAGCATTCCTGTCGAGAAAATCCTCGTTCCTTTGAAACTTGAGAAGGTGATTTAGATGTGTTGAAGTCTGATTACGAGAGTTCAAACTTTGTGACAGGATAATACGGGCAATTATAGAGCACGAAATCTGTCGACTCTTTCCAAACGCACATTGGGCTCGACAGATTTCGGGCACTGTGATTGGTCAACGCGTTGCAAACTCTTGGAGGCGCACTACTGTGAAACGCCTGTATTGCTGAGAAACAATACTGCAGGGGAAAAGCTTCAACGTAACTACGATTTGTTCGCAGCAAAAAAAGGTTTGCAAAAAGCTACTCATGCATGCAGGTTTTAACCTGCTGTTAATTTCTTCCCTCCTGAAAATTGATAACTGTTTAATAATTTTGCCTAGCCCTTAGCTTTAAGCGTTTATCTTTCTGACTGTTTCCATCATTAAGGTCTAGTGGCTGCATCCAAAATGATTGACAGGACGGTTTATAGCGTGCAATTCGCGTCTGGGTGATATGCCGTCGTAGCCAATCAAGCATTAGTGACGCAGCCTAAAGACTGGAATGTAATCGTACCGCTGCCTTTTGCCGGTAGGTAGTTGTAACCATGTGTGACGTCAGAATGATGATCTGATCTAGTAGACCAATCTCGTGTGAGATAATACTGATCAGCGACCTCTGCTTGCTCATTGCAGACTGGTAGGAGAAACCGAACGATGTTCTGCCGAGCAGTAAACGAAAAAAGATCAACCATAAACTGTCGCAGAATGGGCGTGTTATCGTGCTGGATTGTCTCCGAATTTCGTGTCCTTAGTGGATTTATACGGAATACATAGTCTGCTATAATCGCACCAGGATAGGGAGTTTAAATAACTTTGGAAAACCTTGATATAATTTTGAGGAAATACCATCATGGAAACATAAACTTACGCGTAAACAAGTCCTGCCGGTGCCAGGAAACACGCTGCGAAATTGAAATGTTTGAAAACTTGGAAGTTGAAAAAGCATGTCTCCATTGAAGATCATTAATTAATTTTTGAAACCTAACAAATTCTACTTCACGCATCAGAGAAATGTAAACATGTAAAATCCAGTATTACATTTATTGAAAAAAAGATGTTGATGTCCGTCCAGGCCCGTTCAAAAACCTGGATAATTTTTGGCTGAGATACCTTACCGATGACTTCGTTTATATTCGGCTGACCACGCGGGAAACGATCGGCTGGCCAGAAGAACTGTGTCACCGGCGTGTAGATAAAGAGCACCAAGGGGCAGAAAGCTAGCGACAACAGGCCCGGCATAGCGATACGGCAGAGACCGAGGGGACGGTTGAAAAAAGTCTGCATGCTGTCCAGAATGTCGA
The DNA here is from genome assembly GCF_001949145.1 of Acanthaster planci. The sequence goes on from NW_019091447.1 coordinate 862,257, forward strand.
TATCTTCCTTTTCAAGAACTGGGACGAGATAAAACAAAAGGGACGGAGGATCGTTCTGAATCGTCATTTAATCATATTTACAAGAGTTCAGCATGGAAGTAGGAATTTATAAAAAAAAAATTAGCCAGGTTTTGATGTGATTTTTAAAGTTGCTTGGAGTAAATTTTAGGAAAAGCTTCACTCGGTTGTTCAGCCCCTCTTTCCCAACTAGAAGTTAACCTCTTCATTTTGTGTGTATCCCATAGCCATGATGTCGCATCTCTCCAACGTTTCTTGTAGTGTCGTGCCTCTCCAGTTCAAAAATCAAGGCGCAGATTATTGAATGATCAATTTTCCAGTCAAAAAGCGAATGATACATGTTTTCCCAATCACTCGAAATTCTACACCCCTGGCTTGTGAAGACTTACATGCTCGACTTTCTTTTGGGAATGACTTCAGAATCTTCATGCTTGACTGCGACAAGTACAAGTCTCGGACCCGTCGATCGTGGTTTGCGCGCCGTCTAAGTTCAGTCCTTAGTGCCAGGTAGGACAGACCTGTTGGCGGTACATCAGAAAGGGGGTAAAAAGTTGAAGTAAAATTTCATACGAATTTGCAGGTATCTATGTATTTATGTGTAATGCAATCCTATTTGATCTGATTTCTCAAAAGCGTTCCCAACAATGTTTTTCAGTGATAAGTCGTCTTAAAATTCGGTGGTAGAATGTTTCCTTTTATTTTACATGATCGTGTGTAATGGTACATGGACGTTACCTCTGTTGATATTATTATATAGAATCCATCAATTGATACAAACTGAGTTGCTGTTTTGTAGTGGCAAGCCTTTACTTTGGGATGTGTTAATGATTATTATGAGTCAGTTCATACCAAACACAATAACACAGATGAGTCCAAAAGGTGGAAGAATGACTTCCATGGCCGATGGTCTGAAACCATCTGCTTCCGATACAGAGATAGGTTCATCTGATGGTTCTGGTTCCTCCTCTGGTTCGGGTTCTCCAGTCGGTTCCCCCTCTGGTTCGCCGCTAGGTTCCGCTTCTCCAGTCGGTTCCCCCTCTGGTTCACCGCTGGGTTCCGGTTCTCCAGTCGGTTCCCCCTCCGGTTCGCCGCTGGGTTCCGGTTCTCCAGTCGGTCCCCCCTCCGGTTCGCCGCTAGGTTCTGGTTCTCCAGTCGGTTCCCCCTCTGGTTCGCCGCTGGGCTCTGGTTCCCCAGTCGGTTCGGGTACCGGTGACGTAAGTCCATGTACCTTGCAGGCCCGGGAAGCCAGAACCAACAGCACAATGGCAAGAACTGGGCTTCCGAAGCCGAGGCACCACCTACACATAAATCAATGTTGAGCGAATAAATTCAGCTTTTGGTAAGTATAAGTTGTAGCAGCTGGGCTTGATCTACTCTGGATAGCGTGAGAAGGCCTTTTGAATCTTAATATGCACTAAAGGCTATGTAATGTTCTCAGTTTACATTGTTACCATTTACCTTGAGCATTGACCAAACTTGTAACAGTTGCTCATCGTTGGACTAAAGTTTCCAGGATCAAGATGTCTCAAGTTTCTTCACTTCACTATTATGCAGTGCATGCTAAAATCGGGTATATTTCCGCACACATGGGCATTTTGCATCTGTGGTGTTCTTTTGTGCGCCGGAGCGTTCAGACGAACCGCGCATGGTTAACAGAAAGTACGCGCCATCGCGCGCATATTATAATTATTCTCATTTCATCTTAGCTTTGTATGCAAAGATGAGATAAAAGACTCCTTGCAACTAATACTCGACCCCAGTTCCTTTGACAAGACAGGAAACCACTGAAAAAATGTGAAGCGCAATCCCTCTGTAAACACTGGACATCGGTCCGAAACTCAAGTAGCATTTTGAGGGTTTTTTAATACTTGGTGGAAACATTCCGTCGGCGGCGCGAATCAATGCTGAAGCCCCCATAAGACTACTTCTCCGTGACACTCGAGGACAAAAATGAGAGTGAAGAGGGGACGGATTTAACCTGATGCTCCCCTGTCATCTTCTCTTCTCCACCAACACCCCCTCCCCCGATAGAATAACTCTGCTGACAGGCAGGGGTGAACTGAGTCCGCCCAACGCTTACAACACACACGTCTTCGGGAAATACCCCCGGCCTTCAACTTTTGGCTTCCATGTGGGTGATGTAACTCTACTAGCTGATCTGCATCAGTATGGATGAGTACAAGTGTCGTTTGATTCCTGGGTCGAACAGACTTGGGTTGAAGTTGGTGGAGAGGGGGTGGAGATTGGGCTATAAAGTGATGAATGAAGAGGCTTCGGATGGGAGTAGGGGTTTGTAGAATTGGGGTTAATAGACCGATTGCGCTTGCTAAGTCACGTGACCTACAGTGGGTATAAATTTTCAGCAAACATAACGTCCTCCCATAGCAAAGTGTGCATGCTTATTTATTCGGCTTAATTTTTGGGGGGGAATCGCATAAGGCCAGCTTTATTTTATTCATGTTTCTTCTCGATAGACAATTTTGTTGCTCATAGTTAGTATTTTTCAGTTATGAATTTATATTGGAAACATGACGGCGAATGTCTGGTCTGATTGTAACATTTTCCAAACGACTAACATCAATGAAACTTAAGAACATCTACTGATGCCATTTTCCCAAACACAGGAACACTCCTTTTTAGCCATTTCGCTCAACCAACCGTAAAAGCCGGTGCATACTAAAGGGGAACGTGAAACCGAAGCGAATTTGACGTCACGAAAATTTGCAGCAAAATTTCGCTTGAACTGAAACGTGTTCGATTTCTGTGAATTCGCATCAGTACGAATATTCGATCTGATCTTACAAATTTGCGTTGGTATTCGCTTTCGCACTAAGTACGAACTGGCCTTTTGTCTGTACAACTTCGCACAAACAGAAAAGCCAAGATACTTTTTTCTCTTCTATGCAGGGGCGGATCCAGGAATTTTTACCAGGGGACAGGCCGGCGATTTTTTTTCTCATCTCTTCATTCTTTGCAGAAAAGTGGAACGATGATGAAATATTGCGTGACGTCACAATGGTGATGCACTTAGTTTAGTTCTTTTTTATTTATTCTTTCCCCACTTCTAACCCTTTTTTTCAGAGGGGGGGTTGACTCCCTACCCCCCGGTCCGCGCCTGCATGGTATGTGCGAAAACCTTCACGAGTATTAACAACAGTTTCAGGTATTATTAACCGGGAAGATTTCAAAGGATGCATGAGATGAGTGCGGATGAGACACTTTGGGATGCTTCGTATCTCATATTTAGATATTACACTGTATCAACACGGAATATCATATTTAGATATTACACTGTATCAACACGGAATATCAGATCCTTGCGGACTGAGAAGCAGCGTAAATTTTACTTCTTTACATTTTTCCTGAAAGACATGGAATTACGAGATGAGACTCAGCATCCAGCTTTACTCGATATTTTATTATGTATGTCGCGAGGATGTGTTTCAGATAAATTGTAACTTTTAGGTTTAATTAATAATAAAACGAAAATATGCGGGTTATACTCGTAATCAATTCTATGAGTGAAATTTAAGTGCAGTTTCCCTGTCACCTGAACAGAATCATCAGCAAATTCTACAATGGGGGGGGGTTCTAGTGAAGGGCAAAGAAAACGGGTATTTTCATCGTGGAAGAATTTTGAATAAGACAACCCAATGCGGGAGTTTCAGAAAAGTGCGCCTCCAAGAGTCTGTAACGCGTTGACCAATTACGGTGCACGAAATCTGTCCACCGGATGCCTGTTTCGAAAGGGTCGATAGATTTTACGCACTGTGATCGGTCAACGCAATGCAAACTCTTGGAGGCGCACCATTGTGAATAGCCCATATTAAAATCACAGCTCCAATCAACTGTGGAAGGCCGTAATAAAGTGTGCCGCGTTGAAATTCATCTTGTTCACTTATTATGAATTAATTCCCTCAACGAAAGGTTTTATTTCGCCAGTTATCTGCTGCTCATTGTCCATGATTTCCCATCCAGAAACGGTTGGCAAAACATTGCCAATAAGCAACAGGCAGTGGACCCTTTTTCTTCGCCCAAATCATTGGACCGGAGGCGCTAAAGCGGGCTCCCTTTAAAACGCACGTCGATGAGAGCGAGTCAGGCCGTGCTGCAGGACTTGGTTGTGGCTTGAAGTTGCCCACGACTCATTAAGGGCTGTGGCTGTAGCCATTATCATAAAGTGACGCGTAATTTTAAGCCACAGCCAAGTAATTTAGACATAACCTAATGCTCGTGTACGCAGATGGATGTGGGCCGTATCCAATTGCATAGCTAGCATGGGATCATCCCTTGAGGACATGTTGCCATTTTTATATACAGGGATCAAAAATATTACCAATGTAAAGATTCTACAATACCACCTTATGAGATTGGGCTACGCCATAAAAAACCTATCAATAAAATCTTTTGGCGTTTTTACTCAACTAGCCTTGAGGACAGCTACAAAACTTCCTTTATATTTTCATGGCCGTATTGTGCCATTTATGTATACATCCAGCTAGGCAGAAGAAAGATAACATTTCACTCTAATCGAAGCTTTATCAGTTTAACCCCACAACAATTTCCTTTTTATCGTATATGCAGGCATTTTAATTTAATCCAAAACAAAGTTGTCAACATTACATTTTCTGATTTTAACGAAACATGCAGTTATACTGAATTCTTCGAATGGAAACGGAACTTCGCCAGTTCGCCATCCGTCATGGTGTTCACATAAAGAAACGCGTGGTTGATTACAGTTTACTCAAGGTCTCAGCAACCAGTCGGTGGACATTCGTCTGCGCACTGGTGGTTGTGCAGAAAGATGCTGTTGTAACCAGTGAAACTGATCTCCCAACAACAGAGCCGGTCGACGTACTGCCATCTGCGATTGGCACACACGCTGGGGTCGTACGTGGCGTACACGTAGACGGGACGGCCCGGTGGGGCGTTACGACGGACGCTCTCGCAGGCAGCCTGGCCGGATGCAACAGTGAACGCCGAGCCTCCCATGTACTGGTGCACAACCGCCCTGCAATCACCGGGACATTCACGCAGGACCCTCCGGCATCCGACGCTCAGCCAGTGATGGTAGCTCGGGTCTCCGAGATTGGTAACTATCGGTAGACCATTAGCGCTGTCTCCTGCTTCCAACCGGGTCGTGCTCCATCGAAGATCACAAAAGCAGCTGAAAGGAGAACGAAGAAGAACATTTCATAATTACTAGGCCTACAAAATGTTGGCGCTGCATTGCCTAAGAATTAAAAGTGAGATCTAAAGTTTAATGCTGTACCTCTACCAATCTACGTAAAGAACTGGCACCTGAAGCTCTCCGTGGCTAAAAGACCCTGTCCTCTGTATTCCACCTCAACAATAGAGAAGCCAACCACGAGCTCAATATCATGGTCGATAACAACAGTCTCCTGCTTCAGGCAGCTCCGACATACCTTGGGGTTAAGCTCGACAGCACCCTGACATTCCGCCAATACCTGGAAAACGTGTCGGCCAAGATATCGGCCCGAGTCGCCCTGATACGTCACTTGGCCGGTACCACCTGGGGTGCCTTAACCAAGAAGTTACGCATCTCCATCCAGGCATTGGTCTTCTCCCCCGCTGAGCAGTATTGCTCTCTCGTACTCACCGCATAGACGCGCCAAGCGGCGCGCAAGTATATTCTTGTCGTTATTCTGATCACGGTGCTACGCAGCCCTTCCATATTTCACTAATTTACGGGCTCGTAAGTGTGACGTCACTTCAGTTTAAACCACGCCCACTGCACACGTGTACTACACATAGGGTTACATGCATCGATCGCCGTTTACATGGAACCGGAAGTTAACGCGCAACTTCAGCGATCGTCCAATGGGCGCCGAGAAATCGTGGCGCGTCCGCCTTTGTGACGAAGTCAATTACGAACCGGATTCCGGCATGGATATGGCCTTTGCATACACGCAGAACGAGTGCAAGAACCCGCTTATAACCACCTGTCTTTCTTTCGCCGATGGGGGGAGGGGGGAGCATGCACTTCAGCTCGGGGTGGATAACGCCCTACGCAAAGTCTCTGGCTGCCTGCGCACAACGCTGGTCAACTATCTACCATCATCTTGCCAGCATCGCTCCACCAACCATGAGACGCGAAGTAGCCGTCCTGACTCTGTCTCGCGAGGCCATCAACAACAAGGAGCACCTTCTCCACAAGATTGCTACAGACTACCCGCAACGCACACGCCTGAAGTCTCGACGTCCCTTCGCGGAGCTCTTGCGCTCTTCATCGGTGGATGTCTCGAAAAGACTATAGCTTAAACACCGTTGGTCGGAAGAGTGGTAGGCAGACTGCTCCAGAATGCACAGGTTCGTGGGGGCGCCAGACGAACTACTAGGCGAGGACTTGCCGCGTGGGCAATGGACAATACTCAACCGTCTCAGAACTGGCATCGGCCGCTTCGCCGCCTCCATGAAAGGATGGGGGCTGAGGGACTCCGCTGCATGAAAGGATGGGGCTAAGGGACTCCGCTGCATGCGACTGTGGACACCCCGAACAGACAGTCGATCACATCATCGAGTCCTGCCAACAATACCGGCCACCCAACGGCGAACATGGCATTAGTACCCTAGACGACGGGCATGGCTCTACACCACTGAGCTGAATACAGTGAGGATGAGACGCTGGCAACATACGAAAGAAGATGTTGTACCACTTGACAGTAATAAACTACCGCAAAGGAATGTGGGATGTGCAGGAGATGATTTATCTTTCCAGTATTCCAGTGTGGTGTTATTGATTAAATGAAGCGGTGCAGACACCACACTACGGGAACACTTTTCCATATATTTTATTATATGGGTCCTACCTTTTGTCTTTAAGTCAGCCTTTTTTTGTTATTTCTAAGTATGCAAAATATTATTTATCATTTCAAACAAGACCTTTTGCCTCACTTTTTCGATCATGACTCTCCATATATCTCTTCTATGAGAATGCTTTCCTCCGATGAGTCAACCTTTTACTTAGAAGGATCAGGTTTGGGATTTCATTGTTAATCGTTTGAAATTTAAATATTCTATTCCTTTTTGTAAACGTTCTGACTTCTGGTTTGAAACCGAAATCGCAAATCTCTGACTTTACTACGAGATTTTTTTTTCTGAAAGGTATAGGTGAATGTATATAAAAGCTAAACGGAAACTAAATGTTTAAAAGCAATTTATGTAGGAACTAAGATTTGAGAATGGCTCTAGTTCTGTGAATTTCATTAACATGCAGTCTACTGATAATCACAATGTTGATCATTTTGGAGGTTCGAATCTCACTTTGATAATATAAACTGCCAGAATCACAAAACATCTTTGATCTCATAGTAACCAACTGCAGATCTTGCTAAGAGTTAAAAGAAATGGGGATTAAGCTTACTGCTTTCTGTCAGCGTCAGCACCGATGATCATGACAGCCGCTAGTGCTATGGCAGCAACGATGACACGATGGATGTTCATCTTGCGAAGTTTCATCGTCTTCCTTCTCAATCGCCACCTCTGCTGTGTCGTTTGCTGGTGGTTCAAGTCTTGCCGATTCAAGGGCAGATGTGCCGTATCTATAAGACTCCCATGCGCCTGAGGCAGTCACCCTACAACACAGACGAACCAATTACATAACCTACAAACCCGGAACTTAGACGCACGTGCGTCCGCCCAGCCCAGGGTCTTTAAGTGCACGTACGCTGACAATCAGTTGGAGCCTGGAAGCAGGTTCCAGTTCAGATCACTTTCACTGAACGCTTAGCTAAGTTTGACATCTGGAAAAAGAAGAAGGTCAAAGGCAAAGAATACCTTGTCCCTGAATCACTAAGACGATTAAGTTCACTTTTACATGAAATATTTTTGCCGGAGGACTGCCGAGATTAGGGCATTAAACTCAACATTCGCCTTGAGTATTCTTTCAAAGAATGTTCCTACCTGAAACACACAAAAACATTTATTATCCTGAAACAGGTGCATGTATTCATAATGAAAGTTTGAAACAGTTTTGCCAACTCGCGGGATATCAATGTAGTTCGTGTACACATAAGTCCTTCGAAAAAGTATATACTCATCCCCCGTATAGGCCAGTGTCTGACTGAATATTTGCTTGCTGTCAGATTTACTGTTAGAATGTAATGCCCGCCAGTCGTGTCTCCATGTGTGTCCCAACTTGCCCCCTTCTAGCAATGTATCAAGTTTTGAACTTCAAAAAGAAAGCCAGTTGCTTTTTCTCACTTAAAAGTTTCCTTAAAATGCTACAGCCCGGGTTTTCCCCCAAGTTCCCCGCGCCATAATATTCCCTTCTGAATTCCGCCGAGACGGTCTGCGGCTTTTTGTCCAACGGAAAAGGATCCACGTAAGCAGACCACGGCAAGCAACCCACGTGTGCTGCTCATGACACGTTTACTCCGGCCTCAGTGGATCTTAATCACTTTAATCTGGATTACGAGGCAGACGACGTCGGACACCAATCTCCATGCGATAGGTCTAGACGCGCGATCGCATGCAAGGAGTACTCAGACACGTTTGTTTCAGCCCCATTCGACGTGTGGAAATTAACGACTTCGACTATGCGCGGCGGTTACTCGACCGGACCCTCGTGAACCGTAT
>NW_019091447.1:881382-899393 GCF_001949145.1 Acanthaster planci
GTTATTGCAACTGCAACATTTTGCATTGAGGTGAGGGCATCGTTTACATGTCAGGTAAAAATGAATCAACTACAATCAAGATCTGGGTAGTAGTGATAACCTTGCACCAGTGAATTAATGCGAAATTTTAGTTAAACTTTCTCTTACTGTCATCACACAATCTGGTACACAACTTGTTGATTATCAGCCTTGCAAGAGAGCTCTGCTGGCCATGGGCAAAAAAGAGAAAGTCTTTTCCTTTTTACGTTTGAGTTATCACAAGCTGCCCCTTCGTCAAAAGTTCTTTTGATGGTCTTGTTCCTGCAGGTCAGACTTGGTGCTTCTGTACGAGCTGAAGTTGGCTCATGCTAATTGCGAGTTTGAGCTCCAGACACTACGCCATCGGTATGAGGCCTTAGCTCCTGGCAAACTCCCATCTTCAGCACTCTCATTGATTCAACCTGCCCCTCCATCAGGGGAGGATGATAGTGTGGCCATGCTCACATCTGGAGCCGAGGGAGTAGAGGTGAAGATAGAGGATAGTTCTGATGATCAGTCATCAAAGAATAAGAAGGTGAGTGGATGATGGGTTGGTGAGCTGGCTAGATGGCTGATTGACTAGTTGGCTGGCCTATGTGCACGGGATCCCATCTGCATGGCTTCGTTCATGCTGGATCAAAGGTTCTGGCTTGTAAACTGTAGGTTGGTTCCCTGTCTGGTTGGCCGAGTGGTTAATATGCCAGGCAGGCAGCATTTGTTTTTATGTGTGTGTTAAATGTCCGTGTCGTGGTTCAATCAGTGGGTTGTAAGCTCGTCTCTGTCTTCTAGTATTTTGGTGCTCTGTTACTGACCTAGATAAGTGATAAAAGACTCAGTTTCTCTTTCAGAAGCAAAGTAACCAGATGGCCGCTTGTCTCTTGCAGGTGTCTGAAATTATTGATGTTGTCACCACATCTCCATCAACACCAGTAAGTGGAATGACCAAAGGGATTTTTTTCCCCGTTAAATTGCTGTTAGATATGTGTGTCTAGTTCGACATTACTTGATGTTGATTCTAGTCAAGTAGTCTCAAGGGGTGGGTTTTACTTCAGGATGTTGATTTGCAAATCTGAACCCAACTCATGTTTTCTTGTTCACAGCGCAAGAGACGGACAGCAATGGAGCAGACAAACATAATGAAGAAGTTGAAGAAATGATGAGTACAGTATACTGCATGAGTCATTAATCCTCATGAACACCTGTTTGTGATTGTGCAGTAATTGGATGGGTGTGTGACTGTACCCCCAGGCAGCTGTTATTTCCTACTGAGGACTTGATGTTCTCATTTGGAGTTTGCAACAGGGTTTTGTAGTAGGAGATTAAGGCAGATTTAGAAGTATTCCTGTCAATCTGACTGCGAAGTGACCACGGTTTGTAATAGATCTATGCAAATACAAGTCCCTTGGACACATTTCTCAATCCCCTACAAGCGTTCATCGTATGCTCTTGTCGATGGCTGTGAAGCTTTTCAAAGGAAAATGCATTTAAAAAATCTCAGACTGTACTCCGAAAGCTTTTGATCGTATTTGTAGTAGGCCTCAAAAGTATGTGTAAGAAAATCATACCACTTATGCTCCGAGTCGTAAAAGGGCACCTGCTGAAAATGTGATATTTTATTCACCTGCCATGGCCTTGCAAGCAGATGATGATGCAAACACTGATTATAATTGAGCCTGAGTTGATTTAGTTGGCCATGGAGTACTGTGACACTGTGAATGTGGCTCTGTTAAAATGAAATATTAATTAGAAAAATGTGAGGTGAATAAGATGCTTCCAGGCAAAATTGGTTTCTTTATAAATCCATAAATCGAACAATCTCATGCTAAATGATTGTGAATGGAAGTTAGACAAGTGGATGTTGTCAGCCTGGAAATGGAATGCAGGGAAACTGTCGTTAAAATGTGTACATGTACATTCTCCATTTTAAATATCAAGTCATGTCATTCATGGTTTAATAGTGTCTTAGTTAGACTAATAGTTAACAACAAAAACCCCTGCAGTCCAGGTTCTTGTGAAATAATGGACAGACAAGGACAAATATAATCCACAGGGAATGGTTAACGTGTCCACTGTGTGAAGTGCTGTGACCCTGTGTGATAGCCTTGAACGTACTCTTGTTGAATTGTTGTGAATGGGAATGGCTGTCAGCAACCAGCTTTGGTTGGCTGGTCTCGAGTGGGTCCTCATCAATTACATAATTTTTGTGAATTCAGGAACCTTTTGTTACAATCTTAGAAGAGAATATGCAAGGCCATAACAGCAGTGATATCGCTATTGCATAGCATAAACGGAATAATCCATTGTACTGAGTGTTTGGCCTGTCCCTGGTGAATATTCATAAACATGGTATACTCCAAATGGTTCTAGGGCTTGTGAAAATCTTCAGAGATTCACTCGGTTGGTACTCGAACCCATGACCTTGCTAGTTGGTGAAGGGCAAAACTTCCAACATGAAAATCCCAAGGCACAAAATGACATCTTGTAAAAACCAATTTGCTGGTTTTTAAAGGTTCATTTTATTCGCAGTTCCAGCTATTATGACTCCCTTTTTTAATTGTTTTCAGGATTTGATTTTGTATAAATTTTCTGCCTTTGAAATGCTGACAGGGTTTTTGTTATCTTTCAAAGTGCCTAGTTGCAAAAAAAATGGTCAAATTCCACAAAATGGAGACTTGTTCTTGAGCTCAGTTCCTTAAAAGAAAGGAAATAATAATACAACCCTTTAATTAAAAGTGTCAGGGTCAATTACCTCAGAAGTTAAGTTTTCGTTATGAGACTAATATTGCAAAATCCACCCACTTTGTCAGCCATTCTTGTGTAACGCTGAGGTAAATAGAGATATTTGTTACTCTTCTCATTAAGACACTCATTATTGCAGATCAAGTCAAACTTTTTACACAAGTGTACCAAACCAGTGCAAAGTACGTGTATTTAGCAAGCACCCTTGATATATTTTATGTAAATTATACAAAAATAAACACTGTACATGCAAATCACACGGTGAACAGCTGCATTGAAATCTGAAATCAAAATGTGTCAGTATTGCATAGGACTTCATTTCGTAGGACAGTGCAGTTGATGTCAGTTGTGTACAATGTACATGTAGTAGCTTTTTCCAAAAGCCTGGCTCTGGCTGATAAAACTAAATGAACTCATAGAGGCCAAAGCCTAGCCGCTGCAGTGACTTGCCTTGCATGCTGATGCATTCGCTGCTGGCTGCAGCAAGCATGTTTGGATGCAGTCTGTACACGAGGAAGCACTATGTCAGAGGGCAGTCGGCAACAAGGTCACATTGTTTGTATTTCCTGGATACACGGTTCTATCGCTTTAAAATGTTTAAAATCGTAGCAGGCAACAACTGCCTTTGTGAGACTGGGAAATGGATTTTATGTTCAGCTGATTTGCAGTATCACAGAATTATTCTTTGATGAAGGAAGCAATAAGGCTAATAGTGTCCATTCATGGCTTAGGAATTCCTCCAATTAACGGAGACATTATATTTGTGGCCTCTGAAGTGATCCAAACACAACTGATTTTTCATGTAGTCTGTGATACATCTGTTTGGACTGGTTTGTTTCCTACTCTTTGTTGCTGCAACTTGCCAAGTCTCTGATTTCTGAGGTTTCATGAATCCCATCTTAGCAGTACAGGGGGAAAAACCATCTCCTCAGCAGCATCTCAACTTGGAATCCCTCATGATTTTCCCCAAAGAGTAACTTATCCAGCATACTTCCCAGAAAAAGGACCTATAACTGAAGTTATCAAAGAAGCCATTCATATGCACATGTATGTCTTCCTCTCAATAAACTTACAAGCTACTCTGAAGTCGTATTAATTTAACCCCCAACCCCATTTCCCAACCCTCCTGTGCCCCCTCTACTGCTGTGTATAGATGACTCGTCTGGCCTTGATATAATCCTCTCCTTTCTGCACCGTCAGGTCACTTTTGTCTTCTGGTCTGAGGTTGATTGCTCGTATACGCTCTCTGTGGACAAAGACAGTTCAGCTCGTAACATGACTCGCTCAATCAAACCGTTTTCTAGCCATATCTGGTTTCACAAGATAAATTGCATTCTCAAAACTCGAAAAATTGCAAGATCTTCCGAGCAAATGCATGTTTTCTTAAGTACACTCCAGCATAAAATGAAATCAACATATCCCATAAGCAACAGGACCATGAACTCATAATAACACACTTTATTCACAGGTACACTTTCTTATGGAGCCGTTGGGGGCCCCCGGTCCACTGAGCAAAGCCAGAAAGCACACATGTAAACTAAGTTTGACGTCATCAGTACACGTCTCGTCACATAATTCTCCGGCGACACAGTTGACTTGACTTCCTAACTTACTGCATCATGTTATCCCGACTCGTCCTCTCTCTTTTAACTTTGGAGTTGAAGACACTCCTGTGGCCATTGCGATGTTGGGCATCTTCATAACGTTGCAAGTCATAGCGGCCTGCTCCTACGGGGTTCTGAAGACAAGCAGAAAGCAAAGTGGAGCAACTAAGATTTCTCCACTTAATTCCGTTTGTGAAGTTCATTTCCTTTTTTCTAATGGATCTCTTTCATGGATCACTATTCAATTTTGTATTTTGTTCGAAAGTGGTGGTTAAATTCCTGAGAAATAATTTCCTTTTTTAATATCATAGCAAAAATCATTTCACAAATTATGAACAGAATTCTTAATTTTTTTTAATCATGCTCAATTCTTATTTCCTGAAGACAATCCCCAAACCAAATTTCCACACCCTATTTGGCAATTTGAGAGGAACCCAGATATGAAACAAAAGACTTTGTTTTGGACTCACCGTTTGTCCTGTAAAGAACTTGCGAGCTCGCTTGTCAAATCGTTCTGCTGACGAGATAAATGGAGGGAGATTTTTGCCTTCTACTCTGGTCAATTCCCTGGCTGTGTAATGCCCAGGACCTGGTTCACTCTAAGATAAAAGAGGCCAACAATAAAAATAACAAATTACTTAGGCCATAGAGCACAATAAATGAGGAGTTTATGTTGTTAGTGTGTGATGTTTGATTTTAGTACAGGATCACTAAATTTTATACCTACGCTTGGTAACAAGATGAAACTCCGTATGGAATTTTTGCTATTTCTTGTTGCTTTTCTACGTTACCAGTGCTCTGATGTGCATTTCTATCCTGCTTTGAACAGAGCTTGGATATGATTTTTACCGGCCCACCTTTTGCATTGTGGGCAAAAGATGGGGACGATAGTTAGCGCACTATTGCTAACATCATGCGCATGGAAACTTTGTCAAAAAGATCCTGAGATTAAGAAGGCCTGTATTTTCCGAAATTGTTCATGTTAATTTGGGCGTACCATTGTGTGTATCAAGCACACAACAAACACCCAGAACTGCATTTTGTTCCATAAAACTGCAAATTTGCTCAGTCTGAAGTTTGATTTCTTTGATTTCCACTTTTCACCCACAATGCACTGCGGTCACACTGCGTTGCATCGTTATGTCTCAGGTCCATTCTTTGGAATCCCCTGATAATATCCTTCCATTAGTTTATTACCATCTTTTGAATTGAATAATATATAAACATCTCTTACAAAGTTTTTTGGGGCTTCCACTGACCTGAAAGAATGCAATGGACAAAGAAAACCTTACCTGGCATCTAGGCCACTGGGAGAGTGTGGAGCAGTGCATCCTCTCGGTAGGTCTCTCCGGATACTGGGAATGCTTGCCAAACCTACCCTGCCATTGGTGGTGTTCATCGTCCCACTTATGCACGAAGGATTTCAGACTGTACTGACCAGGACCTAAGTGATGCTGACCCTGACGAATGATGTAAATATTGATTAGTTATGACTGCTATTCAGAAGATTAATATCTGTGGGGAAAGAACAATTACTTGATTTACTGATCAGTAATTACGCAATCACTGTGTTAATAATGCAGTTACATTTTTGATTTAGGATAGAAGTCTACATGATGGCTTCCAGTTCATAGGTACAACAGCTTGCACCAAAAATTCCTCCTAGAAGAAACTTCCTCCAGACACTCTTGCTGTACTTACTTTCAGCTAGAACAATGATGTTTGAGGGGGCTTAGCAAAGTATAGACTCTTTAATTGATGTCTTGAAGCTATAACTAATATGGAACAGCCATTCAATCAAAAACTACCAATGAACTTGTGGGGCTTCCTTCTGGTAGATTGTTCAAATTTGCCACAGTTTTGAGATATTTCTTCAGTAAGCAAAGAATGTTGTGTTGTACTTACTGCTTTGGCTAGATGACCCGTCTTGATGACAGCGTTCCTGTCGCCTGTGAACAGATCGTAGGGGCCTCTCAGACTGGTAACCTTCTTGGCAAGTTTGTCGGTGAAGCTTTCCGTCTCGTAGGTGCCTGGACCCAACTCACAACCCTGGTGACAAAGCATTGACAACAAGTCATTAGATTCAAACCAGATTTAGTCAAGATGCCTCACAAATAAGGCCCTAAACCATCAGGTCATGTACTTCAGGGTTTCAGTGTGGAGGAGATTGTGAAAAAAATGAAGAAGCTCTTACCACTGAAGGCAGATGTCTAGGTGTTGAGGACCCAGCATCTAGTAAACCTACAGTACTTGCCGAGACTTGAGCTTTCTTCTCCACAGCAGTATGGGGTATACCACCCTCACCGTAGGTTCCTGGGCCTGGAACTTCGCTCTGGAAAAAAATTACAGCAGCAATAACAAATTCTTCACTTATTAATCTTGACAATTACATGAAATAGGTTGCCAAAACTGCCCATTTGTTGCAGCAGTTTATCAGTGAGCAGTAAGGCGCTGGTTAATTGCTTACCGTTGCTGTGCCTCGGAAGCGACTCTCTCTGGTCTGACAGATTCCTCGCGTGCTTCGAGGCCGGTCGTCCATCAAATGCAGAAAGTCTTTGATGTTGTAGGTCCCAGGCCCAAGGTTCTTGACCTGCACATGCAGGAGATCCAAGAGTGATTAGAAGTGTCCGAACATTGGGAGACTATGCTGTGATGGGGGAGGTGCAGGGGAGACCTTAGCGGCAACATAATTTGTAGACCTTTTAAGACATGTGCACCTGCGTTATGGTGTCTCCTAACTTTCATCAGTTGTGACTGTCCTCTGACTTGGAAGCAGAACTACTCCAAAGGTGCGAGTTTATCACATGCCATAGGTTAGTAACTCTGTCTAAAAACTGAATTTTTCCTAACTCCTGAAAACTGACCCACAAATAACTTCAAAACCCTGATGAAAGTCTTCTGCTGTATTTAAAAAACCTAATAATTCCAAAATAAAATTCTACATCTCCACGCTCGTTTTGAATTTTCCATCAGTCATTGAAACTCAGCATATTCAGAAGTAAGAGACAACACCCCAAAGGATGTATTTGTGACCCTCTGAATGACCTACCAACATCTTCTTCTTCTCCCATTGGTCTTTGTGTAGTAGATGGGGCAGGGCTGCCATACGTGCAGTCTCATAAGCCCTAGCCCATCCTGGCCCTGAAGCTCTGTTCTCAACGGCATTCTGACTGAAGGTTCCAACCTCCACCTTGTAGGTACCCGGTCCTCGTTTTCTCCTCTGGAAAGTGTAAAGATTCATTAGTCGAAAATACAGGAGATAAAAGAAACCTGATGTCAGATCAGCAACTTTGCAATCATGGTGCATGGCTCCATAAAATCAGTTATAACTGACTGGTTATTTTAAAACGATAGGAGAGTAACTTTTGCTTGTAAAATAATAAACTTGCCGTGTAACTTGGTTACAAATTCTGTTTAAAAAAAGGCTCACTTTTACCAAAGCCCCACAAAGAATAAATGGATTGGGTGTGATATATATAGTCATCATTATTCGTAATATTATAACAAATTGCTAAGAACTGTATTTATTCAACACATTTTCTAGGCCTTCTTGTTTTCAGTTTTAGATGTTTTAGACAATTTTTGACAATTTTCTTTTTGTAAAGAAGGAGGGATGAAGACTCCTTGTAGGGTAGCTTACCAATCCTGTCATTGATTTGTTGTCATACCAGACTTCGGTGAATGTTCCTGGCATTTTACTCTGAGGATGGACCCCAGACACATCAAACCTGTAACAAAAACAATGAACATTCCTGAGCCTGTGAGAACATGTAGGCATAAATCTTGAGCAATAGGCCTAGGGCCAGGCCCTAAAGGTAGTCTAAATCTGAAAGCATGAGGCTGGGCATGTACATGTAGGAATACTTATATTTTTTTGTGCAGGAAACTCTGTTTGGCTGGCAGCAATTAAAATTCATAATGTGTTTGACCTACATTAGGCATCCAGGCCTAAATGAAAATAGGGACTATAGGCCTACCTGTAACTATAAACTATGCAACACTCAGCGAGAAAAATAAAGCAACAGAATTAAGAATAGGCCCATGACTAACGTTAGTAGTGGTAGGACTCTAGCCCAGGTTGAACGTTGTCTTCATTTTGCAGTAGGGACTACGGTCAGGGAGTCCACCTGGGCTAGGAAAACGATTTATCACAAAGCCTCTTGGAATTTGTCCCATACTATAGTGATCCATTCTTTTCACCTCCTGGGTAGACATGCTATAGGCCTATTTCTGACAATCTATAATCAGGGTATTATTTTCACTGACATTAAATGATTAAAACAAGTCAGTAAATCATGTAAAATGGTCGAGGGCCTTTTTATAGGCCTAGCCCTACGCCTAGCCTACCGTGATTTTTGTGTGCCGAATGGTGCTCCCTGAAAAGCCTTTACCGCAGCCATTTTCGGGCAAATATTCTGCAGGAGAGCGGCCACTTTGATAAATTCCAACTGCAAGCCTTCCAATCAAATGCTACTCCTTGTATGCGTGGAAGTTTAACTCTGGAAAGAAGATTTGACGGTTTGGCCCAATCGTCAACACCTGTTGATAAACTTAGTATAAGTCATGTAAGTGGACGTACCCCCCCGGCATACACCGTCGTTGTCACAGCAACATCCGCAAGAATTTACATAAAATAGCGCCCTCTCTAGTTTCAGAGTCTCAATACGAGCGACATGAAGTATTAATTTTGTAATGTGGCGTGAGCGAGGTCAACGGATGCTCTGACCTTTGAAGCAAAACCATTCGAGAAATAAAATAGCATGAATTTGGCGACTTCTTGCAACTGTGAGCAACAAAAATCTTCGTAATTTTTTTCGTCAGTTTTTTCGAGAAGTTAATGAGCGACAATATCATGGATTAAACATTGTATCATAGTGCAGATTTCCACTTATCCCAAAATCTCGACTTGAAAAAAATTTGACGATCGCCATTATAGACTGACATGACGTGCCATGAGTTCAGTTGGCTGGAACACATCCGGACTACCTAAATTTCCAATGCTAAATGCATATGTTACCGTTTCTTGCCTGTTTTAGAAAAACCTTTCGCAAATTATATGAATTCTAGGCTGTCCATCAGCTTAGCTTTTAAAAACCATAGTCTTGACTTTTTAGTGGTACTGTGGCAGCGTTGTGATGGATTGTGATGCGCAGAGTCGTAAAACGAAAAGGTTATTGCCCTGTCTTAATATGTGACAAAATCGTTGTAGGTATTGTTATTATCATTATTTTATTCATGTCAACAATGTACATCACAAAGCGATGGGAATAGGAAGGTCAAAAGTAATAAAATCACTGCAGTCAAAAGACTTGTCTCCCCACATTCAGTTGTGAGATAAAAAATATTTTAAAAATAGATATAAATATATTTTATACATAAATATACATTTTACTTTCATTCATGGGTAAAAAAGACCCTGACATTTAAGAATCGTTGAAAACGACAATAATTATTTTTAATAAAAAGTGGGTACAAGCGACTTTCCAGTGAGAGCATTACATGACACCGGGTAGCGCTGCCACTGCTCAGGAGGTTTTTGTTTTTTGGATTGTTTGTTAATTTCATTTTTTCCCTTCTTTTTTTTCTTGACAGACGGTATTTGAATGATTTCACTCTTCCCAGTATGAAGACTTTGGGATGGAACGGTATTCCTTGTTTTTAGCGGTTTTTGCGCCGTCCGTGAATGGGCGCCCAATCTTTGTCTACTGATCGGTTAAGTAGGTACATTGTCGAAATTTACTGACGAAAATTGCTTCAGATTACCGTATCGACCAGGACATTTCAACCATGTAATGAAATTCTTATTAATTTCTTTAAGTTATGTTTGATGGTGGTATTCCTGTGGTGGAGTTTCACTCCCTGAACGGAATTAGGCTTTGAGATTATGAAACCGCACAGCATTTTTCAATCTAAATCAAGCGTGTCCAACTTTTCGGTTTTCTTACCACTAAGCATGCATTGTTAGTCAACACAAGCAAAGAGAATTTGCACTACAAAAGTAAGAGTGGGAAGTACCCAGCCTGTGGTTTTGAATGGGCTTCTTTGACAGCACATCGCACTGTTTTTTTTTTTTTAAGGGGGAGGGGATTGTTGAATAAAGGCCTTAGCCGATCGTCCAAGGGATCCCAGCACGCGGGAAGCGAATGCACGAGCTATTATACCGGTACAAACAGTTCAACCCCTATCATTTTAGGGTCGTCACTCCTCGTGGGGCAAGGCGTGCCGCGTGGGACCACTGCTTTGTAGGATAGATTGTTGCAGTCAAGCCACCGTGTATCGCCATGGATCACTGGCTGGGATATTTACTCCTCCTGGCCGCATGTTTTGCGGGAAATACGGTGATCGCCAATGGTGAGTAAAAAACCCTAGTTCCAAGTCTCGGAAAAGCTTTCAGTGTAATCATATTAAGTTTGCATCAAATGCTGTGGCAGACCGGGGCGAAAGTAACCAGTAATTATTACTGACTGCGGTTTGTAGTATAATGCTTATAGGGTTATTTCGTCTCATGCAGTTTCCTCAACCGAATTCGTGATGCACTTGACAGGTATATCCACAGCGCATCCTCAATGTCGACGTTTCTCACCATCCCTAGGTGTAATGAGCACTAAAACTGAGAAACGGCATACAAAGTTGACTCGGCACATAAGATATATAACTGGATGATTATAATTTTACCACACAAACGAAACGGAAATAGTTCTGTATCTGCACAACACTATTTAAATAAATGCTTTGGAATTTTCTTAACTAAATTTCACCTTTAAGGACATGTTATCACTTTCTGCTTGTTCAACATTTTAAAGGAAAATTATTGTTGTCCGTGTATGGATCTCTTTCCTTTGTCCGGATTGTGTTTCTTTTCCATTCCTAATTTTTTTAATCCAAGATAATACCATCTTATACTCTAGTTTTGTTGAGGAAAATAATTCATAGACGCTTTTTACAATTTTTTTCTGAGTATAGCTTTTTGTTTGTAAGTTTACACCCAAGACTTGGCAAAAACCGTACTCATATATTGCGTTTGTGATAACAATAATATTAATATTTTAAAACTTATCAACAATTACTGCATATAATACTAAAATCACCTGAAAAGTGACTCCTGAATAAAATCACCGCCTGAATGCATCCCTGTGTCACCCACGCCTTTAGAAATTTCTTTTGACTGTAAAAAGAATATGTTTACACTAGAATGGCGAAATGGGGCAGCACTCCGTAGACGAACTAAAAACATGAGCCTTCGTACGTAGCAACAGCTACTTCATCGGATGCAATGCGTGCAGTAGAGACAACAAGTGGAGTAGAACTTAATTTTTGCGATGTGAACGAATCGTTCATTGACACGTGATTGACGCCTTACCAATCAGATAACGGGGATTTATATTAAGGCACTGCGTAATGAAGTAAAATTTACAATTTTGATTTTAATGTCCGAATTAAGAACCCCTTACTAACGACAGCGTCTTTTCTTGATAACTTTCTGTCTAACTTTATTTTGTTTGAGCACTGAAGTGTAAGCATATAAAGCAACTTTATTTGGGAGACCTGCGTAATCATTATTATACATGCATATTGGAATATAAAAATGAACGCCCTATGTGACACGAATCGGAAGATAATCAGACTAAGATGAGAACCTGGTCAGTTAAAAATCATCTGAAAGATAAACATAGAGATAGTGTAATTCAGTTACTTTGAATACACGTACCTTCAATAATTCTCTAGAAATCAGAGGGATGGGCATTTCTTGTCAAAATACACCTTCCATTCTCAGATGGTAAGAAAACCACTACTTTGGAAGACATTTTCAATCAAAAGGCCATTCACCAGATTGCGGATTGCATACCATGCCTCTGGCAACAACGACCTGTATACATGAACATGGTTTACATTACATATAAGAAGCAATAGGCTTTTAAGAAAGTTTACTCAAATACTTTTACCGTATTTTTAAAGAAATGTTGGTCTTATTTCTTAGCGGAAGAATGCCCTAAAATGTGAGGCTATTCGTTGTATATATCTTCGTCCCTTTTGTGTTGTTACCGACTGTTTGCATTGTCTACGCTGTCCAAACTCGTCCAACAAGATAGCTGCACCGATACAACAGATCTCAGGCACGCGGGCTGCAACCGGCATCCTCTTTGTATCACACTATAGGTGCCTCTCACTGAAACCGACCAGATTTAGACTTGAAGTAGACGGGGTTGTCGTTTCTTCAAGAGGCGTTGGGCCTTGTGTTCAAGTTTGGTGGCATTCGTGTGCAATGGTGTGCCACGTTAGGCGTATGATTGTACCTGTGCTTTGATCTCTAAATTCTGAGGAGGTGAAGACAGGAGGAGGAATCCCAATGCTACTTGTACTTCACTGCTGTCTAAGTAATGATTATTATATATCTGATTTCTTTTAAAAAAGTTTTCGTTGCTGTTCGTCCAACTACGCTGGCATTATTTTGATGGCCTCGAACGCCACAGACCAGCCGACCATTACCTGTAAGACGTAAAAGGTTTGGAGGAACATAATAACGCCGACGAGGATATTGGGATAGTCGGTCAAATTTTTATCTCTTTCCTTTCTGTCTAAGCGAGAGTTGCTCCTGGTTGAAAAAGCTCTTCAGAAGACATAAAAGTGTTGGGCTAAGGCTGTCTACACTTGCAAAGACTGCAGTGTTAAACTGAACAACCTCGGAGCTTATAATATCGGACCAATAGTCCTATATTAACACTAAGGGTGTTCAATTTAACGCCGCAGTTTCTACACTGAACACCAGGGCTGTCATAATAATATACCCAAATTACCACAACCGTTAGGGGTTTCTGATGATCACTGGTCCACAACGAGCAGCAAAAGTCTGTTTTCATGGGCGTGAACATCAGTGCTTAGTTTCGTCGCTGGAATTTGAGCGGATTAGCCCTTTGCCATGGTTCATTGATTTGAGGGCTCATGTGTGTTTCAGAATTGAAAAATAAAGTGTCGTAATCGAAATAATGTTGGGAGTGTTGAACGACTCTTCCCAAGGCAAGGATTTCCATCTCATAAAAGCTCTAATTATAATCTAGTTATACTTGACAGCCTTGCAGAATTAGGGCGAAACTGTGGTGTCCACGCGGACGCCCAAGGTCTCTGTCTTCAAGTTGGCTCACAATTGAGGACAAAAGAGTTACTGTTATTCGCAAATGTGAATGGCCAAACGAGTTGAGTGCCCTACCATTAATTTTATACGAGCCCCAAGTAGTGTGGCGTAACTAGGGTACCTGCTGGGGGGGGCACTTGAGGCCATCATTTTATGAAGGAGGGCATATTGGGATCTGAACTGCCAGGTTCTCGTGAATTGAAAGGTTTAACACGGACCAAGGTGGACTTTCACTCTTTCACTGGATATTTTCTTCTCTAATTTCTGAGGGGGCTAAAGATTGGGGATGGGGCATGCGCCCTTAGTTATGATAGACCTGTATATTGCAAGAGAGACGGATCTAAGTTTTGCTCAGGTGGGCTGCGCTTTTAGTCATGTCAAAAGGGAGTTTAACATGCGTCTGTTATACATTATTTTTTCCCCGCATTTATGTGTAGGAGGGGAAATTACAAACAGTGAAAATCCACTCTACTCGGGTGAACATTAATTAACTCCAGTTGAGGTGAGCATGGAGGTAGGAAAAAAGGTGAGGAACCAGACGAATTCAAGTGAAATGTCCTCACAGTTTAAGAGATCGCCATTTCACTTAAAAATCCTATTTTCGGTCTAGGGAAGGGACAGAATTGTTTTAAAAAAAAGACGGACATTTTTCAAGCGTAAATCTTCCCTACTGCCTCCCTCCAAGCGTTATAGTAACATTCCGAAAGTGTGCAGGGCTTTCGGTTCCGAAAAAGTCAGCCCACGCAGCCCATCAGTCTCATTCTTCAGTTTCTGACAGCGACAACGTCCCTAGAACGTTAATTGGACCCTGAACAGAACTGACGTCAATGGATAAGGCATATCATGCATGCTCTAGATGTAAGAGGGGTGTGATGACATCCTTTTGACGAGTGTACATATTACAATCTTTCTGCCTTAACAGTGAAGCAGTTAAATAAATCTGTGCCGGAAATTGGGGAGGGGGTAGGGAAAGGTGGGGGCATGACTTACTCGGCCATGAAAATTTGAAAAGTGGGGGGGGGACCACCACATGACTCTATATAGAGGTCGATGTTCATGATATTGATGTACATCTCTGATACACGTATGTATTTAGAATGGCATATTTATGGCTTTTCAAAAGTGTTTTCCCTTTTTTGAGTGATATTGAATGCATTTTACTCGTTGGAAGTCTGAAAAACTCTTCACAACCCGCTTTAATTTTTTGCTCACCAAGTAGGCCTACTGGTGCGGGAACGATTCAGTGGGTATATATACCCATCGTCAATTTACGCTGATGCAATAAGTCGTGTTTGCATATTATCTGTGACTGTCCTTGCATGTCTTCTGAGCGTAAAATGACAAAGAGGGGCTTATTAAAATATCCACCAGCAATACCGATGAAGACCAACCGGTTTTTTTTAGCCTGACCGTCAGGGTAGGCCTACCCAGTTAAATTTTGGGAAGCTGACACAAGTGGTTCAGCTAGCTTTGTGCTTTATTTTACTAGTCGGCCCTCTGCAGGTACCTATGCGCCTTATTCCTCTCTGGATGAAGTATATATAGGCCAGTATTCGTTCGTCCATGGCAGTTGACATGCTTTTCTTTGAGTCACAATTAAGCGGCCAACAAAACCATATTCATATCCTCTTCATATTTGTGAGCCAGGCTAAGCTAGGTTTGCTGGAGCTTCCTTCTCGATAGGCTACTTTGTATGTAGGAAAGCATTAGGGGACTTCGTTGTTTATTGGTAACGCCGTCCTGATTTTGCAAGTTAATGCTGTTTCAGTCGTAACTGACTCTTCCACTGTTTCGCCTCAGGGTTTTGGCCATGAACAGTAGCTGACTCTTGTGGTCAATAACTATTATAAGTTGTTTGCGCCGATAATCATTATCAGAAACCCAGACGTAAGTGAGTGTAAATTATATCGAGTCCAGAAAGGGGCTCAATTTGAAAAATAGCATGTGACAGATGTGGACTGCACGTGGGCGGAGTTGGCCGAGGCCTAGTTAGTTTACATTTTTTGGGTCAAGAAGTGAATTGAATGGCGCAGTCACGCATGATAGTTTCTTGAATTTCCAATCAAGTAGTGCAGTGAATGAATGAGGTTGATATGGTCATCACCTGAACTTATGCTACAAGGGGATGACAGCTCGCCTCTAGTCGTCGTCCACCGTGCACCCACGAAAGACGAGCCTCGGACTCCGGAGTGCTATGGGTAGAAATTAATGGTGTTTTAGGTAGCCCAGGTGAAGACAACGTCCAACCTGGGCTAGTGTTTTAGGATCCACGTAGGTAGGTAGCACCTACTGACCTAGATTCATCACACGAAAGCAAGGACATGAGCTAAGGACATTAGCTAGAATTAAGCAATCTTAACAGAGTGTTCTTCCAAAGTGATCTGGAGGTTTATATCACTGGAAATCCCTACAGGCAGGGGTGATAGGGGGTTATCTGTGGCTGCCTGGTTGTTCCTGGGTGGATGGAATTTCTATTGGCTCCCGATTGTAACTAGCTTTAGACTAAAATTAAATTGCATTTTGTAGTGTGTAAGAACTCTTCCAAAATATTGAAGAAGAAAAAGTGCAAATAAATTTGGTTTTTGACATCAACATGCAGTTAGACTTACATGTACATGCAGCTGGACAGTTTTTTTCCCTTATGCCTGGGTGTCAATAACTTAAGCTGTTGTGTTGTAAAATCAATCATATTCAGAAGATGCAGGCTAGGAGTCTCTTGACAGTTCATTGAGGATTGGATAGGAACAAACCTGCACGTTGTAATCAATTGTATTTCTTTAAGGGGCAAGGTTATGCGTGCTGCAATCAACCGTAAACCTCAAAAAGTACCCAATCTATCTCATAGCACAATCACCAACTGTCTGTCATTCAACCGTGCATTCCTGACAAACAGCTTCTTGGTGGAAAGGATTGAATCTTGCTCGAGTAGTGACAGTTTTTGTGTGTGGGTGTTGGCCAACCAAAGGACAGTCAACCCGATTTTTCACTGTTAGTACCCAGCATATGGCCTTGACAGTTTTTCATGCAAGTGTGTTAGGTGAGCCATAGCCTAAAAACTCATATCATCTCTGATCAAGAATCACTTCCGGTATGTGACAATTGTGGAAAGTGATTTTGAAGGTTGTTTGCATAAAGTGTAATATAACAATAACTAGGCAGAAAAACCTGTTGACTGCATTAGTGCGTACTTCAGTCAAAAACATTAATTTAAAAATATTAAAAGAGCAGCCTGTGTTTATTACATGTAATGATTTATTGGACATTCTAAGGTCTATTCTTCAATAAAACATTTCAGTATTTCTGACGTATTTCAATGTTATTGATGCATTTTTTGTTTGTTTGCGCAACTTTAGGACGTACAGGCTTTTGATTCTATTCATGATTGATTTTGAATTGTTGAATTTGTAGTGTTGTTCAGTTATCTTTGTCTTTTATTTCACAGAATCTACGTTGTGCGATTCCATGCCATGTCTGAATGGTGGTGCCTGCTTTGACCTATCCGCTTTCTATTTCTGCGTCTGTGACGTAGGCTTTGGGGGACAGAACTGTCAGATTGGTACTAACACTTCATACTCTTAATATTTCATGAGACCCTCTTGAGGAAATTTACAATCTATACCAGTTGTCCATCAGCTACATGTTTCTGACTTCTGCCTTGGCTCCTTGCCTTTGAGACACCTGTTGGATACACAGGGAATATTCGACCAGATAAGGAAAACAAGCACTGCGTGCATTGCCTCTTGTACGCAAGAAAGTGATCCGTAAATTATTCATAATATGATGGTGTACTTACAATGATTGCCACATAGCATCAACCCTATTTGGATTTCAGATTTCTGCTCAGTAAAAACTGATCAAACATCTTCCTTTTCATATATCTCTGCCAACATGTAAGAGGGAGAATTCAACCTGAACAAGGAAAACCAGCACTTCCTTGGGTAGTTACTGAGTGAAAATCTCAAAGTAACTGTTGTACTTATAGCAAGACCATGCAGTTATCATTTCCAGTCAGACTCAAGGATTGTGCTAGTAAGTGGTTGAATTCTCCCCGCTGGTCGAATATAACCCCCCTTTCCCCCAGGTGCTGTACATATTAGCAGTCAGCACAAAGTGATTATCCAGCAATTGCTTTCAGGGAAAGTCTCCTGGGTCATACACACACAGTTTTGGACATGTGAAAGATAATAACCTTAGCTAAGGTAGACCCGTAGCTGGTTTTTGTTATTAATGAAAAAGTAAAGCTCGAAAGTAAAATGTGATTTCCATGACAGAGGCAGGTTTACATGTAGATGATGGACAATACGTTTACTAGAAGGACTTACATTTACAAACTGTCAACTCAATCATTGGTCTGAGATGGGACTTTCTGAGTTGTTCAAAGTGCCAGATAAGCCACAAGTGAAAAAATATCACAGCCAACTTACATTGGAGGAAAGTCAAATGTCCTGTTTAAAAAATGTACTTGGCAAGGGTCTGGACACCTGACTCTCAGTCCCTTCTGAAACATGTCAAGTGTAACC
>NW_019091447.1:909296-929516 GCF_001949145.1 Acanthaster planci
CGTTGATCCAGAAGGACTTATGTTGACATTCAGAACATCCCATGCTGTAAACACAACTTTGTGGATGACTTTGTTGATGTCAGCAAATATCACCCTGCAAGTTGACTCAGCAGATGAGTCAAGCATAATAAAGCTTACAGAAGACTCTGCCATAGCTTCAACAGTGCGTCCCAATGTGACCGCCCCACCACCCTCGGTTGTATATACTGTCAATAAAGCAGTCTTTGCCATGGCAGGAGAGGTATACCGAGCTTTTGTGTCCACTACAGGAAGAGCCAATTATACCCTCATTAGGTATAAGACGAATCCCAGCCACTCAACCAATGTGTCCATCCGTACTGTTCCTGCTGGAGCAGCTGTAGATGTCACAGAACTCGAAACATCTGATACATTGACAATGACATTCAAGACATCACCTCCAACTGACTCTGAAGTATTTGTGACTGTCATGGAAGGAGGTGTGATTACTTTTAGGGTTGATACCACTGATCCTTCTGCTGTTGTCACCTTTACTAAATTCACTGGAGTTGATCCAACTGTACCACTGACAACAGAATCCACAGTGATTTCTGGAAGCTCATCTGTCAGAATGACGCAGTCACCTACAATGCAGTCAGCGATGACACAATCTACTGTTTCCAGCAGTTCGTCTGTCAGCATGGTACAGTCACCCACAATGCAGCCAGTGACGACAGAATCCACAATGATTTCTGGTGGTTCATCGGTCAGCATGACAGAGTCTTCCTCGATGCATCCGAAGACGATGCAATCCACAATTTCTGGCAGCTCATCTGTCAGCATGACGCAATCACCCACAATGCAGTCAGTGACGAGAGAATCCACAATGGTTTCTGGCAGCTCATCGGTTAGTATGACACAGTCACCTTCAATGCAACCAAGCACCCCACAGGTTGTAGAAACCACAGTTCGGGCCTTGTCCACCCAAGGGCCTACAGTTGTTAGGGCCTTTGCCTCAACAAGAAGTCCAGCCAACTATACCTTGATCGTATACACGAGAGACCCAGAACAGACTGTAAATGTGAGCATGGTGACAAATCCTGCTGGTCTTGCATATGACATGGAAGGTGTCATAAATGTTGATCCAGAATCACTCACTGTGACATTTAAAACCTTAGATGCTGTTGACACAACTGTGATTGTCAGCCTGTTAGAGTCTGCAAATGTAACCTTTCAAGTTGACACAGCCGATTCATCTAGTGTTGTTACATTGGCAGTTGACTTGGATATGACAACAGTCCAGCCATCTGCTTCAACATCAACAGTGTCTACAGAGCCAAGTATCCCTTCCCAGCCCATGACAAGCTCACAAACCATGTATGCTACCAATCAAATGACATCCCAGCAAACCTTTACAGGTTCAACAGTAACTGCCGAAACCAGTGTGTCTAGCTCGCAAACCAAGCATACAACAGAACAGATGATATCCAAACATACCTCTGTGGAGGCAACAATGTCTGCAGAAACAAGTTCTTCCTCAGAGCCTGTGGTGACGTCACACACTATGCTTCCCTCTGATAAAATGACCTCTCAAGTTTCTACAGGAGTGACAATGTCAAGTCAGCCAGTGGTGTCAAGCACCCCACAGGTCGTAGAAACCACAGTTCGGGCCTTGTCTACCCAAGGGCCTACAGTTATTAGGGCCTTTGCCTCAACAAGAACTCCAGCCAACTATACCCTGATCATATACACAAGAGACCCAGAACAGACTGTTAATGTGAGCATGGTGACAAATCCTGCAGGTCTTGCATATGACATGGAAGGTGTCATAAATGTTGATCCAGAATCACTCACTATGACATTTAAGACCTCAGATGCTGTTGACACAACTGTGATTGTCACCTTGTTAGAGTCTGCAAACGTAACCTTTCAAGTTGACACAGCTGATTCATCTAGTGTTGTTACATTGGCAGTTGACTTGGATATGACAACAGTACAGCCATCTGCTTCAATGTCAACAGTGTCTACAGAGTCAAGTGTCCCTTCCCAGCGCATGACAAGCTCACAAACCATGTATGCTACAAATCAAATGACATCCCGGCAAACCTTTACAGATTCAACATTAACTACAGAACCCACTATGTCTAGCTCACAAACGATGCAAGTAACAGAACAGATGATATCTAAACATACCTCTGTGGAGGCAACAATGTCTGCAGAACTAAGTTCTTCCTCTGAGCCTGTGGTTACGTCACACACTATGCTTCCCTCTGATAAAGTGACCACTCAAGTTTCCACGGGAGTGACAATGTCAAGTCAGCCAGTGGTGTCAAGCACCCCACAGGTTGTAGAAACCACAGTTCGGGCTTTGTCCACCCAAGGGCCTTCAGTTGTAAAGGCTTTTGCCTCAACAAGAACTCCAGCCAACTATACCCTGATCATATACACAAGAGACCCAGAACAGACTGTTAATGTGAGCATGGTGACAAATCCTGCAGGTCTTGCATATGACATGGAAGGTGTCATAAATGTTGATCCAGAATCACTCACTATGACATTTAAGACCTCAGATGCTGTTGACACAACTGTGATTGTCAGCCTGTTAGAGTCTGCAAACGTAACCTTTCAAGTTGACACAGCTGACCCATCTGTTGTTGAACTTGCAGCAGATGATGGTACTGGGTCTACACTGCAACCTGTAACCTCAGTGGCTGCTACAGTGCCACCTGAACAAGTTACATCATCCAAACCAGTGATGACATCACAAACTTCAAGTGCCACAGACGAGATGACATCCCAAAACATGGTATCAACAATGTCTTCCCGACCAGTTTCATCAACCCAGTCTACTGTGACACTAGTTTCAGGGATTATGATGACACCCACACAAGGGGTAGAAACTGTTGCGAAAACGTTGAGCACACAGGGAAGTGCCATAGTTATGGCCTCAGTCTTAGCAGCTAGACCTGCCAATTACACCTTGGTCATTTACACCGGAGACCCACAACAGTCTACAAATATTACCATCATGACTGTGCCTGCAGGAGCTGCTTTTGATTTTATGCGTCACACAAGTGATGATCCGGAAGTAATTACATTGACATTTAGAACATCAGAGGCTGTAGACACAAATTTGATCATCCGTTTACTGGACTCAGCGAATATATCACTGCAAGTTGAAACCTCAGATCAGTCAAGTCTAGTTGTACTTGCAGAAGATACTTTCATGACATCTATGCGTCCAACAGTCTCAACACAAATGACAACACCCCCAGATGTTGTTCAAAGCTTCAGAAGGAGTTTGAGAACACAAGGCAGCACTACTGTTACTGCATTTGCCTCAACTAGAAAACCTGCAAATTATACTCTACTTGTGTACATACCCAACCCTGCAGAAACTGTCAACATAAGCATAGGAACTGATCCAACTGATCTTGCGTACGATATCAGAAACTTCACAGGTGCAGACTCCAATTCATTGTTGCTGACTTTCAAGACGTCAGAAAAAGTCGACACTGAAGTAACTATACAGCTACTTGAATCGGCAAACATTTCCTTCCAGGTAAGCACAGCTGATCAGTCAACAGTCCTTGAGCTCTCAGAAGGCAGAGGTATTGTCTCTACAGTCCAACCAGTGGACTCAACAGAAGTGTCCACAGAACCAAGTGTTCAGACATTCACAGGAACATTCAATGCCTCAGGCAATGTGACTATTCAAGCTTGTGTCTCATCCACAGAGCCAGCTAATTATAAACTCCTGGTGTACACCAGAAACCCCTCATTGACGGTATGCGTAACGCTTAAGACACAACCTTCAGATGTTGCCTGCCATCTACAGATAAAAAGGAGTGATGACCCAGAACTTCTTTCTGTCATTCTCAAATGCTTTGGAGGAGTGAAGGCTACTTTTACCATCACAGTCCAGGAATCAGCTAACATCACCCTTTCTGCGGAAACAGCAGATCCGTCTACAACTATAGAATTTACTGATCTCAATGCTCTTAGCTCTACAATGCAGCCAATGACTTCAGGTGCAATATCGACACCAATCTCTCCAACTGAGCCTATGATGACTTCGGAAACCATCTATCCCACTGCTCAGATGACAACCAAATTACCAGTTACGGAAACTTTCAGCAGGTTATTGACTACCAATGGAAGCACCACAGTAAAAGCCTCTGTATCTACTCAGAGTTCTGCAACTTACATGCTGGTCATTTACACCAATAACCCTAGTCAAACGGCTAATGTAAGCTTGACAACCAGTCCTAGGAATGCTTCCTTTGATGAACTTCGTCAAATAAGTAATAACCCTGCAGCCTTGACAGTGACATTTAAAACTTCAGATGCAGTCAATACAACCATTGTCATGAATTTGGTGGAATCAGCCTACATCTCGCTGCAGGTTGACACAGCTGATCTGTCCACTGTAGTTACGCTTGAAGAAGACACACAGTTCTTGCCAACTATGGAGCCATCAGCCTCTACTCCGATGCCTACTAGACCACTTGTTGAGAACATCACAAGATTTCTAAGTACCGAAGGTGGTGCTGTTGTCAGACTTTTTGCATCAGTAAAGCAGCCATCAAATTATTCTGTGCTGATTGTGTCAACAAGCCCTGCTGAGACTGTGAATATAACCGTGGAGTCAGAACCTGCTGGTGCAGCAGTTAATGTTAGATATCTATTTGTTGATGATCCAGAGGGATTGGCTGTGTCATTCCAAACACTTGCCGCTGCTAATACAACCTTAATCATCAGGACATTGGAATCCTCAGACATTCATGTGAAAGTTGACACAACAGATGGATCCAGTATTGTTGAGCTTATGGAACACACTGCATCAACAATGCAGCCAACACCAATGGTTGTACAGAGCTTTACTAGATCTCTGAGGACCCAAGGAAGCACTAATGTCAAAGCCTTTGTTTCGACAAGTAGTCCAGCCAATTATACATTGGTCATTTACATCAGAAACCCGGAACGGACTGCTAATGTCAGTCTTGTGACAGTACCTTCTGGAGTTGCCTTTGACGTAATGAGTCGTTTTGGTGTTGATCCGGAAGCACTAATAATGACATTCAGAACATCAGAAGCTGTTGATGCCGAGTTCATAATTAGCTTGTTGGAATCAGCAAATATCTCATTTCAGGTGGATACAGCAGACCAAGCAAGTTCAGTGGTACTGGAGGAAGACGCTGGTACTCTTTCAACGATGCAGCCTTCTTCCTCAACCACTGGACCAATGGTTGTAATAAGCTATCTAAGGACTTTGGCTACTCACAGTAGTGCTGTTGTTAGAGGCCTAGTTTCAACAGCTAGTCCTACCAATTACACTCTTATCATATATACAAGAAATCCAAGTCAAACAGTCAATGTCAGCCTTGTCTCGGTACCAGCTGGAGCTGTTTTTGATATAATGCCACTCATCACAGTTAATCCAGAGGCACTCATTACAGCCTTCAAAACATCAGTAGCTGTTGACATAGATTTGATCATCAGCTTGTACGAATCCGCAAACATCAGCTTAAGAGTTGACACAGCAGATAAGTCTGGTGTTGTAGTACTTACAGAAGACTCTGTGGTATCATCAACAATGCAACCAAGTGTCTCTTCTCCAATGCCTACTAGGCCAGTTGTGGAGAGCCTGATTAGATCACTGACCACTGAAGGAAGCTCTACTGTTATGGCGACAGTCTCAACAAGTAGTCCTGCAAACTATACACTGATTGTCTACACAGACAATGCTGAACAAAATACAAACCTCAGTCTGCAAACTATGCCACGTGATGCTGCCTTTGATAATCTAGTATTCACCAAGGATGACAATCAGGCAGTAGCAATGTTCTTTAAGACCTCAGAAGCAGTCAACGTGACAATTCTCATCACTGTCAATGGTCCAGCCAACATCAGTCTGCAGGTGGATACAGCTGATCTTTCCAGTAGGGCATCTCTCATCGAATTGATGGATATTGGAACAACCACTTCCCCAATGCTTCCAACCACTCCTTCTGCACTTCCATCTACACCTGTTACTCAATCTCCTAATACACCTGTCACACTGGGTACCACCAGAGGGGGTCTCGTCGAAGCTTACACCTCCACCAGGAGCCCAGCCAACTTTTCCCTGTTTGTGTTCACGGAGAATCCAGAAAGTGTCATCCTGAATGTCGAAACACAACCTGGTAACCTTCAGTCCAACTTGAGAACTTTCATCGGAGCTGGTGAACGATCCCTGGCAATACTGTTTACAGTCCTAGAACCAGCCAATACAACGGTCAGAATCACCCTTGTGGATGCTGCTAACATTTCTCTTCAGGTTGATACCACTGGCAATTTCATCAGCCGGCTTGAGGAGGTTGTTAGTGATGTTACAACAGAGCATATGGTTGGTAAGTATGAATAAAAGCAACTGTTCTTATTTTTCTTCTATGTAGCTCTGTATGGTGCCATTAACAACCTTTATGTATACCTGGGTTTCAAGTGGCTGCACAGTGGTTAAGATAATTTTTAGAGTACACGCTAAAAACCAGCTTTTCAGGTTTGAAGTGAATCATCCTTATAACTTCCAAACCTGTGTACATTAAAGAAGTATTTTTGTCTCAGATATTTGGTATTTGAGTTTTTTCCTTAAAACAAAGGCAAGGTATATTAAGAATTGAAACAGCATATCTAAAGTCTATTATTAAGGAGATCAGAGGCAAGAAATTCTCTCAGTTAGCTGACATATGTACAATGAGCATGTACATGCCAAGACACGTTATCAGCGTTACATGCATACTATCATGTATACTGTATACATCTTAGCCAAAAAGGATGGATTTATTACACTTGATATTAAAGTTTCAACCGCACCATCATTTTGCCTCTACTTATGAAGTCTTTTGAGTCTGACTCTGTGCTTCACTCAGTATATTGGATGCCAGACATTGGGGATTCCTGCAAATTTTAGTACAGTTTTCTTTCAGGGATATCAAAATGTACATGTGAAGTCAAAGGTGAAGCTCAAGAGATGGTAGCCTAGCTTGGAGAAATACCTGTGGCCTTTGAGAACAGGTCACACAGTAGCCATAATACAGCCCATTCTTGAGTCCAGGCCATGTCCAAATCTAATGGCTATGGCTAGCAATAACGCACACGCTTTGGTTAAATGGGCTACGGCCCATAGCCAATGCCTATCATAGGGGAATGTGTTATTTCCAGTCACAGCCATAAATTTCAGACACTGCAGGGTTTGGTCTTCCTGGCTTTCATGTAGCATAAAAACTGGTTTGAAACTTGGTACTTCATAGCTAGTTTGTGTGACTGCTGGGGGGGGGAACCAGCAAGAGAAATCTGTGTTTGGCGTATTGTAGATGTAGATGGCATTTTGTCAATTTAGTTGTAGGACTAGTTTTTAAATAAATTTGATTGTCTGCCTCAATAAATACAGGGCCAACAACAGGAATCGCATCGACAGTCTCTCCTGGAGTGGAGATGGTTACACTTGTCAGAGAGTTGAGGACGAGTGGACGTGGAACTTTCCAGGCCATGGCTTTGACAAGTGGTCCGGGGAATTACTCCATGGTCATTTATGTTTCCAACCCTGCTCAAAATGCTCAAGCCACAGTTGTCACCGATCCCCAGGGTGCAGCACAGAATTTCCGTGTCTCGGCCTTGACGGATCCAGAGGCATTTTCACTGCAGTTTACAACGTCTGTAGCATCAACTACCACCATCTCCATTACCTTGCTTGCCTCTGCAAATATCTCCTTCACTGTTCAGACTTTGGGTTTGTCGAGCTCAGCAGAGATTTTGGACATCTCACAGCCAACCATCACAACAACAACAGTAGCTCCAACTACAGGGCCCACGACTGGCCCAACTAGTATGCCTACAGACCCAGACACATCCTCTCCACTGACTGTCTTTGTCAGAAATTTGACCACGACTGGGCCAGCTGTGGTTCTGGCTACAGCTTCTTCTGTTGGACCAGCATACTTTGAACTTAACCTGTTCATCCCAAATCCAAGGGAGACATCAGGAATTGGCATTCTGACGGATCCACAGGGTCTTGCTACCGATATAACTCTCAACTCTAACAACCAAGACTTATTGACCATAATATTCCGAATTCCCACAGGTGCCTTTACAATGATTTCTGCACCCCTGACACAGGCTGCAAATGTTTCCTTTAGGGTTGAAACAACGGATCCTTTGGCTGTGGTTCAACTTCGTGACAACTCTGAGGTAGTTGTGACTCCAGTCACTACTCAAGCTCCTGTCACAACAGCCCCGACCACTCAGTCGACATCCACATCTGGCCCCATAGCAATTACAAAAATGCTCAGCGTGCCTACAGATGTTTCTGTTCAGGCTTTTGCCTCCCTTGACAGACCTGCAAACATCTCCTTTGTCATTTACACAATGAATCCAGCCCAGGTATCAGGGATTAATGTGTTTACCAATCCCCAGGGAGTTGCCAGGAATTTTGCAGTAGATATCTTGCAAGACCCAGAAAGATATGTCTTGAGTTTCATGACTTTGGCGGCTGGTAGTGCAACTCTCTCTTTGCATACAATAGAACCAGCAAATATTTCCTTCAACGTTGCTTTGGAGACTCAAGGAAGCTCCTCCAATCAAGTAGATCTTTTCGTCGTTGGTGCTCCAACAATGCCTCCAACCACCTCTTCAACCCCGGCTGTCTTGACCAACACTACTCAGTCTGTTCAAGTCCTGGGACCTTCCCGCACATCTCTGCTCATCAGTGCCAGATCTGCAGCCTCTGTTTTGGTAGATGTCAATGGCCTAGCTGAGTTTGAGATCAGATCATCCCAAGAAGGCACAGTACAGCTCCAACAATCAGTATCCTCACAGCTTGGCTCCTTTGTGCATCTTGTCATACTCAGTCCCGTCAATGTCACAGTGACGGTCACTACACAGGAAGATGTGGAGATTGTCGCCACGGTGATGAGTGCAGAGCCAGATGCGGCTCTGGTTACCATATTAACTGGTACTCTGACAACAACACCACCTACTGGTAAATACAAATCAGTCATTGTCATTTGTTCTCAACTTTTCATAATATCCCAGTTATTCTATATTTTAAGCTCTTCAGAATGGAAACTAAATGTGTTCATAAGACCTGTATAACTCATAGAATTTTCAAATGAATAGAAATGATGACTATTTCTGATTGTTAATTATAATGATAGGCCTTTTGATGAGTGATTACTTTGTATTTTTACACAGAACCTCCCATTTCAACAACAACTGGTATACCAGGAGGGACCTTAACTGTTGTGAGAACCTTACAGACTTATAGTGCTAACACAACTCTTCTGGCAACTGCGTCAACCATCAAGCCTGCAAATTTCACCCTGGAAATTTTCATTCCCGACCCGGCCAGAAGCGTCGACACAAATGTGCAGACTGTTCCCAGTGGCCAAGCAACTGACTTTGACGTCTCCATCAGTGACAGTCCAGACAAGATAAAGATTGGGTTTAAGATTCTAGAAGCCTCTGAAACCACCGTGCTGATTATGTTAAGTGAACCAGCTAATATCTCCTTCACTGTGACCAATGTTGATGCGGCTGAGGCGGTGAGTCTCATTAACCCATCAGAAGTCCAAGTGACACCAGAAACACAACAGGTCACAAATTTTTCCAGATCTCTCATCACAAGAGGTGCTTCCACGTCGTTAGTCTTAGTCCAGACAGTCGTGCCGTCTGTGATTTACCTCACTATCAATGGCTCAGCAGAAGTCAGTCTGGCTTCTGAGCCTCTAGGATCCGTTCAGACAGAGACACTGCACGTGCTGGGGTCCAACATCCTAAAACTCACCACTACCGTCTCTGCAAATGTCACTCTCTTTGTGACGACAAGCCAAGCAGTGCTGATCGAGACAGTCGTGGAGTCTGTCAATTCTGGGTCAGCTTTGATCCTGATCCAAGAAGAGATTGGTCCCACCAACCAACCGCCCTTGACTACAGTTGTAATGACAACTCCACAGACCCCAACCAGAACCAGAGGTAGGTTGTCTGTTGGCAAGCAGCTGAGAGATGACCGTTTCTCAACTATTCCTGCTTCACTGGTCATCCCATCATCTCCAAATCTTACCACTTGTCACTGCTATGAACCATTTCATGTGTACATGCACATACCACCCTCACTACCACAACCTCACATCTAATTCATTTCTGTTCTGTATACCATTCTAGTGTTCATACTATTGCTTCCATTTACAGCTCCATAATGATTCTGTAAATCTAACAAAAACCTATAAGCCAGTTTGATATTCCAACAGCTTTTATGAAATTGAATCCCAACTGAGGTCATTCGGGGACAGCAGTATGGACACGAGGTATGCCCCATCAGCTCTGCTGTACCCTAACTTTGCTTGCATGGCTTGTTCTTGAAATGGCGTTGCTTTTTCTGAAATAGCCAACTGGCTCATTGGTAACAACCTCTCAACTTCTACCCTCATTAAACAAAGTAAACATGCCTTGATTGTAAGAAATGTATCCAAACTGGATATCTTCACATTGTACTTGTCATCCCCATAACTTCATTTTGTTCACATAATAATTGATACTGATAACTATGAAAATGTTGCGCACCAGTAGTTAAAGTTCAGGTGCCTAATTCTTAATGTTCAACGCAGGCTTTGTACAAGGTTTCACTGTCAAATCCACAATAACTTATTTCATTTGATATACTGTTTGTATCATTTATTAAAGTAACTTAAAGTTTACACAAAATGCACTCAAATGGTCAAAGATTCTGTCAGAGGGTGTCATTAAAACCAGTTTACCTGAATGACATTAATGTGTTGTGTTGTTTAGAAGTTTATTTAACTCTGCTTAAAACATAAAAACCGATTAACAATTTTATAATTAAATATTAATGATTGCTTTCTTGAATGTTTTCATCCAGTGGAACTTGTTTTACAGTTTAACACATTTGTGTGGTTTGTTGGGAGGTATTTTGAATAATCAATAGATTGAGGGAGGTGTTGGTATTGAAAACTTTTCTTCAAACAGAATGCAGATTTAGAATTTCTGAATATTGGTGTAAAAAAAGTCTTGTGAGTGTGGGTAATTGTTTTCATTGTTAATGAGCCCCAGTTTCTGTCCATGGTGCTACAAATGCAAGACTGTACTTTCTTTTTCTCTGCCAAAAAAGGCTCAAGGCTTGGGATCTGCTCCACTGATTTTTGCCAAACCCTCCACATGATCATTTATTCATGCTATGACTTGTTTTTCCACTGTTCCATCTGGCAATGTGACTGAAGTCTAGTTGGTGAAGAAATGTCAAACCTTTTGCATTGATGTTACCTAACAAGGTTGACTTTTCCACTTGCCAAGATGGAAACGCTCCATTCAACATACAATTGCAAAGGGCATCTCTTTTGAAGCTTTAATGTGATCATATGCAAAAAGGATTTTTTTAAGTTAAGCATCGAGACACAAAGCTGCTATCTTGTTACAAGCTTTCATCAGCTGCTGTCTGGTGTTCAGTTGCTTTTCATTTCATTGCCAGCAGACTTGTGGACTTGAAGTTTCTGTTTTATCATGGAGTGATTAGCTAAGGGTTGATTAGTTCTGTCCAGTTGGACCTGACCCCACTAATAGGTTTTTCACATATTTTGTAGGGAATCCTTCCATCACTGGAGTGACTGAGGTCCTCAATAACCAGTCCACGGTCTTCTGGAATTTCGACCGTGAGGACGAACGATTCATACAGGGTTTCATTCTGCAGTACCGCGAGTCCCATGTGAGTGTCTACACCAATACTTCTCTCATCCCGGCGTCGGAACGTAACTACACACTAACTAACTTGAAGCCAGGAACACTCTACTTGCTTCGTTTGCTTGCCATCGACAGAGATGCTAACCCTGCTGCAGCATCCTTCCAGAAACCTGTCATGACTTTGTCCAGAGGTGAGTTTTTTTAATAAGCTATTAAATTTGATGACAATGAAACTCCATCAGAATAAAGACTTAGCTCCTCCTAAATCTAAATGATGAACGTACACCTGGACATCACAATTTCTTGACTAAGAAAATGGGGATAAGCAAGCCCCACGTATAAAATACCAAATTCCAGCATTTTGGAGTGTCAATCTCAATTTTTTTTTCCTATATTGTTGCCAGATATTATGGATCCAGTGCCAGTCACAGATCAGAGGTCAAAGCCCAAGATGGATTCTTTCCATTGGATTCTGATCAGTTCAGCTGCTTTGGTCATCCTTCTCCTCACCATTGTCATCGTTGGCATCCTGATCTTCACAAGAAAAAAGCCCAAGAGAAAGCCTAGTGGTGCAGATGACCAGACCAAGGAGGAACATAGAGTATAAAAGTAAGTCTTTCGAACCCTAATGTGAGATCAGCTGTCTGTTTCTGCCATTTTTCCCCTATTACAAAGGGGAGTTGTTGTACATAACTCGTGATTTAGCCATAATTCTTGAGGTGGGTTACAATTTTTAACTGTCATTTTATTCTTCTTTTGACAGGGTGTGGATTCAAGTTTCACTCTCTGCCAGGTTGTAAAGATTACAGTTCGGACAACAGCTCAAGCATCGTATTGTCAATTTGATAAAGATGACACTGTCAAATATACTTCAATATGTATACATCTATTATGTAACAACAGCTGCATTATTTAGGTGCTGGACTTTACTTTGTTTTCCCCCTTTTTAAACGTTTTTAAAAATCACTTCAACAGGAATACATGAATTGTATTTTTTTATCTGAATGGAACTTTTCTTTGTAAATTTTGTACCCGTCAAACCATGTATAAGACATTTTAGTGAGGATTTTTCTTGATTTTAACAAGCAGAGTAGCATTACTTTGATAGCAATGTGGATTAAACAGTAGGCCTATTTCAGTTTTTAGCCAGAGTGAAGGAAAAGAGTGTAATAGTGAGTTAGAATAGTCAAACATTGAGGTCTGTGAATGGTTATGGACCTGTTCAATGATAGCGGACAAAACAGGCATTTATGACTCACATTGGAAGTTTGGTTTGATTGAGGGAAAGTTTGTGTACCAAACGTGTTCATCCTGTCAGTAGGTAGTGTAGTTCTTGATTAGTTAGAGTACAAAGGGTCTTTAGGTTAAGGGGATTTGTATTGTTCTGATGGTCAGGATAAATGGTGCTTTATAGAGAATGTCTTGATGGACATTGTCATTATGTTGAAGTTATTGTATGATGTGTGTATCACTGTACCCAGATGTCATTAATGTACATTTGTAATTTTACATTTTAATCATAATGGATTTGAATTAAAATGCCTCGGACGTTTTAAACCTGTATTTTATCCATTCAGATAGGGCAGTAATATGTCATTTGTTTTTATCAAAACTTACAAATGGATTTTAGCTGTTTTCATTGTAATACGAATAACCTCATCTTTTTTTAATTAAACAAAGGAACGCTTGAAAATTTGCATAAGGTTAAAATCATTATTTTGACCAACACGGCTTCTTCAAATAAAACAGAACACTTTGCAAAGGGTAAAAATTATATTTTTTCTTGAACTAAAATTCAACAGCGGTTTGTCTTGTTTTAAGCAAAACTAGCATATTGATTTTTCCAGCCAAAACTTACAATGGTTAACTGTATCAAAATGAAAATAATTGTGTTACGTGTGTGCAAACACTGAACATGTTTACTACGTGTTCATTTAAATCATTATTTATTGAAAAGGGTTTGCAAGAATAACCTCATCTGTTACAACATGAGACTGCATTCACAGGACAAACTAAAGGTGTTTGTAAGTAGGTGTATTTGCATCAACTTACAGTATAAAGATTCTTGAACAGTGTTGAATTAGTGTATTGTCAATTCTCAACAGACTGTGACAGACCTGCCCAGATTCCAAACATCACATCGTTAGTTTTAACTTATACTTTTTGGAGGTACTCTATTAATTTGTATTTTGCCCATTTTGTAATCACGGCCCATATCAAACCAAATGAAAATTTCAGATTTCCTGAAAAGATGCCAGAAACTTTACCATATTTAAAAAGGGTTTCAGTAAAATTTGGTTTCAGTAAAGAGGACCTACATGTATATTTTACATTGTTATCTGCACATCATCTGCATCATTCATTAGAGTGGCTTCTCAAGAGAATGCACACATTCGGAAAGACTAATTTACAAGAGAAATTGACCTGTGGGTATTGCAAACACATTTATAAAACAATGTGATACAGTGTGATACGATGTAATAAGGTGTATTAATGCATTGAAGAAATGTGATAAATTATCAAGAGATATGGGTGCTATGGACAAGTCTAATACAGATAACGTAGCGTTGAACTATGACAGTAAATTTGCGTCTTGTTCAACTAATGTCCTTGTGTAGCAACACATCCATCCGCTTACCTCCAACTTTCCAATTCAGTTACTACTCAGTGATACAAAGACAAATGTAACCGAGGTTAAAGTTGCATTGAATTCAAAATACAATTGAAAAATAGGGAAGGTATATTCAAGTTGGTGAGTAAAAACCCAACACCTGTATGTTTGCTCTAAATTTTTCATTTAATTTTTGCTACTGTCTGAGAACATTGTTTTGGGAACATTTTGTCTTAAAATTTTTACGAATAATTGAGAGATTTAAATCTGGAATTCAAACATGGTTTTGGATCCAGTTTTTTCCAGTTGAAATACTGAAATCAATACAAACACTTTGAGTAATGAACCAAAAATTAAGACAGAAAACAGTATTTAATTTTTTTCCCATGTGATATGTAGGTTACGATTTATCACACTGGGGGTAGGGGTGAATATATATCAACCCAAGCCTTCCCAAAAATCTGACCTGGAACAAGTCCTTAAATAAATCAAAAGTTGGGTTACAATAACTTTTATAATGATCACAATCAGGCAATTTGAAAATGACTTTTAACCTCAAAATAATGCACCTTTTCTCCACTTTTCCCAATATATTGG
Source organism: Acanthaster planci (assembly GCF_001949145.1). The sequence goes on from NW_019091447.1 coordinate 924,193, forward strand.
TGCCTTCAAGAGTCATGAAACAGTTTAGTTGGCCATTATCACAAATGATCCAATCATTCAACCAACAAGGTTGAAATCTGCTGTTTAAAACTCTACCTGCAAAAAAGGCACGTGAATTAATTGAAAGTAAATTTGAAGCAAACATTATCTAAGGACTTGATTTGGTTAACCTTCTTGCATTGTTAAACTAGGAGGCTACTGGTTGAGGAGACTATAAAGTCCTCTCCATGCACTGCTACAGCGACATCACAAACTACAAAACCGACCCCTATTGAATGGAGAAGCCACTGCAGTACAGTACCTTGCTTAAGGACACCAAGTTGGGTTATGATTATCTCTCTTCATTGGCATCAGCCGGTTCTCTCTGGATGTACTGCTCCAGTGCCTTCCTCAGCTGTCTGCTTCGGTCTTTCAGGCTCGGTTCCGAGTCTGACGTCATGCCAAGAAGGCTGTCCTCTAAGTTGGACAACATGTCGGCATTGAGTAATGCCATTTGGCTGATGTCTAATGGGAAAAAGAGCATCACGTGAGACAAAGACGTGAGGAAAATGTACAGCTTGAAACGCCGATGGGCAAGTAAGGACTATTCCAGTATACACAAGGTCACATGATTCTAGGTGAAGTTGGACATTATTTTACATCATGGGGGGGGGAAGGTTTGGGATGCACTCCACAGTTGAGGCATAACCCATCCTTTTGCCCTAAAAGGTAAAAACGTCAACATGGCAAGGCAGTTCCTGGATGATGACCTATGTACTGACGATTCCTTCATTAAGGTGAAGTGTCTTTCATAAAGAAAACTGGATACATGTTTACCCCACAGCACGATCTGATTATGGTATATTCTATGGACAGCAAAGGCCCTCAAGAGTTAATATGTCTGCATCTTGTCACCTACTTCTTGTGTATACACTCTGTGCATGACCTAGAGAGGGCGCTTTGCTACCTAGTAACAAGGTCCCACAAGGCCGATGAGTTCGTAAATTTACACGCAAACAGCACACGGCACATGTGGTATGTTTACGTTAAGACCTGGGAACACCTGCAGGATTGACATTATATCAACTGCTGGCCTGATTTCATTCTTTTTTCCACCATCGAAGAGGTGTTTACTAGCCACAAGTGCTACGTACCTTTCAGCTTGGTGACAAGATTTTCCAGCACAGTGAGCGCCTGTCTCCTGATTGCAACGTACTTGACAACACCTGGAACCAGTAAATGTGCCAAGTTTGAACAGGGTTTGAGGATTATTCGCAAGTCTTACATCCAAACTTCATTTCTTTTATAATGCACTCTGGAAAAGAAAGGTGCCAGACTACTTCATAGCAGCTGCAAAGGGTTCGTCAGAACTATTTGAAATGCTGTATTACGTCAACAAAGAAAGACAACTTTATTGATGATTTAGAACAGATAATCGGAAAACAAAGTGGTCAATTCTCCTCCATTACTCCACTCTTAGTCACTTTTAACTTTTCTTAAATTTTCAAGAAAGAAATATTTTAGCAGGGATCGCCCTTCAGCCAATCAACACGACCAGCAAGTGAGTACAAGTCCTATATAACACAAATCATAATTGGCTTGAGGCTACTGTTTGGAGTAACAGTGAAACTCTTGCGCCTACCTAGACATCGGCAGAGATCCGGGACAATACGGATAAGGATACTGGACAAGAACTTGCAGTCCATGTTGCTGATTCCTGGGTCCAGGAACATTAACCTGTAAGAGAGTTTATCAAAGGAAAGTCATTGTGGATACAGACACTACAAAGCAGTGTTTTGCCTTCGTTGATAAGAGAAATGGTGTAAACCTCAGCTGGAGAGTGCAGGAAAAAAGTTGCTTGACAAACAGAATTTTTCACTAACGTTCAACCCCTGAAATGTCAACACCTGAACAGTAATTGGAAGGGGAGATGGAATGCTCAAATCAAACATTATTAACAATGTTACGGTTTAAAAAATTGAAAGATCTGCAAAGATGGGCTACTTTTCTACATATCTCATGATTACATGACAATCTGCTTTTCTACAACAAACTGTCTTTTTATAATGAATAATTTTGTTGGGATGACACTATGGTCTTTCTATCTCTTACAGGTAAAAAGTGAAATAGGGGACATTCCTCATTCCTCTTTATATGCCATACCACATAAACAGAACAAGTAAGGACGATCAAACACATGTGCTTTCAAAACGAGGAATGTGAATCTTTCCTTTTCCTACCTCTCAAAGAAAAGGTCTAATGACTTCAGAATTGTGACTTGTGTCTTGAAGGTGCTCGTCTGCAGGCCCTCGGAGAAGTAACGACACAGCTCCTGGTGGAATAAATCTACAGGAACAAACAGTTAGAAAGTTGGCCAAAAAAAGGCTGCAATATGGGGAATTCCATGGAGAAACCAAGTTTATGGATACAAGTACAAGAAGATTTAACCCCATTTCTAGAAGACCTGTATCCCTACGCATTTTTTAAAGGACCCTTGTAAAATCCTCTATTGAGCAAATACCTGTGGTACATTCTTTGTCAATTACATTCAACGAGCATCAAGCCCCACATAAAGTCACAGAGGCAGATTCTACCTAATCCCTCCAACCCTCCCGGAGGATTTTAAAGATGCCTGGAACCTTGGACGGTTTAGTAATCTACGACCGTAATGAAGTCTTAAGGATTCCTGATTCCAGTCAGAGCATGGTACTGCCTGTCTAGGTGTTCTTTCCATCCATGGTTGGTGCTCACCTTGCGTTTGCCTCTCTCTCGGCCAGGCTTTACCAAGACTCTCGTAGGCGCATTCCTGCAGCTGGAGTTTCTGATCTTGTCTGGATCGATCAGATTCCTCATCCGAATCTTCATCGTCCTTGTCCTAAATAAAATGAGCAGAGGCAAGCAGTGAAATGCTTATATCCAAGACGACTGCTATCCACACAACGTTCAAAGTAACAAAATACTAAAAATACATTAAACTCTTCACACTATAACAAACAAGAAAACTAAGCAAATTTATACAAGCGAGAAGTCGAAAACTACATCTCTACCTTGGAAACAATCGGGAAGAGTATCCTTGACAATTCCTCAAACCTGTCAATGCCATGAGCTTCTAAGATAGACGACAAACATTCAAGGGCTGTCATCTTGTAGTCAATGCGTTCCTTCTTACATTCTTTGAACACGGCTGTCAGGACTACATCCATAGTTGGTTGTTCAGGATTGGCATCGATTGGATTCTGAAGAGCAGTCCTAGAAAGTAAGTGCAAGCATTAGTGGAAGAGGATAGTTCTTACAAGTGATCTTAAACGACCATATCCCCACTACAATGTGACCCGGTCCCCTCCTTCAATACTTTTGCCATTTTCAGAGACAACTGTGAATAATTAGACAATCCTCATCAATGAATGTTTCAAACTTCTCCTTCAGCCGTATTAGTTTCAGCCCAATTGTTAGCACTGAGGTCATACCTGCATGATGTACACACTGTTGATATCGACTTCAGAAGCTCATCCTGGAAAATAGGGGATAAAATAGAATTACTGAAAATATGGCTAAAAATTACCTTGATTCCAGGAAAACATGCTCGTCTTTTGTTATGGGCACAGGGCTGGACAAAATGTCTCATATATGTCATTCGCTTCACTTCACTTGGTGCACAAGAGAAAACTTCAGAAACAAGCAATAACCAAAAGTCTTTATATCGAGAAGAAGAAGTTAAACTATTCTTGCCTTGCCATCCCACGTCCTTCCAGCTAATCCTCCGACCAAGGCTCCAAGCAACCTCCCTAGATGAGGAGGTTGTAAGCTGGAGCCTAATTTCTTGGCCACGGTGCTCATGGCTCTCGCAGCTTGGGCTTTGCGAGGCCATGACTGAGATCCTAGTGATTCCTGAGTCAGGCTGACAATCTCAGCTAAGTACAGCTTGATACCGCTCTCAGTGCCTGGGCAAGGAACAACAGTCACTAACTCTGATGGCTTCTCACCACTCACTTTAACCCTAACACTCCTCAGTCTACCAACAGGTGAAGGATTGAGGAGTGTTAGGGTTAATGTATTGTCAATATTTGACGCACATACAGATAACTATGTCCTAAAAGTAAAAAGTATCTATGACAATCCTAAAAGGAACCCCTTTGTAGGTTTTTCTACTGCAGCAACTTTACTGAAAGACCCTTTGAAAAAAGTTACAGCTTCATGATAACTGATGATAAAAACACTGCACTAAGCAGTTGATTGTTAGGTTTGAACTGCATGTCTCATTGAAGAACTTGCATGGGAACAACGCTCCACTGAACAGAATATTTAAATGTGAAGTCAACATTTTCTCTATGGACTGCATGCATAAGATCCCCTAGATTTAAAGAGACACATTTATAAGTATGTCTGTCTAGTATACATCAGTGGGAACATGAACATTAAAGGTGCCTTCAACATGTGATATCATTGTTACTTGACACAGTGACCTCTTTTCTACATGATTATGATGTCCACATTCTGCCATTTCCCCTTAGACCTCTGCACACAATCAATTAAGAACTACCAACTCATCTCACCTGGTGTGGAGTCTAGCCATACTTCCTCCCACACATTATCCTTCTCCTCGCTCCGCCCACTTACTATCATAGAAACAAATGGATAATCCAACTGTAACTACATATTATAGGTCACTGAGGAGCAGTTACAGTTTCTATAGCCACTGTCCACAGTAGTGTATGTTACACAGTAGTGTATGTTACACAGTAGTGTATGTTACACAGTAGTGTATGTTACACGGTAGTGTATGTTACACGGTAGTGTATGTTACACGGTAGTGTATGTTACACGGTAGTGTATGTTACACGGTAGTGTATGTTACACGGTAGTGTATGTTACACGGTAGTGTATGTTACACGGTAGTGTATGTTACACAGTAGTGTATGTTACACAAGTTAATCTACTGACTTCAATTAGGAGACATTCGTAATGCTGTGCTGTGCTTTCTTGATGTGTGCCAGCAATTTATCAAGTTGTGAACAGTTTGTAGGTTACAGGTGCATTCAGTCTGTGACCACCTGCTTATAACGGCTTTTTCTTTAAGCAGGCTAGTCTTTATAGAGGCCAAGATATTCTGCAATTATTCAAAATTATTTTGGTACCTTTCTCTTTCTTGACATGCATGGCCAGGAAAGCTAGCGGCAGGACCTGCGTGTTGTGTTTCTTGAATGTGTCCGGGCTGTGTCTTGACATGGCTTGCAGGGTTAACCCACAGGCTGTGTGTAACATCTCATCTATAGGCATGGGGGAAATAGACAACGAAAGGGCAGGGGTAACCCACAGGCTGTGTGTAACATCTCATCTATTGACCA
>NW_019091447.1:929993-945012 GCF_001949145.1 Acanthaster planci
GGACATGGGGAAAATAGACCACAAAAGGGCAGGGTTAACCCACAGGCTGTGTGTAACATCTCATCTATAGACGTGGGGGAAAGAGACCACAAAGAGGCTACATTAATTTGAAACAAATGAAAGGAAATCTAGCTTGACAAACTCTGCTGGAGAAGGAGCCATAAAGCCTTCACTTCCTCCACTAGACTTTCTGTTTTTATAAAAATTCCTTGTACACATTTTCAGATACTAATGTTGCTTTGAATATCATCAGTGGCATCAAGGCATCCAGTCTGCGGCCAAATAATGTAAAAACATGGCAATTGAGCAAGCTTTGAGTTTTCCATCATCATCAAGCGTTTCTCAGCCTTCTTCTCTAAGATCCAATCTGCCCTGTCCGTCTTGGAGACAGTTTGTCCCTTCTGAATCATCTGTAACACTACTTGAGACTCACCATCTTTCTCAGTGTACCACGTTTTCAGTCTCGTGATCAGCTTCTTTACGCTGCTGTCTTTGGCAATCTGGAAATTAAATTAATTGAAAGTATTCAGCTTAGACTATTCAACATTCAACACACATGTCTAGAAGTTGGACTTATGTCTACACCTGTTCCAGTGACCGCTGTAATTTGTCCCTGGGGTTTATCTCAACTCCCTGGGGAGCCAACACTATCATGCTGGTTGACCTACCCTCTAACAATACCCACAACCAATTAAAGCTGGCATATGAAAAATCTGTAAACCGGTCAAACCTTTGAACTACCATGAAGCAATGAAATCATGTGATACAAAATCGCTGAGCACTCTGAGGTGAATGAAACGGTGTGAAGATTGCAATTGTGAGTCCAAATGATAAACTTGTGAACAATTAGTGAGTATTTGAGATGGATTTGGCAGTTTGCTTCTGTTACGAGAAATGGCATCCTAGCACAGAGCAACATTGAAATTTCCAGTTATAAAAACAAAATCAAGAGTGATAAAGGAAGACCCAACTTGACACCGATGAGTGAATTTCAAGCTTTAAGGCAATCTTTCTTACCGCAATCACATGGCCAATGGCTGTGGCATTGCTCTTACGGACAGCAACACTTTTATCATTGAGACCTGTCAAAAATGCACTCAAAAGTTTCCCTGGACAGAGAGAAACAAATGCAAATAACAGAGCTGAATACTAAGACATATGCCCAGATTTTTTCTATTATGTGACATTTTGAAGTGGGAAACTTTGCACAAAAGTTTCCGTTTTAACACTGGAAATGGAAATCCTAAAGATTGACAAAACCCAACAAATCCAGTCGCAAGTCACTGGTACTGGTTTGGAGATAAATTACTTCCTAAGTTTTGTCTTTTTTTGTTGAAATGTCGGATTTATTGAAATAACTAACAGACTTTCAAAGCCTCCTAAAGCAGAATGAAACCAAATAAGTAAAAACAGTCATCACTTCAAAAGACACATTTCAAAGGGTCAATTCATTAATATGAATGCCCATATCATTTCTGTCCTTGTCTGAGCAGTCAAAAAACAAAACTGGAAACGTACTTCCCAACTTTTGATGGTGCTTAGCTCTAGCAACAAAAAAAAATTGCACTTTCCAAACTTACCTGCATATGGTGCAAGATCTAACGGGCATTGATGGCACAAGAGAATTATGAAACTTGCACAACCAGCCTGACAAATGTACAACAATCAGAAATACAAAGTATTAAACAGATCTCTATTTCAGTTTGGACTTGCAGGCTATCAATGAAAGGTTTGGTAAAATAAGCCAGCTTAAACATGCAGGGTATTGAAAGGGAAAGAAAGCAAAAAGGAAAACTATGCTCATACCTAGGATTTTTGTATGGTTCATTCACAAATAAAAAACTCTCAAATAACAACTGAGAGTGTATCTTATTCGATTTTGCGCATTCTGTGGAGCAAAGTCGTTGAGTAAATGCCACTTAATACAAGTGACTCATTACTAACTCACGCTCACCCAGTGAGTTCAGAGGGATTGATGAGATACACAGAATTTTGCACTGGTGGAAAGTCTAGCTTAGATTATTTCTTCTAGGCCCACTGTTCATCTTAGCCAAGAGGGCGCTGTTCATCTTAGCCCAGAGGGCGCTGTTCATCTTAGCCCAGAGGGCGCTGTTCATCTTAGCCCAGAGGGCGCTGTTCATTTGAAAATTGGGTGTGGTCAGGGGTCTTGTGGACACACACATATAGTACATCAAGGCATACTGGCAGGCTGACTTCCATGTTTTTCTGACACTGACTGACGCTCAGCAAATGTAAGTTAATATATCTATATTTTGATTATGACTGTATTAAAGAATTCTGTAACATCTAAATGGCAATTTGGTCTCAGTTTCTGTACAATTTGTGATCATTATAGACAGATGGTCAATCATTTCCAACTGCTGTGACCATGTGGGTTATTCCTTATCCATCAATATTGTGTACGATTAGGAGTTTGTCATGTGATAATAACCCTCTCTGTTGATGTATTGAGTCTGTGTTTGTAACTCAAATCAGTATTTTTATTGTTTTGTCATTCATATAGTTCATAACGCTGAATGCTGCTGAGACATACATGTACATATAATTGTTGCATAGAGCCATGGGCAAGACAACCTTAAGCATGAGAGTCAAACTCAGCTTTCACTTTTCAGTAACCACTGTCACAGATAAAGGTTTATAGACTTACCTTTGTTCCCATTCCAACACCGCTACGAATGAGGTCACACACCCGAGGGATTAACTCAATCAAGACATCAGCATCCACATATTGCACACACTGAAATCAACCAATCAAAATTGAGGACATTTTACAAAGAAAGATTTTATGGGGGGTCGAATAGCTGCTGAAATAGACGTACTTAGAAAGCATAAAACGTGTGATTTCTAACTCAGCCCACATTTAAGAGAATTACTGACAATTAACTTTGTTGAACTGCCTTTTTTCAAGTGTTATAATGAAGGTGAAAATTGAAAAACTTCAAAATGCCTAAAAAGGAACGCAGAGAAATTGCTAGCCCTGCCAGGTACTGCTCTGTGGTAAACTATCCATAGACTGCTTGCAACTGGTACTCGGTGACAGTCCCTTTGACATGGCGAGGAACCATTGAAAAACATGAAGAGCAATCAATCTATGGTAAAGCCGAGTTAACTTGAGTTGTGGGGACTTTTGAGTAACCCTTCTCTGTTTTTAGTCCCCATAATGATGGACATCAGGTGAGTAGTTTCCACAATTACTGAAGTAAGTGATAGCACCCTAATCTTGTAAACTCAAACACACTGACATTCATCTACTCACCATATTAATCATCTCCATCATGGGGGAGGTTTTGTTCATTGCAATGCGGGCATTGTCCAACTATTACAAGAAATAGTAGAAGTAAGATCACATGTTATATTTATCAGTATGATACCGTCAGCAATGCCTTTTTATACGTTTGTTGCCAGGCAGATTGGCGCATTAAACAAGTTGTTACAATACAAGTTGTGTTAATAACACACTGCTGGATGTCCTTCTGCCAAGCTAACAACAACATTATGCTTATGTCTGGAAAACACTCTTTTGCATCAAATGTAAGACCAACGCTAACACTTTAACGAAAAGGCAGAAAAGTCTGGTCTGAAAAATCACTGACTTAGTATGCACTGACAAACTAAAACGTGAGAAGTTGAACATTTCTCAAAGATAAAAAATGCTTTGAACCTTAACTTCCTACATCTTTAGGAAACTATTCCAGACAAAGCGAACACACTGTTTGAGACGTTGAGACAGTTTCTCACCACTGGCTCTTCTCAGAGCAAAAACGTCTTCCAAAAAAGAGATTGTGCCCATGATGTCCCTGCAAACAATACCTCTCTGTAAAACTAAATTTACTTCCACACTTTGCAGGAAACAGGAGTACTGAATCATCATGCTCAAATCAATCTGCAGGCTTTTCTATCTAAGAACCTATTTCTGATCTTATAACGTTGTACAGAGACTGGAGAGAGACTACTGCCAGTCTAGTCTCCAGGTTCACTGACCTTTTCTTGGCTATCTTGGTTCTGTCCCACATGAAGACTCAAGTAGTTCATAGCCTGGTGTTCCAACCCACTGAGTGACTCTAGCTGGGCAGTCACCAATACAGCCATGTGGGGTTTAAGTCGACTACCAGCCTTCTTGCTGATCTGAACTAAGGTGTACAGGCTAGCACAAAGGAGATGGCAAGAGGTGAATTGATTAGAATTCTTGGACTACTGTTTCTCTCGTTGCAGTTGACAGCAGATGATATCAGGACACAAGTAAATCAGTTGCTTGGTGTGGCGTCCGTACTTCAAGCAAATCTGTAGGAAATTTGACCTGTGTTTCCATGTTCAAAGGTGGCACTGTCACATAAAACTGCCCTCTAATAATGACTGCATTCTCAGTGAGACTTTCATTCGTGATCAGAAACTAAATTTGGTGAACCTACCTGACTGCACGGACTTCCTCTACTCTGCTGGGTAGGCCATCCTCTAACAAACACGGTAACACTAATGCTAGGGCCTGCTCACCAATCTTACCATAAGAAAGGTCACACATCTTGATGCAAACCTGACAAAAAAACAAGAGGGAATTGTCCTATGTCTTCTAAGTTCTCAGCATCAACAAAATAACCCAGGTGAACGAGATTTTTATGAAAAACCGGGCACCTCTGATTGCCAACATCTAGCTACCTTGCTTAGAGAGCGACAAGCGGCCTCCGCTGCCTTGCGGACAGATTCCTGAAAACAGAAAAAAATTAAATCCAAAATTGACGCCATTTCTTGTTTTATGAGTGACATTGATCAAGTATTATATGTGACTATAACAAAACCTTAATGTCACCAAGTGGGTTGCCACAGATGCCATCTAGAACAGTAAAACAAATACTTTTTATCTTGTCTTCACCTTGATTATGTGATCTAGTACTTGACTTTTGCCATTCAGTGTCCTGACACCACTGAATATGGCTTTATGTCATCTGATATTCAGCTTTTGTTCTCTAGTACTTTAACACCTTTCAATAGTACTCTAACATCATCTATATTACTTGGTTGTTAGATTCCATTTGATAATACTTTTATGAATGACAGCACTCACCTTAATGTCATCTAGTACCCGAAGACAACTCTTCCATAATTCTGGCAGGAATTCCACAATGCTATCGACATTTCTCCCACGAAGTAAATCACTCACTGCCAAGCAACTATGGGAATGAAAGGAGAAAAAGTTGAACATATTCATTGAAGGTTATCAAATTTCAATTTTTCTAGACACATAACTTGATGGCAATTCTACTGTCAGGGCACTGCAACAAACAACCACATTTTCCCGCAGTTACAAATGGAGTTTAAAAAACTTGAAAATATTGTGGAAAAATTCCAAGCATTCAATGAGCTTTTAAATTTGCTTTTATGGTATTTACCTGGATTCTCGGTTGCGCCACATATAATGAGTCAGATGGTGTAAAAGATCAACAACAATCTCCTTCAGGTATGCATCCACCTGAATCAATAATTAATGATCAATGAAGGATAAACAAGAAAGCAGACACACCCATGAAAAATAATCTGAGATGTGAAAAACGTGGATATTGAATGCAAGTCCTGGCTTGGAGTTTCTTAGAGTTTCTCGGCCAAGCGCGTATAGAATTTAAAGTTTGGACAACACCACACCCTCTTCACATACAAACAATTCTTCCTTTTTGAAACTTACCACGTTCTTATTGTCTTTGACTAATGCAGCCCAGATGCTGGTCATAGCTTGGCGGACTGGCCCACTTGGATCATACTGGTATCTATATAGTCTGGGTACCAGCTTAGGTAGATATGGAGTTAACTGGTCCCCTGCATATGAAGCTATAGAACTGAAGCCAAACGCTGCACCCTGTAGTCAAGCAGTTCAAAAGTTACCAGTTAGTACGTCATTTCTACCTACGTAATTTCCAACCGTGGATTTGAGAAGCATGAAGTGATATACTGACAAGTAGAACCTCCAAACTTGAATTTTGGACAATGATTAAATAAATCTTTACATTCATCAGAATGCCAGAATGAATGAGAAATCAAATTAAAGAGCTGGTCATGTTTTTTGGTTGAGGTTTTCCATAAGAAACTTCCAAATATATTTGATTACCTTGCGTGAGTTCCACATGGCGTTGTGATTGGCTAGATGCATGAATTTATAGATGAGATCTGGTTGGTTCATGTCACTAGCCAGTGAACACAGCTCTTTATATGTAGATAATGCTCCGCTATGAATCAGCAAATACAAACAAACTATTTCAATACTGTTAAACAAGCCTGCTGGATGCTTCAATCATAACAGACCTCTTGAAGATATTGTTGACTTGTTACAAGATCTACCTTCTGTTCAAGTTTATCTGCAGCTCTCTAGGAGCTCTCTGTCGACACTGACACACACAGTTTTAGAAGAAAACAACTCAAGACAGGAGATGATACTCTTGGCCAACCTACAAGTCTTTGGCACAAGACCACTGAGCATCTCACATACAGCACGACAGAATCGCAAGTCCCACACACATTTGCATAAACAAGGAGAGCGGTATACACATACAAACAGGAAGACTGCCTATTACATATCATCAAGTACAGGTTGGGGCCAATTGTAGGACTGTTTGTTTGGAGTTCAACTTTCCATAACTCCTTAAAAATAATGACTATGACAATGATAGCTTCACATTTTTCCAGTTTTTCAGAGAACTCTGTTTCAGATTTTGGCCTTCACAACGCCAAGGTTGTGACCTCTATTCTAAAGGAAGACATGCCACTTACCCTTCAGGATTACTACCCAAGGCTCCTTCATCAAAGACTTGAGTCTCACCGGTCACTGTCTGCTTAGCTCTGGAAGCCAGAAAAACCATAAAACAATTTAGTAATGTCATAATAACAACTCAATCCTAAAACATGACTTCCTGGGCGAGCTGTGTTGAGGTCCAATCTCCAAGGTGTTCCTTTCACCCCTTCTGCCCCCCTACCCCTCGACCCTCCCCAACCCCCTCTGCCATCCTTTTGGATCCCTCCCTTGGGTTCTCCTTGTACATCCTTCACTCTGCCTCTTTTCTCCTGTATTTGTATCTAGAGGTGTCTTCAATGCACGTTACTACTTCCATGCTTGGTCTCAAACACTCTGGTAGAATCGAAACATTTTCAAAGATTGCAAGAGGATAATAAAATCTGTGGTGTAGAAGTTGAAGATGCCAGCATTGATCTGTAGCTCAGAACAACTTTAATATTGTTGCCAAAAGCATGAATAATTTCAAACAATGAACAATAATGAAGATTGTCATGAAATAAATCAGTTAAACAGATGGATCATTTATAAGCATTAGAAAATGTCATAAGTTTAATGTCCAAACCCCTGACACCAAGCCCTTGATGTTAAAGTGAGGCAAGGTCAAAGGTTACCTCTTTCCTGTCATGAGTGCTTCTACCAAGACCGATACCAGTTCATTCTTTCTATCAGCTGTGCTCATCTCGTAAACGAGACTCAAACCTTTGGAGGCCACTTCTTGGGTTATTTCTAAAACAAAATATACAGAAATTAAAAGCAGGATCATGAATTCTTAGAGAAATCCACATCTCTAAAGACCAAAATGTGTTCCAAAAATTTGATGATATTTTAATGCAATCACAATTAAGAGCCTTGGAATTTTGGCAAGGTTTGAACAATTTAAAGGTTTGGAATTTTGGCAAATTTCTGAAAATCTACAACCAGAAACATGCAAAGCTAAGAAGTCAGAGACCCTGACATTTCAATCCTACCTGAATCTTTCACAAAGGCCTTCTCAAAAACTGTTGCTTCTTAAAACCTAGGGCACTTGAACTATTTTGATGCATGACAATTTAACACAGACAATGTTTACCTTCTCTCTCAGACAGCATATTGACAAACGCTTGTTGGATCTCCTTCATTTTACTCTGCATCGCTTGCTGACTTCCACACTGCTTGACAAGTGACAGCAGCCAGATGCATGCTGCCTATAGGGCACAATAATTCCAAGTAATAACATCATTCTTACATTAAAATTGTTGTGACTGCATCAGGACGCAGACATTATCCCACGCAAAAAAGACAACAGTTCAAATTAATTCCAAGTCCTATAGGTTAATATGCAAAATCCTGTTCACAATAAAATCATTCTGCATGAGCGTATCTATTAAAAAGAATACCGCAAATAAACTTGAAACAATACAGACCCATAAGCTCAGAAAAATTTCCAAAACGTCCTAAGTAAATGCAAATTTTATCCCAACTTAACACACCTTAAAGAGAATCTTATGTAAATTAACACAATGGAACAAAACTGGAGCACCGTAAATGTTACACTACCCAAAATTATTGAAAATAAGTTATTCAATAAGGTCTGACACATGAAACAATCTTCCAGACACAAATCCATGCTTAACCTTGTCAGATTTCCAACAACGTACCTGTCTCTTATGAGGATTCTGACTGTTAATTTCCTGCCCCAGGATTTTGATCAGCAGCCACTCTAACCAGTTGTGTTTCTTCTCCGACACCCCCTCTGGAGATGGCACAGCCATGCAGGCACTCAAGTCTTGTGTCCAGACATCTCGGCCTGCAGGTGAGGCCGGTCCCAGAGCTGCCTGACTCAGAGCCTTACCAACACTGAAGTGCAACTCAACCTCTTTCATCTATGTAGAAGATCAGAGCCCCAGAAATGTAAAAAACTTTCAAGATCGTGCAGTTTTGTCCAGTTCTGCAAAGAACCAGTAAAACTGCAATGTCTTTACACTTGCTGGCCCAATTAAGCTTGATAGCTGGAGTGGGTAAGACTTCTACATCAGCAGCTAAGAGGATTGTGGGTTTGAGTCCCAGCTGAGTCAACTGGAACTTTTTTCCTCACACAATCTCTTGGAAAGCACAGAACACACTCAATAAATTATGTAGTCGAACAGCAAGTCAACATTCAATTTCAAAGGTCCACTTGTCCTTTAAAAAAAAACGAACACAAACACAGCAGTCTTAATATGGCTCTCATAAGAACAATACAATCAGTGCAGGTTGTCTGAGTGTAATTCAAATGATTTTACTATTTTGCTGACTTGAAAGGTAACTACATCATTTGTTGATATCTGGCCAAATTTAATGGAGTTTTAAAATATAACATCAGGAGTTTAGCTCTGCTTTGAGAACAGGTGTCAAACAACATGCTATGTGTATCTTGCAGGATATTTCTGCTCTGCAACAAACTCGAGCAATTCTAGGTGCTGTCCTCACAAAGAGCTCACTGATTGACTAACATTAGATGACTGAAGGAGTCCTTCCAAGACAGCCTGAGTGAATGGAAACTCTGCCTCTCCGATGGGAAGACACCCAAGAGTCATGGCTGCTTGCTCCTTGACCTAATTGGGGAAATATATCATGAACATGGTCAGTAGATGAAAAACGGCAGTTTCTTCATCTACAAGTTAAGCCCCCAAAACTAAGAGAGGTTACATGTGCGCGCCAACACTGGGAAAGCATTCAAAGGCATCCTGGAAATTATGGGCAGTGAGGCAAAATCAATCCTTATTTGGGCAAATTTGAGATTTCCCAAGCCAGGTTTTAGTACACTTGCCAGCTAATGGAACCTCTACAATGCAGCCATGTAGCAGACTGTGGTGAATCTCTGACAGGAATACAGTGCATCTCTCAAAGAAGAACTAAGCTCAGGCAAATTCAGAGATTATTTCTGAAATCATTCCCTTGACAGCTACGTACTTTTGTGGCTTGTTTTGATGACTGCAACTTGGCCACAAGTTTGTCAACTACCAATCTCTTGGTTATCTCCCCTTCTTTGTTAGTGGCCATCCCTTTCTTGGCTTCTTTGGTATCGTCCATGTCACTGGTTGCATCAGACTGCTGGGCCGTACCACCAGTGGGCAAGGGTAGAGCACCGCAGCGGGCAATTTCTCCTAAGGCAATGCACGCTGCAGAGCTCATGAGTGGGGTGTGATTGTCAAGTGAAGACACTAGGAGAAAAATAAAATGATTCTCTGAAATTTGGGTCCTTGAATTTTGTCACTGGGTAGCAAAAATAAGGCTCAAGTGTCCCTTGTACACAGTATTGTTGGGGGTTTGCCCCCATGGTGTTAGAATGCATTTCACAACAAAAATCAGATTGACAGTCAAAAACTACTCTAAAGATTCTGCAAATTGAAATTTCAGATCATGCGAACTGGCAGGGACTTACCAAGAACCTTAACGGCTTCCACGATTGCATTGTTGAGTTGCATTATTGCTTTCTCCTGCTTGCTTGTCTCGTTGCCATTGGTGATCATGCCTGGACCCCATCGTCTGGTCCTTGACAGGTATCGGCCGATGATATAACCAAGGGCGAGGAGTGATCCATGGTGATCCTCAAAGGAATGAGACTTAATATGGAAAGGGTAAAAACAATGTTTGAAAGTTTCAACCAAATGTACCGACAGCATGTCATGCTGGAAGGTTTGTGAGATGCAAACTTGCCTGGCTAGTTAACTTTAACCATCCCTTGCAAAGATGCGTTCTGCATAAGTAGTTTTGTCAGTTAAAAATCAGTCAAATGAAATTATGATACATCCATGCACTGTAACGGAAGACCTGGAGAGAATTTCTGACTGTCCGTATTGTTAGGGCAGTTTTACAATACAGTTATACCACATTTATGAAATTTTGTATACTGTAACGACTGTTTTTACAGATTACAGGCAGGGATATCCACTCAATGTTGGCAGAGACATTTTACAATTGGAAAGCCACTGTGCCCTGGCATCCATGCAAAGACACTAACAATTTGTGCCCATTCAAGTGAAAACTGGTCAAGTGCTTGCAAAACAGTGCAAATACTTAATGTGTTCCACCGGTGGGTACATAGTTCCTGAAAGAAGTCTCCAGGGCTGTTCTCCAGTTCTTTCCTTCAGCTTTGAACTTCAAGGGGAGATTCAAGAGGACAATTAACATCCTCCAAATAGATTTTGATGGATCTAGAAGCGTTAGTGATAAACTGGGCTTCTGTGGAAAGTTTCCAATGTCCTGATTCTTTCCTCTTCAGAAAACCTACCTGGTCTTTCACCATCTTGGTGAAGTCTTTGATGTTTTCTTTGATTTTGTCCGTGCTGCAAGCATCGCATACAATGCCATAGAGCTCTGCTGCAGGAGTTCTTATGCGCTCATGATTACCACTCACAAAATTCTGCTCCCAAATGGAAACGAAGGAACAAAACAGAACGCTTTCAGGACACTGCCAGAAACAACGAACACAAAAGTGGACAAAACAGCCAACAAAGCAAACAAATTAGAAACATCTCTTGATGCCATGTCCACAAAGCAAATATGATTGGTCACAAAATGACCCATCAACTAATATTCAAACTTTCATTCTCATAAAATGACACAATTTCTTTCTACTGCAGCAAACAGCAGAAATGAATTTCAAACTACTTTCAGACTAAAAGTCAATTCCTGAAATGCACCTTTATCCAGGCTAGCTTGTCCCTAAACTGCCTGCCCATTTTCTCTGGCGCTATGGCAACAATCTCCAGGAGACACCTCATGACCTCGCGTGACCCAACCACATTCAGCAGCTGTTGCATCAGACCAATGTATACCAAGACAGGATTCTCAGAGCCCGTTCCTGATTGGTCGAGGAGCTGGTTGACATGGCGACTGGCAATTGGTGTATCTGAGTCCAGGTCAAAGGGCGAGTCCTTGTTGATATGTATTCCAGCATCATGCAGCAAACAGGCACGAAGATAGAAAATTACCTGAAAAAAATAAGATCAGACAACTGACTAAAACTCCAGAAAGCTACTTGCGACCAAATTTTTTGAAAGCAAAAGTTTGACACTGAAACTGAGACACAGACAATATAAGCATTTATCTCACCTCACTGAAAATGTCAGGCAGGAAGGGCAGAGCTGTGTTTCCTGACAGATAACGTGATGAGCTCTTGACTCGCTTTGATGCCTGGGTGAGTAAAAGACCACATCTAGCATTCGTCATGAACAAATTGAGATTACTGAGGTTCAGGGCACAGCAACGGATCCTTGGAATGTGAGGAAATGAAGCAAGGTTTGTGTCAGGCATACTCACCATTTCACTGATGTATAACACCATCTCAGGGAATCCAGGTACCAAGACCTTGTCGTTGGTAGCCCCTTCCCCTTGACTGCTGCTGCTCTCTCTGGAGCTGTCCATCATCATTTCTCTGTCAGGAATACTCAATGCTTTCATGGCTTCCTGCTGGATATCCTCCTTCCTGATAAGGTATGAATGCCCAGATTTGGTGTCCAATGAAATGCATTCTCTAACATTTGAAGCTTTATTCAATTTTGGAGTTGACATTCATGGAAATTATACTTAAGTTGTCAGTTTGTGCGACTTTGCAAGCTGTAATTTTTATTCCATCCACTGGACAAAGATATTGACTTAAGCAGTATTTGAGCCCATGGCCTAAGATATCAAACCCCATTCATGCCTACTCCAAATCTGTCAGAGACAGACGTAATGCTGGGTCTGGCAAAGACATACGGCTGAAAGGTTTAGCCTTAGCTGGCAATGACACTTACAACGATGAAAGGTAACAGCTAGCGACTGCGATATGAGAGGTTACTACAAACAGTCTCAAAACCATTCAACCCAAACCTGAGTCTCAAGCTGGTGGATATCAAACCAATGTTCACATGTTTGACAGGACATGAAGGCATTCATTACTTACGAATCTCCAGTGGCTAACAGGAGGGCATAGCGTGACGGTATGTGGTTGCCTGGAAACACGGCCCGTGCGTACTGTACAGCAGCAAGGCGGGCCTGGGGCTCTGACTACAAACAGAAAGACGGCATGGTCTCAAATCACAATACAATAAATGCTGAGCCTTCATGTGTCGCCTCGGAGCCAACATTTATTGGCTCCAACTTGTGTTTTCAAGTCAAGATATCCTAATATCTCAATATTGGTTACTTTATGAGTTACTTTCTGCGAGTTTAGAAGAACCATTTCAAACTTTTTGCGATATGAGACATGAACCAACATCCTCTCGTTTAGCACCTTAAGATATCTTAACATATCTCACCTTCTCAATGTTGCTCATAATCAATGTCTGCATTATCTGTAGGTTGGGTCCTTCCAGGTTCTTGTAGGCAGATGCCATCAAAGCCAGGGCTTCTTGAACATGAAGTCGGATGTTAGCATCCTCCTGAAGAAAAAGGATACAAAGCCACGACAAATGAAAAAGGTGGGTATTTTGTCGCGACACCAAGTTGCAGTGAGGGAAGGTCTTTATGGTGAGGTGCATCAAAAGAATCCGGTGAATGAAATGGAAGCTTAGAGAATGAATGAACAACAAACCAAGAATTGGCTATCTTGAAACTTGGCACATTTTACTCACAGTTGAGAGAGCATCAAAGAACTGTTGTAACAACGCCATGTCCTTGAGAAACAGCTGAGGCACTCGCCTGGAAATCAAGAAATATGGTGGCTACTGTAATTGTGTAAATCGGAACTTTTTAATATCCAAATATTCTGCTCAGATTGTGTCAGATGACAAAAAGGAACGCACACTGAAGGATTTTTTTGTTTACAAAACAGAAAATGCACCAAGTATTAAAAACAAATTGCACAACAAATTGGAACATAATGCTGTTTTCAATCAGCACTCGATCTGGTAGTGACAGAATACTCACTTTGATAATTTCCCCACGGCAACGTAGGCCAGACCTCGAAGTTGGGTACTCTGGAGAATGCAACAGAAGAGAGATCAAAAGAATTCTGAGTTCAAATAATCACAACCATCAAACAGGCAGTACAACAATGCTAGCAAAGGTATATCTAGGCTTTAAAATCAGGAGAGTACCAAGATATCACTTTTAAACTTGGAGGTGAGACTTTAATGAAGCCAGTTTAAAATGGCTGCACTTTCAAAAGGAAAACATATTTCTGTAAAACTTAGGAATATGGTACATCCCTGTAGGTTTCCATTCTGAAACAAAATTCAACTCTTGCAAGAGGGGTCAAGTTATCCCCCTTTATCCAAATAAAACAGGGCACCCCCTGAGCCAGTTGGGGATGGACATCTGTCTGGACTTACATCTTTAGCTTCTGTGATGAGTTTCCCCATGCCGGAGAGAAGGATCGGCCCCATAGGTTGGATGCGGGCCGTGCTGCACGTAGTGCAGAGATGATGGACAAACTGGACGGCAAATGTCTTCAGTTTAGCATTGGTGTTACTACCGTACAAGCAGTCGAAGATGATCTAAGAAAGAAAGACATCATGGTCAGACAGGCTTGGAGAGATATGAGGTAATGGGTTGAGGTATCTCTCTGGGTGCAGACTTTTTAAGGGGTGGTGCCAACAAACGCAGGAGACCACTGACACATGTTTCTTATTTGAACTTTAAGACACATCGAGTCCCATCATTCCATGAAAAAGTGACAATGACTGCACTGGATCTTCTTCCCTGGTTCCAGCTGAGAATTTTTAAACAAATGCCAATACTGCTATGATATTAATATATCAATAAATGTTACTGGTGCCCTTTTAATATTGTATATATATCATTCCATTTACATTTCAATTAATAATAAAATGTGCATTTTTGCAGCTGAATGATTTTTTTTAGCTGGTATTATTTTTATTCTTGTCATTTGTTTGGGATTAAAGATAAATTTGTAAACATTTGCCACTTTTTAACTGTATCGATGAAAAGCTCAAAAACTTCTCTCTGAATTCTGCAAAAATCCTCTTGATAGAATTTGAAGAACCTAGAAGTGTACTGGATCGATTCTTGAGCACTGCAATGCCTAGTTTACCAACCTGAATACAAGCTGGAAACTGATCGGCTGCCTCTCTTGACTTGAGAAAGTAAGGAAAGATCTTAAGACGGATTCGGGTACTGACTGGTAGTCGGCGGTCCTCGGACTTCACAGCAGGCTATGGGTGGAATTGAGAATGGAACCAGTGTAAGGCGAGTCTTCCTAAAAATGTAGATAGTAGTATGTTCAAGTGGAAGACATGTAACTGGTAAACAGAGTTG
>NW_019091447.1:954347-987825 GCF_001949145.1 Acanthaster planci
AACATGCTGCTTCCCCAAACCAGGGTTTTACAACAAAGTTGAAGGTTGACGTTGTTTCTAAATTACAGGTTTACATCCACTCGTAGTATTTGTACTTGGGCCTATTTGCTGATGGTCTTAATTGGTGTTTGTTACTGCTGTGGACAGAACTTTGATTTTTGCTTTTTGTTCTTTTTAAATAGTACTCTCAACTCGAGAAGGTGGCCGTTGGCACGTATGAATTTGAGACAGCAGATAGCAGAGACATCCACACAGTCACACTCTGTAATAAACACTACTCCTACCTCAATGTCTCTCAAGGCCAATTTGATGTCAATCTCACGACAAAAATAGGTATGCACACTGTATGTGCTAAACATTTGCCCAAGGCCAAGACCAGAATCTACCCTCTCCTGTGTCATCGTTTTTATTGCCGGACTCCTCTTGTTCCATATAAAAGAGAGAAGATTTAAACTTGTATCAAGTACATTTAATAGCGAAGTAAAATAGCGATGTAGAGCGATGCATTGAAGCTTTCTTCGGTGTAGCTGTAACAAGTTGGAAAGTTCAGTTACAGCTAATTATTCTGATGGAAGTGGTGTTTTTTCTACTTCCGTTATTTGGCATACACTGTACCTAAACATTTTAGGCTGTGTGTTTTTTTCCTGCTTCCTTGTCGCTTCCATTGTTATCACTGGAAAGATAAGCTACGTTGATAGCGAAGTTTTGTTTTCCATTGCAGTTCTTGTAATCCATTTAAGAGTTTATGTTGACATAGGTTGCATGTCAAAGTTCATGGCTTTCATCTCAGCAAAGAAATAGAGATAACCCCAGGTTACATGCAGTTTTGCTTTGGCACTTTGTCATGAATTTATAGAACATTTGCTGGTAGGTTCCCCTTGTTTACAGTATAACTGATTGAAGTGTTTGTAGTTTGGTGTTATTTAAAAATACACTCACTGAAATATGTGCATTTGTATTACATGTAAGATATTACCAAGTATAAGAACTTTGTACAATCACAAAACAAAGTAAATGTGAAATGAATCTACTCTATATTTTGGAATAACTACATGTACTGTATAATGTGATCTGAAAATCAACATTTTCAGGTTCATGTGTATATTTGTGTTTTGGAGGAACTTCAGAAAAATAGATATAAAACTTTTAACATTAACTGGCAGGGTCTAGAAGTGTATGAAACACCTGAGCTGTAACTTCTGAAAAATTTTGGTCTAGATTTTGGATTTTTCAAGTTCCATGCCCATTTTAGATTTCAGTTTGTGAAACTTGTACCAAAATATATGCATTTCTATAAAGGTAGTTAGAATAATTGGCTGAAAGACCTGCCATGGCAAGTTCCTGAACTGTTTATTCACAAAAATCGTTCCCTCCACAGATTGTCTGTCCTTTCAAGTGTCCCCTGACAAAAACATTAGCATGAAAAGTTTCCTGCGTGATAAAGGCTTCCAGATGAGCTTTGACAGGTGAGATACTTAAATCAACCTTGCAAAATGTATTTTATCACTCTAACATTTAGATGCCAAAAAGTCAAAAACAAATGAGGGATATCTGCTTACTTTACATCATGTGACAGAGTACATATAACCTGAAGCCTTTATTCTTTCTTAAACTTCAGTCGTGAATTGGAAATTTGTTTAAATGACTCTTGAAAGTGAAAGTAAACTACGCACTAAAAAACAAAAAAGGAAGTGTATTAAAATGCAATTTACTGTTTCCTTTTATGATGTTAAGATAATTCTTCTGGTTACTTGACTTTAGAGAACTGAAATAGTTACTTGATGAAAACGTACCTTGGGATTGCTACTTGTTTAAATTGGACATGACATGATCTTAAGTCAGCTATAATTTCTGTTTCCTTTTCTATTTTTGTTTTAGCATGATTGAGTTGACACTGAAATTCTCCATCCGTAGTTTGCATGTGAAAGACCTGGAGACATTGTCTATTCCAGATTGCGTCCGATTCAACATAACAGTACGTGTATTTATCTTGTTATGAACTGGATGGAGTTTTTCCATTTTTGCATTTGTCATAACATCTCCTCTTACCCAATCTGAGTATGGAACAATTGACTTTATTCACAAGTCGGCCATATTGCATTGAAAGTGGGGTTAACATTTCATTTGGGGAACCTAAGAGTAGATGTGTACAGATTAATATCATTTACGATGTTGGGTGGGCCCTGATGAGCTGGACCAAGAGAGGGCACAATTCTCCTAGCAAATGAAGGCTCCTTTGGTAGGAACTTCACTTTTATTGGTTCGTGAACGAATATGAAATGCATGTTTTGCGTCTCTACCAACAAAACGAACACTCTTGACCAGCTGGGCTCTTTTGAACCGATGAGGGGTACTTCTGCTCAAGCCAAATAATTTAAAATATGTGATATATTTCCTTTAAATGTTATAAGTAACATGTAAGTAAAGATGACATTGAGGCGTCGAACGCAAACTGTGCCTCTAGGAAATGGTTTTCTGGAAATTCTGTTTGCAAAATCTGGTCAAGTAGGACGTCGCTACCTTGTGCAATTTTTTCTGTCATTATAGATTCTCTATGACTACAGCATCCATGGTGGGCGTATTGCAGTCTCCCTTTCCGAAAAACATTCCATTTTTTACTGCGCCAACAGTGTCATAGGAGGTTAGTTTTGGTAGCTTTTCAAAATCCTTCTTTATTTACAAGAATCTGTAGGAATCTGAAGATTCAGTCGTAATAGCCTAAAGTTACATATTGTTTACTTGTTTACTTGTAAATGATACTGAAACAGTCCTGTTTGTAAACAACTGTCATACAGGGGAGAAGAATCGTCAGAAACATCTTGCCTGCTTAATTTGTCCACATTCTTAATTGTGTGTGTAAGCCTTCCTCCTGTATCTTCAGAGACACTCCAAAATCTGCATGGAGAGTTAGATGCCTGTAACCATGGCAACATAGGAGATCAGGCAACATCTTCCAATATTTTGCATATTTTGGGGATATTTTGAAAAACTTCACTCACAGCCTTTGATGTTAATCAGTTAGTCACGCAGTTTTGAAGGTTACAGGCGAGAGGGGCTGATATTTTGATTGGAGCTGAGTCTTTCTTAAGGGCCAAACTTTCTACTTTCCCGCAGAGCAAGAAGCACAGAATATCAGTTACTTGGTAGCTGCCTACGATGTCGTCATCATGTTGCTGTGTACAGTGTCGCTTCTCCTTTGCTTCAGATCGTTACATCGAGGCCGAAGACTGAAAAAGGTATCTCCTCTTCTTTTGATGAAAACAGTCGTCTGATGTTCCTCTGTTTGGTTGTTTGGAGAGTGTTGGTTAATGGAACAAAAAAAACTGCACTTGTGCTGTAAATGAACAAGTTGCTTGCATCTACCCATTGGGACATTGCAAGGTCGCAAGGTGTCTTTCGTTGTTTACCTACACAGTTTGAGAGAAGGACAACATACCTTTGGTATATTTGTGGACAGGAGCATGATCTGTGTGCCCTAAGAATGGTTAACAGTCCTAGCGTTATTTCTTCACCCTCTCCTCAGAAAGCGGAGACGTTCTTCCAGCGTTACTATGACAGGAAGCTGAGTAGGCAGGAAAAGTTAGAGTTCTTGAATATGTGGTACATCATGATCATCCTGAGCGATCT
Organism: Acanthaster planci; assembly: GCF_001949145.1. The sequence continues at coordinate 957,975 of NW_019091447.1, forward strand.
CTTGACGATCTCCGGGTCACTCCTCAAACTGCTTCTGGAGTGGAAGGTCAGTTCATTTCTAGAAATGAGATGGAAAGATTCACATGTTGCAAACTTTATATCACGCGCTCGTTGCTTGCTGAGAATCAGAGATGAATCGACCAGTCTTGCTTAATTTTCTGATCATGACATAATGGCACCGTGTTGGATGTTTCTGCACCTTTATCCCATATGAGATCTGGTTTGTCACCGTCGGGTCTCGAAGTGGAGTAACTACAAACTTATTCATAGACTTGTCAAGTCTCAATACTTTTTATGTCTCTGACTTGCTCAGTTGAGACGTAAACCCCACCCATTTGAGAATTATTTGACGGCTAAAAGTTTTTAAACTTTGGACTTACTAGACTTTCATCCCAATTGAATGAATATGGTAAAGATATCACTCTCACATTTTTCTACTTTTGTCTCTCTGGTTATCAACTCTTGCTTTTTGCATTGGACAAACAATTCAAAAATTTAAAGTTGTTTGCGGACAACTGTTGATTGCTCTGACAGGTAACCACTGATTACGATGCATGCAGTCTGCTGCTGGGTACCGGTTGTTTCCTAGTGTGGCTTGGTGTTCTGAGATATCTTGGGTTCTTCCCAAAATATAATGTAAGTACTCAATGACATTCAGAATGTATCGACATTCCACTCTACCAAAGATAAGTAGCCTCAGGTATTGGCTTTATTTCGTTAGATACTTAGGGACTTAGAAATCCACAAAGAAAGCATTTGTTAATTTAGTCTTCCGTATTTAGTGAACGTTAGGAAAAATTTCCAGTTGCTTTCTGCAAGATGTACGTCAGATATTGGAGACGAAGAGACAAAGAGTTTATTCATGGACAGATGATGTAAGTTTTCATAATTCTACCTCCTGCTTGTCACGGTAGTTTGGAGAAAGAAACATTAATTAATAGCAAATCTGATATTTTTGACAGATCCCGATAATTACCTTGAAGAATGCCATGCCAAACTGTATACGATTCATCGTTTGCGGAATCATTCTCTACATGGCCTATGGCTTCTCTGGTTGGATTGTACTCGGACCATACCACCATAAGGTAAGCTACCCCCCCAAAAAAAGGTGTTCCGTTCCGTTCCAGATTTTAGTTGACCAATCTTTCATTGAAAGCACTGCCAATGTTCACATCTGGTTTATTGATTTGTATATTGGATATGTTTGCAGCAGGTATTGAACAAAAATCCCAAAATGCAATTAAAATAATATGAGTTGAAATATTGCATATGAAGTGTAGATAAAACAGTTTGCAAAAGCCAATATCTTTTTTAGACAAAATACAAAAAGAAATGATCAATACTAACAAGAAAGCTCCATTTCCGGGACCGTCAGTGAGCAAAATCTACACACTGTACGGATACAAAGCCAACAGTGTTGTGGTTTGTCCTGTCTGTTTTAGTTTCGCAGTTTCAATGTTGCCATTGAGTGCATGTACAGCCTCATTAATGGAGACGATATGTTTGCCACCTTTGATGAGATGTCAGACAAAAGCACCATCGTCTGGATCTACAGCCGTCTCTATCTCTACTCCTTCATCAGTCTCTTCATCTACGTCATCCTCAGCTTATTCATTGCTCTCATCATGGACACCTACGAGACTGTTAAGGTGGGAATTTCTATAGGCCTTGTGCAATCACGGTAGAGGGCGGTGTTAAGTATACACTGGCACAGAGGCGGTGTTGGAATCAACGTATCAATAGGATGTGGCTAAAGCCGCTGGCTAGTGACTTCTTTAGGCCTCTGCGACAGTGTCACATGCTTGTGGTGGTTCTGTGCTCATTGGAATGACACTGTTCAACAGTCATTCATAAATGTAAGACTCGTGATTACATTTGGTGTCGTTTTGGTCATGCCATTCCCTTGACAGGGACATTTGTTTCATAACAAAATTGTCACCTGCTATCAGAGCCATTGGTTTACATGAGTACATGAGCAATTTCTGACTTGATTGTAGGAGGGCTAATTTATTGAATGAAATCATTTTCCATTAATCATTTCCATAATTGATCAAAGATTGTGTTTATAAATTGATTGGTTTTTCAGAATTTGTTTATTTTATCAATAGATTTATGGATTGATCAGTTGATCGAGTGACAGTTCCAATCAAAAGTGGAAATTGGTCAAGTTGCTTGTAATATCATTGTCATTCATAATCTAGGAACACAATCAGTTTTATATTTGTGGCAGTAACAGGTGGCAGTAACAGGTGATGGCACTGTCTTTCATTTTCACTTTCAGTTGTCAGAAGATTGTTTTTGTTCTTGAATCACGAATAATATTTGAGCAGGTAAAAGTACAAGTAATTTCCACTTTTGCATGGAGTGTGCCCAGAGGGAGTATAATTGATTGATTGGTTGGTTGAATGCAGGCATGCCACGGTAGACATCGAAGCAACACACCACTTGAGGCTTTCATCGATGAGTGCAACGACTGTCCAGAATCGGGATGCTACCGACGGAAGAAGAAGAAACGCAGGAAGACGTGGAAGTCTGTCTGCTGCTGTCGAAGGTATTAGATTTCTTGTTGAGAATTTATCATCAAGGATTAACCATTTCATCGTTGGTGTCAGGGGACAGGTTGGGTATACATTGGAGCTCAGCACCACCACCTCAGCAGTTGGGTTTGGGGAAAATATCTACCTCGAACTCTAACGTTTATCTCTAACAAATTCTCTTGATCAGTTTTCAAACTGTTCTTGTTGCCTTTTCCCTGGCTGAAGCTCTGAAATGTTGTCGTGCTTTATTTACATGTATAGTTTCCTAGGGTAGGCACTTTCTCCCATTTTGACAAAAAACAGTTTCCCAAAAACAAAAATAAGCATTTTCTTCTTTTAAAGTGGTCACTTTCCCCCAAATTCAAATTAGAGGCATTTGTTTCCTCAGAAGAAATCATTACTGTAGTGATATGTGGAGGTGCATTCAGCAAGTCAGTACACCCTAACTTTTGAAATCTTTGTCAAGCATGTAAACCACTTGTAAGTAAATGTGGCTCCATTGCAGTCATGAGTCCTAATAGACCGATTGCACCTGCTAAGTCACGTGACCTAAATTGGGTATAAAATATCAACAAACTCAGCGTCCTCCCATAGCAATGTGTGTTTTAAGTGTAGTTTACCAAAACTAAAGCCGATTTTTGGTATTTTGCTCAGCACATCAGTACTCTGAGTTCTTTACTGACTGTCCAGCTTGATATCTGATTAATGACACTAAGAGCACTTTACTGTGGGGGACACCCATGTTTGGTAACACTTGACACCCACTGTGGGTTATATGACTTAATGGGTGCAATCAGTCTGTTCTCTCCATGGCAGAGCCTGCTGAGACATACACCAGGAATGTTTAAATGTTTACTGATGCACAGAGACAGTCAGTCTGAGAGGAATGATTAGAATTGTCCTCGACCAGATCTTAGCTCTGTCCTGCTTCTTGCAGGATCATGTATTTCATTTCAATTCACTGACATCTCCCTTCCGCCTACAGAACAAGCTCTTCCAGTGATGAAGCCACACCTCTGTTGCACTGATCATGAGAGAGGTTTCTTCAGCCAATCGCACATGCAGCTGAGCAAATTCTAAATGGGTTTTTAGCCCCTAAACATTAATACGTTTGACCTAAACATTAAGACACATGTTTAAGATGTTCATTCTGACATTTGGCCGTCGTCGATTTTATTGCAAAGGTCATAATATGATGAGATGGAAAATTACTACGTGTAAAGATAGTTCCTCCTCCTTAGCTGGTTTTAAGGAGGGTGGCAGGTGGCAATGTAATCACATCAATCAATTTCTTGTTATCAAAGAGGAGCTAAATTGGCGATAAATGTGTGATGAGCAATTTCAGCTAATTTTTTTTGTGTTTTTATCGTGTAGTTGAAAAACCCCTCCAACTTTCCGCAGTAGGGCAGATAACAGGCAATGTGTATTTATTCTTATCAAAGTACTAACATAAATAACCCTAGTTGGTCTTGCATGCCATCACACTCATGACGTTATTAACATTTTTACAGCATTATTCTGGATTTTCTTGGCTGTGGAGAGAGTGGATATTTTAATGTAAATTACATCAAATTTTAAGACAGTTGTAATTTGTAAGAAATGCACAGAAAAGGAAGTTAAACAAATTTGATGACTTTGTGACAGTCATTTATTTATGCTTTCCAGTGAAAAGATGACTAAAATAATCTGAGGTTAGAACACCTCTCGACAGGATTACTCAGTGGTTGTCGAGCCTTCTGCAGAATATTTTGTGACTTCACCTCTTGACGTTGTGTATTGTTCCCGCAAGGCTGAAGAAGACTCACCAATCAGCCAATATATCTCCCAATAGGATGAAATGACATAAAGCATTTTTTAAAAATAGCATATGCCACTGTGTAATTGTAAAGACAGAATGAAATTTCATCGAGACATGTAATGCTTATGCCACCGTCTAATTGTAAAGAGTATGCCAACATTTTGACATGGATTATATTTATAAAGGTTAAGTTACGGCCATAGCGTTATACGTGTACTCAGCAAAAATTAACTCTTGTACATACATAGCAGTGCTCATGAGTAACACACATCACTGCGATTGCGAATAAGCCAGAAGCCATGTGAGTTGAAATTAAATGCAAAGAGAAGCCGATGAATGGGATTTGAATGTACCCATTCTTATACAAAATGTGCTTACTTATACGGCGATGATGCGTTAGAGATATGTTCTAGTGCTGCATATTTTAAGTGATTAAATGATTTTTAAAAGAACTGTTCAACTTTTGGCTGTAAATCGCAATTTATAAAGTTAACCACAAATTGTATTTTTAATCGAAAGGCAGTGAAATCGAGATATAAGTAATGAAAAATATTCTCTTTGTGTGTGTTTTGGGGAATTTGTTTGAAATTAATGCTATGTCTGTCCGAGCTCAATGTTAGATAGGAAAATGTTTTATCCAAATCTTCTGGAGGCGATGTTATACACTTAGAAGGCTTTTCAGAAAACAAAGGCGTTTTATACACCAAAAACAGTCTGTGCAGGTTTGTCTGTCTTCCATGCAGTAATGGCATTAACAGGAATGAAGGGACCCCTCCACTGGCTTTGTTCCGTTCTCTGTGCCTCTGCTGTGAACTCAGAAGACAACACAACGCCTCACTGAGGCTGCCACTCACGATTACCACACCAACTGCAAATTCTTTCCCGACGCGATATGGTAATTTCTCAGCAATCTCCTCGCATGCTGCCTACGGAAACCTGCGTCCAAAGTCCTTTTCCTGTAAATTTGACCTAAATCGCGTCGTTGTAGTGTACGAAGTGTTTACTCCTAGAGCCATGCTTTGGCACTTTGGGTTCTCCGTATAAATGCATAACGCCACATTTTGTTCTCATGAAGAGCAACAGTGATTTCCTGTTGAGTTTAGCTGTCGCTGGACAAAGGGTTTCCATGTTTGAAAAGGCCTGAGTGGAGAGTACCGGTATAGAACTTTTACGGAATTAGTAATATTGCAGTGACATTGTTCAGTTCTGGTGATATTTTTATGCAGCTGTTTCCTCATTACATCAAATGAAAATTTATGAAGGCATTTGAAGAACTTTCAGAATTTTTATCTTATGCACACGCATGGTCTACATGCTCGAAGCGAACGAACATATTAATGAAGTGTGTTACAAAATAGCGGGAGTCCTGCATTGTTTCAACAAGGCATTTTTATGATTCGGTGTTAACATGGTCGTAATCCTGACCATACTATCATTCATTTTAAGGTCAAGACTATAAAAGGGCATTCGGAACAGTATTATTAATGGGGTAACCATTTGGTGTTATAACAGTGTTCGCAGATGTCATTCACAAATTATTCAAATAGTCTTTCCATCCACCAACCCGCTTTGATTCCGTGTCTTGAGTGTCAGGCATACCTGGATTCTGTAGAAAAGTTGCGAGCTGCAGTCAACATAGTGTATCGTGACACCTATTTCTACCTTTGTGCGGGAACATTTGTTGCCCGTTACTTGCGGATAATCGACCGCCCGATAAGTTGAAACTCAGCCGACAGAGGTTTTTCGTAGTAGCCATCTTGCAGGGCAGTTCTTTTCTTCCACACAGAGAAACCTCCTTTGTGCATACCCTGTGGAACAACAGAACTGGCTTGTAGGCCTAAGATGGCGGCCATGCAAAGCCTGTTGTATTATTTAGGCCTACCGGAGTATTGCACCGATGGATTTTGACAGAAATTTACAGAGTAAAGACGACTATGTGGCGACTTGCCACCTATTCTCGGTACTTGCTTGTCTTGACATATATTCAATTAATACAAAGCTTATTTTTGATTGCTCATCAGTGGCACTAGGGAAGGGGCGTGTATTGGTGACACGCCCCCCACCCCGCCACTATCGCAATCAAGTTTCCTTCTTAAAGGCATAATGACTATATTCAAATGTAAGAGCTATTTTCACACTCATCCTAAACAGTTTTATAGTCATGTTTACCATTTCCCCATTTTCAATAAGCATCTGGTTATATCATTGCTCCCAATTCCTAAGCAATCACGTCACTCAACGAGCTCATCCACTGCGTGGGTGAACGTCGCCCGTCGTATACCGTGAGGTTCCCCTGCCAGCCAACGGGGAACCCAGCGGCAGACGACCCATATATTACCCGCAGACTGCCTGGCGAATTACATTTCCGCATAAATTCACGGTTTAGAGCTCAAAGTGCCAAACCCAATGCTAACAGGTGATTTTTTGGAGGTCTTGGCACGGTTCAACAGAATACCAGGCGAGAAAGGAGGGGAGGAGCTTCGTCTGTTTGGGGGGAGGGACGGTAGAGAGAATGGAGATGTTGAAAAACATATCCGGAATCGACGAGGGTATATTTTATGCAAAATCACATTTTGCGAATCATTTGAAGCGTTGTTAAGGCGGGGGGGGGGTTCCAGCATTAACAGTCTAACACAGGCACAAAAAATTGAAGAATCAAATGATAAGGGGGAAATCCACAGGTATAGTCGGAAAGATATAATCCGCGGTGGACGGTAAGCAGGAATCATCCGTAAATGGGTTGAAAGTTCAACTGGGGTGGGAGGTGACTCCGTAAAGTATGTCAATGTGCACTTTATAGTTGTACATGTACACGGTGAATGAGCTATATGGATTAACATTCGTGCTTTTGTTGGCCAGTGCCCACTTAAAGCGTGCAGGAATAAAAAAAAAATGGTTAAAGGTTCCGACCAATTTAGCCCACCAGACACACTGCCAACAAGGGAATTGAATAGCTTGTTATATGGTTTGTTTACACTCCTAAACGCAGAAACACTTCCTGAGTAAGAAGCCCAACTAATTTCCTCCGATATGATATTGGTCCCCCGGGGTAGGGAGATTTGCTGACCTGTTTAATAAGAAAAGCCAGGTGGCAAGTGACATTAATGACCAGTCTGCCGTGCCAAGCGGCTGCTTGCCAGACCCAGGCTTCAAAATGGCCTTGTTGACGCCCTTCTGCCCCCCCCCAACACCCCACATAGGTCCGCTTTTGTGGCACTTGATGAAGTATTGCTCTGTGGATTTACCAATGTGAAAAGGCATCTGTAGGTGACTGAAAGAATTTTGCTGTCTTTCTCTGAAGTCCTTTGTCAAAAGGAAGTTTTAAATTCAGGAACATGAAAGAATATGCTAAATGCAAGTCTTGGGCACCAGGGAAACAGCCATTTGTGCGGGCAGATTTTAAAATTTGAAACAAATTTGGATTTTAAAAGTGATTTCAAATGAAAGAGTTTGCAGTCAATAGGCCTATTTGCCACTTAAAATTCACTTGGTATCAAGACTTTGGAGCAAATCGTCAAAACTTAGTTGTACTAATCCTAGAGCAAGGAACAGCACCTCTCACTCAATGTCAAATATGTCTTGATGTGTCCTTAAAATGCGCTCACTCCGTAGGCTCAAATACGAATGGAGGTTCTCATGGCGAGAGCCTTGCCCAGGTTGGCGAGTGATCGAATCGGTTGGATTTGAACGAAGATATTCGACAAAGCGTCATGTTCTCGCGTTAGTGTTCGGCTTTTTGAGTTGTTGAATAATCTTTTCAAGACGTTACAAAAAAAGAAAATTTCTCTAAATGCTTGATGATGATCTTCATGTATTTTCATTTTGATACCTGTAGAAAGGTTTCCTTATCTAAATATATCCAGGGACACTTGTAGTTAATCTGTCTAAAACTTTGGCGCCAAATCAATAAGCGAGCGCAGACTAAAAATTATATCAAGGTTATATTGCATATAATCTTATTTTCATAAAAAAATGTAAGATGAACATGAGGTTTAAAAATCATCGATACATCCTCCAAGGTAAGATTAGCTCAGGAATTAGTGCTGGCGATTTGTTAAAATTGGCCACGACAGACTTCCTCGATTGCCAAAGGCACCGCGAGCCGAAGAGGGATTCCGACCGGACGCACCCGTGACGACACGGACGGATTTTCCTCACACGTCGCGGCCGCCTTCGAGTTTGATGGATTACACAACAGCAAGGCTGTGTCAGTTGCGGAGTTGCGGAGTCAGTCGCGTTGTTTCGCTCGTGCTTCCGGTGATTGCTTTAAACGATATGCCAAGATTGAACAAAGTCCAGATTTTTGAAATTGCGCATGCTCCACGGCCCAATTTTCATCTTTTCTCGTGCTCTGGCCGTGTCCGAAACAGGTTTCCAGAGCTACGGCTAGGTCGCGCGCGTCTCCACACATTTCCAATGGAGCAAAGACCTAGACCTAGCTATAGACAAGAGATTCGGATGCAGCCTCTGTTTTTAGAGAGCTAGCATTCTTCTCCAGCAAAATATCCCCAACGTGCCTCACAAGAATAGCTAATTCTGATTGGTGGATAAATTTTGCAGCGCGAACCACAGCCCACCAATCACAGTCCAGATCATCAAATACGTGATAGTTTTTCCAGTGGCTCTTGTTTCAATTGGAACACCTTGCTCATGAGAACTCTATACATTTAACCCCAAAATTGGCTTCAATTCTCCCCATCCTGTTGTTGAACACCCATTACATTTCTTATACTGCGTGGGCACTGTCACATGTCGTGCCTTGTGTTAAACCCGCTCAGTCTATCAGATGACAAAACTTGCAAGCAAGCTAGCAGCTGAGATACTTATGTCGAGTGGAATGGTATAATTGGACTGTTCCATAGAGTTCTCTTTTGTGTCAGGCTGTTTGAACAGACGAGGTAAGTCTTGTCCATTTTTGTTACTTATTGTAAATATGACTATGTTACGTGACATGTAGAGCTTATAACATTTTGCTTTCCGAATTCGACCGCGGTGAGAGTCCATATCAGTGTTTTTGAAGGAGTGGGTTAGATGTTTCAGCGTGTATAATGTAGCACCAAGATAAAACTTACAAAGGAGTTCAGAATTTTAATAAATTACACCAAACAGCAACAAATAGTCTATATTTTCGCCCTCGGTAATGGTTTGGTTTGGTTTCTTTCCATACATCACAATCATTTTGTAGAACGTAAAGAAACAATGTTATTACAGAATAAAATAACAGAAGATGAATGAAAGCTAACGTTTGTTCATGGCCCGGTTCCTTGATCTGTAACAATTCATATGTAGCTATAATTACAAGATAGGGGACAGAGAGAGTAAAGAAAGTTAAATAACTGAAGGTACAGCTGAAAGCCAGAATTAAGCAAAGATTTGCATTGTCATAACATCTTAGGAATGAACACAAATCTCCCCTGCTTCATTATTAAAGATATAGAAATGTGATATAGATGTGATAAATCAGGAACACTTTTCGCCATTCGGGGTCATTTTGCCTTCTTTGTAAAAAATGAATGCTCTCTTCTCTATATTTCTTTGGTCTGTCAATATTTCGTAAACTCTTGTAATAAATTAGAAATGTCAAATGTGACAAGAAAAAAGCTTTAAAAGCTACAGTGTTCGCTGAATAGCTGCTTCGCGCAACTCGTCTTCCATTACTCGTTACATCCAGCGCTCAGTGTTTTATGATCAGCAAATCAACACCTTGCTAAGTTTGATTGAATTCAGAGAACATCGCTTTTTACGAGGTAAATATTGTGCCCGAGGGAGTGTATGTACGAATACCCCACCACAGGAAACTGAAGCCCTCGTATTTAATTTCCTTGGGGTTTTGAGAGAGTTGAATTTAGTGGATTCATGTTACTCAAGCTCTTTGAGTTATGGGTATTAAACTGGTCTACTGTACATAGGGTAGTTGTGAACGTGACTGCCCCCAAACTGTCAGATTTTAAGGTTGACTTTCCCTCTTTTTGTTAAGCCCAAGGTTGTATCGCCCGAATTGTCCAAGGAAAAGGAAAAGAAAATTGACAACCACTTGTCAAATCTTCCCTTGGCTGTGGCCCCCGATGCATGCCCCCTTCTCTGATCATTGGAGGTGGGGATTCTCCCGTCCCACCGTCTGACCCCTGCCACTAATTCTCTGTTTAATAACTAGTACACTTTCAGTGGGTTGCATTGTTTGAACTCCTGTACAAAATCAAAACACCTGCTCATGAACTGGAAGTTTTTGACACACCCCTTTGGCTTTCAATCTACCATGGAGGTGTTTTTTTACCTCAATGAATATACGGCCTGTCTGTCCTTGATGTTACACACTGCAGACCCGTGTTCTGACTATTTCCAGGTGCCAATATCTTCACGTTTGATTTGTACTTATCAGCTGAGAATATGAAGCAGTACAGGGAGTCAAAGAACGCCTTATTTTGTTCTTGACGGCTCCTTTCAAGGCCTTCCAATTCTTGAGTCTCCTTCACTAAAGTGTTGAAACTGCGACCGTAAATCTAAATATTATGTAAGTTTGCGATAAATCCATCCACGATGCTCTCAAATATCGATGATTGTTGATATCTAAACTGGACAGTTTCAGTCGTTTACATACAAGCGTTTCATTATACTCTTCCTTTGTGAGAGTCTGGTATTTGTGGTTTCGTTCCGTAGGATATCAAGAAGGAGGAGTATCCTTGAGAGGAAAAATTTATGAGTGATAAGAGCCAAGTATTTTGTGAAATGGAATAAGTAATAATTTGTTTTTATGAGTGAGGCGTAGATCAGCACAGTCTCGCGCAAAATGTGATTTTGGGCAAATTCTACGAGAAATTCACTCATTTTATACCTGATCTATAACTGGTTATAGTGCGAGGCAATTTGTTTCTTTGTTAGCCATTTGCCCTCGTGTCTTATCCCGGCCTTGAGAGTCACAAATTGCTAAAAACTGAGGTTTTCAGTCTAATTTCACCACTGGTCAGACAACCCTGATTTTCATGCCCTCTTCCATCGCTGTAGGATTCTTTCTCAATAAGACGGTTATTGATTTACAGCCGACCCTCACTGAAGCTCTGTCGGTGGCCTTGTTGAGATAAATTTAATGGTCGAAACTTAAGGTGAAAAGCAAGTGTTCCATTTCAAGAAACTCAGATCAAAGCTACAAAGTCACATACCTCACTGTTGGACTAATTCGCATTGTGTCAAGCTCTTTTCCTTGCACTCTGCAACTGTACGTTTGAAAGCTGTATTTCTTTTTAAGCTGTATCGGCCCTGAAAAATAGACATTAATTAACCCTAACACTCCTCAATCCTTCACCTGTTGGAGGACTGAGGACTGTTAGGGTTAATAGAATGTCTCTATTTTTATGAATGCAAGGCCTTATACATTTTGAATAGAGTTTCAGAACTTATTACTTAACGTGGCATTGCTTTGTAGAAGAGATTCACTGTTCAGATCTAAAAAAAAAAAACAATCACCATGATGGTTATATTCTGATCTTTCATTAAGGGTATCGGGGTATTTCTGTGGATCTCGTGCACCCGTTCCCAGGAGTGGTTTCAATAAAGGTTATCGGTATCACCTTTGGTTGCAGTTGTGCTTTTGTTGTCACGAGGATTGTCACTCACATACACTTTGACGATGACGGCAAGACGGACCAACAGATTTTCCCTGTTGTTTGTGATACTTCTGGGATTGTCAGAAGGTGAGCCACTACGTTCATAGTTATATTTTATATATAGATTTTTTTGGAAGTAAGTGCAAGACAGAAATTGGACCGAGGTGATTGAAATGTCAGAAGCGTTTTGCTGCGACATCGGCACAGCAAAGGACCTTGGAGCAGAGCTTAGGGCTGGGGGGAGGTTGCTATCCAAGTCCGCTTCAAGTTTGCATACAAGTCTTTTTCAGAGCCTTTGTAAGTAACACTGTGTTAGCAGTTTTCTGCAGACCTGTAGTTTCAGGGGAAAAGGGATGCTCATCTGTTGGAACAGTTTTGATGATGTAGCTATTTGGGAGACATTATGCATTAGTGATCTTGTTGCGTTTTGGATATTCACGTCCATGTATAGCGGAGTCCGTGTGGTGCAAAGATTCTTGGCTGAACGACTGGGGACCGGTGCACTGGCTGGAGGAACTTTGCCACTGGGCTGGTAAGTACCTCAGCGTACCGCTTCGTGTTGGCTCGTGTTGGGATTTCACTTGGAAGAAATTAAAGCTCTTAACAAGGGTACTTATACCACATTTTTTTGCAAAAGGATTTCTGTTTATACTGGGGTGCCTTCAAAACTGCACTGGCGGATTTACAAAGGGGTGACAGGGCTGGGTATATCCCTTGTAGGCTCCAAAGATTCAAAAACAAAAGGAGACGCAATACCATCCCCTAAACAGATGGATTCATTTTGACCGGGACCACCTCTGTTAGCTGACGTCATGATACTTTGCTATTGCTTAATAACCCAAGAAGTGATTGGCAGTGAGTGACGGATGTCAAGCATACATTATTCTGTCAATTTAAGAAAGAAACATTATACGAAATGAATTTCAAACTCAGCCCGTTATTGCTAACAGCTGATCAAAAATGGTTTCACATTATTGTCTAGTGATGTTAAGTTTTTACTGCAGCGGTTGACAACATAATGTTTTCTCCCGTAGGACTGTGTGACACCGTTTGCTACGGGGATCTAGGGTGTTTCTCCAACGAGCTACCGTGCCACAAGGAATTCTTCCCCCCGATGCGACCGGCAGAGATAGGCACTCGATTCACGCTGCATACCCGGGGGAATCGCGACGCGCCAGCCACGTTGAATCGCACGGATGGTGCGGAGCGTAGCTGGCGGCGGCACTTCAACGCGAAACGGAGGACCGTTGTCATCATACACGGATGGGGTGAAACGGACAATAAAGCCTGGGTGAAGGAGCTTAAAGACGCACTACTTGATAAGGTTTGTCAATTTTGTCACAAGACTTCGTGCAAGAGCTTGACCTGAACCTGATTTCTGACAACCCCGAGGAGATCACCTTGGGACTGATTTTAATGTACATGTATACACACAAATATGTTTCACTACTTCGACACAGTGAGAAAATTCATAGCAAAACTCAAACATGTAACATTACATCTGATGTAATCTCTAAATTTAACGTGAAATTTAGTTTGAATTTAGATTGAAAACTTGAACAGAACCACTTCCCTGTAAGAACTCGAATGAAATTTTGATTTATTTCAAGTGAGGGCATGTTACTCAAATTCGTTTCGTCCCCTAGTCAGAGGAATTGCATTTTTACTCGGAGAGAAGTGAATTTCGAAATTTAGAGAGTGAACTACTATTTTTTTCTTTTCGATTATCTTTGTCCAAATTGAATTGAGTGGTCCTTTTTTATGTTGTATAAAAACAGGCAGATTTCAACGTGATAACCGTGGACTGGGAAGAGGGTGCCGATGAACTCAATTACATGAAATCAGTTCAGAATATCCGCGTGGTAGGACGTGAAGTGGCCATGACAGTCGGATATCTACACACTGAGACTGGTCTGGATCGAACGCTGGTGCATCTGATTGGACACAGCTTGGGTGCACACGCCGCGGGGTATGCCGGGAAACGACTCCGGAATATTGGCCGCATCACTGGTGAGTTCGATGGTTGAACTGTGCTAAAATATAATGGTTTTAAGGGAAGATTGTCATAGGTTTCAGACAAAAGTCTCAAGGTCCCCGTGCTGGAACTTTAACAGGCGCTAAGTTAGGTACTTGCTGTGGTCAGTGAAGTACGCACATGTGTACGAGCAAGGTGACATAGGAGTGTACGCTCAAGCGAATATCAGCGAAGATTTACTCAAGGCTTTATTTGTGAGAAAGAAGAAAAATGTGAGAGTATCTCAAGCCTGCCTGGTAGGAGGGTGTAAGTAAGCCATCTGTTACACTGTAAATTATAAAGAAAGCAAGAATGCCCCTCTGCCATACAAAATGAACCTCAGACAAGAATAAATGTCATATATGCAGCATATTAGAAATCCGCCCTTTCCAGGATGGCAGCAATGCTTTTAGGACATCAGACGCCAAGCAGAATAATTTACTCAGCAGGAGAAACATTTCCTGTAATGAGTATGGAAGCAGGTTACCCGCCCAAATATCGCAAGATTGCTTGTAGTTGGTTCTTGGCTGATCGTTGCTCATTACAAACATTTGCGAAACAGTATTCTCTGCCAGGCATACAATCTCAAACAACAGTCATGGTGCTCACGTGTTCTGGATGCTCCCTCTTCAGGAAAATTGGATAATCTACGAATTATTTTTTGGTATCTTTTTTGTAATGTAGTTTGGCTTGTTGTTCTTGCCTTATTCTTGGTCGCTAAAATGACATGCACCGTTTCCTTCCTTCGCTGCACTCTTTCACATGCAGGTTTAGACGCGGCTGGCCCCGGGTTTGAAAACACCGATGCTGATTGCCGATTGGACAGAAGTGACGCCAAATTTGTCGACGTTATTCACACAAGTTCAAATAGCTTGCTGGAAGGCGGGGCCGGTATCGAACAAAAGGTACCGATGCAACATTGTGTTCGATGTCAGTAACGGCAAATGAAACATAGCACACCAATAACCAAGGAAATTGAAGTCGAAAAGGAATAGTACATGTGTATTCTGTGTTGCAAATTTGGAATCAATCGAAATGGTGGTCCATGCACATTTACTTTACACAAATTTACACAAATTACACTTTAAAAAAATCCAGCATGATTTATGCGCGAAGGATCGTTAGGGTAAAACCTACATTTTTTCCACTGACATGAATTTTTATCGAGGGAAAGTATTGTACTGAAAGACAGGAGGATTGTATGAAAATGTTTAGCTAACGATGCGAAAATATAATTATTGTGGGTCTTTTTGTAGATAGGACACATGGATTTCTATCCCAATGGAGGTCAGAACCAACCCGGATGTAGATGGTGGATGCTCGGATGCAGTCACGCAAGATCTCACGCCTACTTCATCCAGAGCCTGCGAGATACCTGCCAGTTTCCTTCCGTGCCCTGCCAGGAGTTGGCTGACTTCTTGACAGGGAAATGCCGGTCGTGTGGTCGCGGAGATTGTCCCTCCATGGGATACGAGGCCGCCTGGAGCCGTAGTTCTTATGGAAGCTACTACCTTAAGACCCTGAGAAAAAGTCCGTACTGCAGCCCAAAGAAATCTCAGTTACGTAATAAGTTCCTCAGACAGGGATCGAGAAATGAGATCATCAAGACGAGAAAAGAAAAAACAGGCTTCTCTAAGAAACATCGTCAAGTTCAGGGTTGAACAGAAGTGTTACTGTCGTACCCAATAGTTGTGTAGGAGATATATGTACGTGTACTGTATTAAATTACGATTCCGGCAACTTTTTAATGCATTGGTTTCTGTTCGGGTGTGTAAGATACAACTTATGTTTGAATATTCATCAACTTCCTCAGCTTCTGACGCAGCATTGTCACCCAGGACTGATTTGGGGGAACCTTGTCATGTATGTTTCCGGGCAGTGATTGGAAATGACACGTGAGGAATTGCATTAGACTTTCATTTTTTTTAAAACGTGTTTAGTTTTATCACGAAAGTCAAAAGTTGTTAATTCGAACTCGTTAGAGAGGTGACGAATTCCGAGCCGGAATTTTAATATTCTTTCCGTGCAGTCTATGCCCTACGCGGTATCATTCAGTGAAAGACAGTAATACAGTACCAGTTTCTGAACTTAACTCACATGTACATACACTGAACATAGTCGACGTACTTGTTATCAACTGGAACTCAGTGGTTTAATTAACAAAATAATAAAGACAGTCCTCTAGCTACGTTCGGTCAGTGTTTGTGTATTTCTGCTGTACAATGATGTTGTAAAAAAGTACCCTGGATTTGAGAGATGAGATGAGGTTTAGGAGTTCTAATAAGCCTTCACACTCGATACATTGCGGCTTTAATGGGTTCTTTCTATAATTTTATTTGGATGCGTCTTTTAGGAGACACCCTGAATGCAGCCACGTGTTACCCACAAACGCACGTAAAAGGTACGGTGGCTGATCTCTGTCAAGAACATTTTTTAATTACCCCTAATGGGGTGCTCTATCTTATAACGTTGCAGAGTGACATGCAATAGTTTTTGGCAGAGATCAGCTCATGTGGATTTGCGATGCCTTTCATCAGCATGAAGAAATCATTGAAGCAACCGTATTCTCCCTTCCTGGGCTTAATTCCTAATTAGGCAGAATAACTCAAACGTTCGTGACAACGACACGTGAACCAACGATCGATCAGCATCATATTCGGCACGGCGGCACGCACAGATGCCATACCCCGCAAATAGCCCAACTTTTACCAATTTTTGGATCTTTCATTTCCCTTCTTTCCAAATGTGTGGAAACAGCAGCAAGATGTAGGCCTTCAGAGAATTACATTCCATCCGAATCGCCCCTCCAAAATTTATCTCTGGGTCCATCTTTGATCAAGCTGTTTTTTTAATAGCTTCATGGAAAGGTGCAGTATTTGCTGTTGGACCCTGCAAAATATGGCGAACAGTGACGAATATACCCATCAAGATATGGGACTGAGGGGTACCCCTACTTTAAGTCCAATCCCTGGACACATTCTAGACTATTGTTACCTAACACGTCCCCCAGATGTCTGAAAAGAACCCCTGAGATTGGGATCAAGCAATGACCAACACAAAGGAGGGGGGGTGCTCTCCGTCTCATATCTCGCTTCAAATGGTGACGAATCCTGGTTTGCAGTCTCGTCTAGTTTGGAATTCCAATTGCATGAAATGTCGACTAAACAAAGTCCGTTGATCCCTTCATTTGCCCTCGTAGACTACGGACGTTCAGAGATTGATTGACTTTTGAACAATGCTATGAACCCTACTCTCTCGGGAATACAGGGAATTAATGCAAACAAAGTAGCTAGAGACCTGGGTATTTTCAAAATTGCCAACGTTAACGTTCTGCGCTCTGGGTTTTAATGCAGTTGGATAATGCCGATGATCCAGTCAGGGCTTCCTGAAAAGATCAGCAGACCTGGCGGAATTTCGAGGACGTTGAATTCTAAGGCCCTATCCATGTATTCCGCTCGAATCGTTTGCTTCCCTGCTGATTGGTTGTCTCTTCAGGCTTTTAAGAGCATTCGTGCTCTTTTAATGGTGTGGATGCAAAACCATGAATTCTTAGCCCTATTATGAAAAACAAAGGTATAGGATTAACTTACTTACAATCGGGGATTCATTGCTGTTGGTGTTTGTGACTGGAAGCAGAGCCCCAGGCGTCGGTAATTCAGCTCAGAATGCGGCGACGTGTATAAAAGGTCCCGGGGCAGATGCCGACTGAGATTCATTTTGGCTTCAAACAGGAGTAAACAAGTCTGTCGCCTCAGCGAGTCAGAGTTGAGCAATTTTCCGGTGCTTTGTAAATCAAGAGGTGGATCTAGAAAGGGTGAGTTTAGAAATCTCTCATTTTCAGAAGATGATTTATAAAGGAAATCACTCCAAATCTAGATTTGGAAAAAAACCTCTTAATAGAAACTCGAGTTGAATGTCAGTCTTTGAAAAATTCAAACCAAAGTGGTTGGGAGTGTGTGTGTGTCGTTGAGAACGGAGGCCTAGAGTGAATTGCCCTCGAACACTGATTTTCCACTTGATCTCGAACATAAACGAAGTGGAACTTCAGCTATTAGTGAGCATTCAGTGGGTTTCTCGAGAATCTTGTAAGTCAAGCAGGATTAAGATTTTGTGATGTCCAGCAGGAGAATTTCAGACTTTTGCGTTGGTACTCCAAAAGAGGCGAAGGTGGGCTAGACGTGGGAGGGGAATTGCAGGGTACACGCCCTCTAAAAACTCGTTGTCCCCAGTCCCCCCCCCCTCGGAATTTGGAAAAACAAAGAAACTAGTATGGTTTTATTAAGAAAATATTTGGACCTCAGTGCACCCCCTACTAGAACAGCCACTTCTCCCACTAACCTCCTTCCCCCCACGGTGAGAATCCTTGGTATGCTGCTGCTTCCAGCATCCCTGGTGCTACTAATTATACGTTAGCATCCAAGACACAAATTTATGGCCAAGACTTCGTATTTTACCACTACGTTTTCCCGTGGAGACCACATTCTGTTTGTTAATGGTGTGCCTCTCTTTGTATTTTTTTTTATTAACCACCTTATATTCCGAGTCAATTATGTTGTGTGCGAGCATGGTTCTTAATATATTTTGGTTTCAGATGGCGCTTCGTCTGTTTGTGACTTTGCTTCTTGGTGTCGCGTGTATGGATTTTGTTAGCAGTTCAAGTTTGTGCCCGACTGAATGGCCGAGTAAGTTGCATCCTAAACCTTTAAGGGTATAAGTCCATATGTCATGAAATGGGTGCTATCTCTGAAAATGACATTTTTACTGTATGAAACAATGAGGCAACCTTCATTAATTTTGTTTGTAATATCACGTAAACACGAAATATTTCTTGTTGAGATTACATTTCTACTGAAGAATGCTGAATCTGCTTTTAGCATACCCCTAGAAGTGGGTCCTTCAAAATACCTTTAAAACGGGAACTCAAAGATTGACAAGAAAGGTACGAGAATGGATTAAAAAAAACTCTAATTTGAGAGCTGTATTTTAAAAACAGTTATTTACATTTCAACATGCTGATGACGTATTATTCTTATGATTTGCTGTTCTGGCTCTTAGAGGAAACTTCATCAACATGGTCCTGCGTGCAGACACGAAGTGCACTGGAGTTTTTAAGGGTTCACGATGTACATGTACCTAAATGTTTGCTGTGTGTAACTGTCTTGTCTCAAAATGCAATACTACTGTCTGAACTTTGTCTTTACGAGTACGTGGTGGAAATGCGCGTTTTCAAATACTGTGGAAGTCTTATGCTTTTCAGGACAATTGAGGGCGCTGCTACATGCTTTGATGACGGTTGCACTAGCATGCGCCCATAGAAAACAGTGCAATCAGACCGAAATGGTGCCGCCTGGTGACTCTCGGGAAGGGGTTGGCCTCCGTTTTTTTTTCACTTGAAATGCAAAATTATGGCCATAAGATCACTTTTCGTTTTAATTTAAGGGGGTTTAGCCACGTGTCTGAATTACTTGGCTGTGGCTTGAAATAACGCACGAGTCTATGGAAGTGGTTATAGCCATTTCCCATAAGTCGTGTATGTGCAATATCAAGCTGCATTGATCGAAGTGATTGAGATGCGGATTGTATGACATTGTAAATATAACTGGTTACTTGTTCGAAGCGTGAACCTAGTATTTAATAACTGAATTGTAGACAAACCTTTGTTCGTTTGCCAACTTTTTGAACTGAAACGAGTAAAAAAAATCTGACGGCAAACTGTTTAATTCCAGGAAAAACGTAGATGTTTCTACTGTGCGTGGCATCAGAATTACGAGATTTAAATCACTTAAGCATTAATAGCAAAATGAGCAGGCTCACCAAAATTGAAACTGAGGTGAAATGGGAAATCTAAGGAACATCTAATAAATTCCATGTCACAAGCCCTTTCTTGCTTATTTTTATTCAGCATCGGTCTGCAAGGTTTACCTTATTTTCATTCAATTTCTTTGATTATTTTGTTACCCTTGTTTTTCCAGAGAGTAAGGTGTTCTTAACTCCGGGATACTACCCGACAGATCTTGTAGCGGCCCGTGAGCGCTGTGAGGGATGTGAAGGGTTCAAACTCTGCTCTCTCGACCAACTGAAGGAAGCCTATAACATATACATCGAGATTGACCAATGGGGCCTGGTTGACGTAGCTGGAAAGGTCGCGCGTGTCGTCGAATGCACTTCGGCCGATTTAAGACTTGGGTGCTATCGCAAGTACCGCTCGGCTGGACAGCAAAAAGGCTGGATACCAACTAAAACCAACACGGATCTTGCAAGAGCATATTGCTGTTCTTAAACCCTTTAAGAAATAACCAGAAAGTTCATTCATAAATACGATTATGAATAAATCCTGACATCACGCAATCGGCAGTGAAAATTCTCTTCTTTTTTCCCAAGAGAAGTTAAAATTGAGGTCTTTAACTCATATCTGTGCTCTGCAATACTCAACGCATGATATTGGACTTATTGGATTTCCCTATAAATGGCATATCAAATTTTGTTTTTAACTAACGTTACGACAATGCTTCAGTGGCGATGCCTAAGGTCAATGTTGTATCTAATTACAAGCACAAGCATCTCAGTGCAACCAGTGTAAGTTTAAGATGTAAAGGTTGAAAAATAAACATTCACCGAAAGTGCTCACAAATTATTTGTGATTTTGTTTCAATCGTACTTTTGATTTAGTTTTTAACTGGAGGGGCATTTGCATGACCAACGAGGTGCATGTGTGCCCAGGTGAATGCAGATTTATACATATGGATAATGTCCATGATTTTGAGTGAGCCATCCTGGTACAGAGTAACGTCAAATTTGAACTAGGAAGTGTAGTGTAAACGCAGTACGGACGCTTGTTGGCTTAGGCACTGGTTCTTAAGCTAATATTTGTGTTAATCACTTTGGTACTCAATTCTAACAGTGAATGAACAAAACTCATGAAACAGATTTTGACAGTATTCCCTGGACAGCCATTGGAAGTCGTGCGGTTCTCTGTATCACGAATGACCCCGTCTTGTAGAAGACAGAATTGGCTTATTAGAATGTAAGGGAGATTTTGAGAGGTTTGGTGGCGGCAGACAAACCGGTCCTTTTTACCAGTTCTGAGCACGAGCGCGGTGTTCTGAGCAGGCGTGCATCAACCTCGACTCCGTGGGCTGGGTACGCGTTCCTCCTAGTTTAATTAATTAACCGCGGCAAACCAGTAAAGCGACTTATCGTCCGGATTCTGTTACTCGCGGGACTCATTTTGTCATTTTTCGGGCTTTAATAGAAGACGTGTGAACGCTGCATGCTTGACTAGTTTATTTTGAATAAGTAGACTACCATCACAACACTATGCACTCATTACCATCACAACACATCCAGCACGATTGTGACATCACACGAAAAGGGTCTATACGATGAACAAAAGTGATATACTGAGACGGCCTTGGTGCAGGGAGCCCTCTTGAGATATTTGTTGGGCAACTGTACTTTCCTTGGCGAAGTGTTCGCAACGTCATACGGTCATGCTTTTTATCTATTCTTTCAAAGGATCAAGAGAGGTCCTTTAGGTCCCAGTATAGGCAATGTCATATTGTTATCGTGCAGACCAGTGCTTTTGTTCTGCATGGTATGTACAAAGGGGCGGCTTCCCTGTGAAACAGAACTGCCCTGCAATATGGCCACTACGCAAAGCCTCTACATATATAATGAAAATTAAAACTCGACGTGTCAAATTGTATTTTAACTACTATAGAGGGTGTTTTATTTCGAAGTCAACACTTCATTGAAAGCAAATAGACTTTGAAAGACAACATTTGCTTAATTAACGGGACTATGAAATAGAAATACATGCATTTATTATAACTCTTGAAATTGCCGGCACCTTTGGGTTTCAATTAACTTATTTAAAATTTCTGTTTTGCAATTCGCACGTATATTTTTCAGCTTTTTTGTTTTATGCTAATGAACTTTGAATATTCATGAGCAAATCTATAATGTCATCCAAGGCACTGAATCTCAATGCTGCATTGATTTGTACACAGCAAACTTCTAGATTTCTTCAGCTGTTGTAGATTTAATTTCCTTTGGCAATTTATTGTTGAGTACAAGTATATGGCAATAAGCCAGCAAACAACCTTTTCACAGAAATGTTTTCTGAGAGCATATTTGAACAAAACAATTTGAACATCAAAACATGCATGAACCAGGTTTTCCTGGATTTGCATCAAAGCAAAAGCGCCCTCACTTGTCCATACATGCTTTGTCAATTTTTAAGCTTAAGACTTGCACTTTTCAGTTCATGCAACTCAAAAGAGATGTCAAACAGTCCTTATACGTTGAAGAAAGAGTGCAGAGATACGCAAAAAGTGCCTCTGAGAAAAATTCATTTCGTGGATCCTTTAAACCTGGCATGAGGCAAGGTCAAATATTGGGCAGATAAATCAGGTTACCTCTTGAATCTGGAGAATCATTCTTTCAATTAACACGGCAGATATGCTTAGTTTAATTGATCGAAAATAAACCCCTGCTTGCTCCTTCATGGCCATTACTGACGGATGATTAGACTACTGGTGTCAATTGGCAAATTATGTACCAATCTTTTTATCTGTAGAACAACACTAAATTGGAATTAAAATTCAAACTACAATTTTCCATCGTGGGCTGCCGGACTAACCGTTATTTTGAACCCCCGTTTTGGTGAAAATACTTGATTAATACACAGAAACATGCATCCCGCTACCAGAAGCAAAGCAATGAAAGTTGAGCGTTCATCATCGACATCTGATTCATCACTGCCTGAGGCTCTGTGCAAAAGAAAAGCCCACACAAAGTAGAATTCAACTGTTAGGGTCCATTCTGACGACAGGAAATAAACTATAGAATGAAAGACCTGAAAGAATGCATCGTTTTACATGTAAAGTGAGATTTTGGCCCATCAATGTACTCATGTCTACAACGATTGTACACGATCGGGTCTACCTGTTCCCCTGTGCATGATCTTAAATCTTATTTTTTGGTAGGCACAAATCAAAGACGCAATTCTTAGTACATTGAATGAATCGACTACATTAAATTGAAAGCAAGATTCAGTTTGATTTGGTGAATTGGAGAGGAAAAGAAGCTGTTAACGATGAAATGTCACGTAAAATTATATTTTCTGATTGGATTAACGTTTTGACCCAGATTTTCAAGAAAAACATTAAAAGCGAGGTGTAGGTTTTGAACTCACGCTAATCACAGAAATTATCTTGAGCTATCTTATTCAACTGTTTACAAAATTTAAAACAGATTCAGGGTACAAGACCGAAAATAGCCTTCTCCTGGACAGGGTCTTGTTACGTTTGTAATAGTGGTTTAGGTATCAAATCGACGTTTTGCGCATGCACACTTAAAATGAAGTACCCGGCCCCTTGAAGAGGACACCAAAGAACTCTATAAATGCATAACAACTGCTTCCTTGAAGCCAAGACTCTCTATCTCTTTAAATTCCAACCATGAAGGAGTGTGTTCAATATCAAACATGACATCCATGGTCCGACTGAAATGTTAAGGTCTCCCTCTCTCTCCGAATTGCAAGTGTTAGGTCGACACTCACCGTGCTCACGAATAGGCGAGCGACGCCCTGTATTTGCGACAGGTGTGTATCTATTGCCACTCACAACGACCATACATTGAACAAACCAAAGGTTGTGGGCACTGATTCCCGCCCAACTCAAACGGGTTACATGCTGTAAAGGAAGAAATAAAATCCGAAATAAAAAAGAAATCGAAAACTGAAAGAAAATGGCAATAGTTATCCTTAATACAGAATGGTCACTTTGATTGTCTATGTACATCATGTATTGTTGTATAACCTCATGTATATTGTTTCCCGAAAATAACGTTGCCTCTAATTCGCTAGTCCGTTCATATTAAGCAGCGCGAGCTCAAAATGAAGGGCGTCATGGGTCATTCGAGAACATTTTTTATTCCTTTTTATTTATTTATTTCGGTTTAATAGATCTCCAATACAGAAATTCGAAATAGTGATTGGATTACAAATTATATACACTGGACAGCAAACGAAACTTGCCACTTCTTTCAAAGGCCACACATAAAAACTCACTCCTGATTTTAAACGATTTTTATACACAGGTATGCTGCAATATCCCTTACTAATCACACGCCCAAAAGCAAGTGATCTTTATAACAAAGACGAAATTGACAAGCACAGCAACTTTGTTACTGAATAAGTTTGACTCCCCCCCGCGAAGCGGATGTAGTCAAACCATAGAGGAAGGCCACATTTTTTTCGCTGGTAATCTGTGTATACTGAGGTAAAGGAAATTGAATATTCATACCTCATGACATCAACTTTAACGCTTGCGCAGTTGCTGGCATTACGCTATGTGCCCTAAATCTCTATGTGCAGTCATTGCCCTTAATGAGCTCTTTCTTCTGGAGTAAGTTTGGAAATACACAGGTTGTTTACAAGATTTTGTGTTTTGTTTGAAATATTTTTATTGCGACATTTGTACAAAAGCGTATTTTATGAGATTTCACGATCACTATCTGTGATGAAATAGTGCCTTTTGTTCCAAATGAACTAAGTTTTCCCGTAGAAGTGAACATTTTGTAGGCCAGTCTTAGCCAAATTCGTACCAAGCCTTTGGACTCTGATGTATTGGACGGCGGAGAATAAAATTACAAACTTTGCATGGATAACGGAACAGTGTACCAAAATTTAAAAAGTTTATTTACGCCTACAAAAGTATGTATAATATCAGGGATTTTTCACTCTCTATTTCCTGGTCACAGGGATGATTTGTATTTAATTGTAAGCAAAAAACTACAAGTATTGCTGGGACATTACTGACCCTGCTTGTCCGGCTAAGATGCAGCAGTAATCAAGCATTTTTGGAATGTTTTATATTATTCGTCAGACTCGGCGGCGACCATCATTGGACGCTTTGAAGTGCCTGAGTTGCAACTCCTTCTGTGTCCTTCCTCTCTGGTCAAACTGACCTACACCAAGAGACTAGTCATTTCCACAACTTCCCCTCAAACCATGCTGTATTTGTATACCACCGTCTGTCTTTCTTTTGCTGCTTGGAGGTGCACTTCAACTCGGGGCGGATTACATCAACTGTAGCGTGCGCTCCTAGGCAAGCTTTTTGTCGCAGTTTCACACAAAGTCATCCCAACAGTCATCTCAACGCTGGTCAACTCCATTAGATCTCAGACTGTTGACTGGACGTCGCCGTAAGGCATCATCCAGTGTGACCGTGCTTTTCTGCACGCTCTTAGGGGATGGTGCAATACTACATAGTGAGTCTACGGATTTTTCTGCCGTTTTGAGAACTGGCATTTGAAGCTATTGTTGATGTGACGGTTGATGCTTTTTGTTAGTCGCCGATCACAAATCATAAAGGCAAGTTTGTACGTACAACAGGCAAATGTACAAGCGAAACGAATTTGCAACAAACTTTCGCTCGAGTTGAAATGTGTTCAACTTTTGCAAATTCGCAGCACCAACATTTTAATCTGACTTCACAAATTCGCGCCTGTGTTCGCTTTCGCATTAAGTATGTGCCGGCCTAGTACAGTACATGTATTCACTATACGCGACCGATTCTTGTGTCTGTGAGTGAACCAACCGTCACAAGATCGCGATCCGGATTCGTGCGAATCAAAATGGTCCCATCAGCGCGGCAGTCCCACGATGCAGTGGTATCGAATGACCCTGCTGTTTTGAAATAAGCGAACTAGCTCATGGTAAATATTGAGGGCGTTTCAGCTACGACGTGTTATGGCTGTTATCGCTGAACATGATCATGGGAAAAGCAAAATATGCAGTTGAACTACGAATTCTACTATAAATCGACAAAAGGCACATTTTCTCAGCCGCATGAAAGGGATTGAAATTTAAAAAGTGATTTTTTTTCACATAAGAAAAGGAAGACAAATAATAAACAAAGGATTTCTTTAAGCAAACCCTTCCATTAAATTAAGTGAAACAAAAGTATACTCAGAACGTGAGTATATATATCAAAAATCTAAGATATATAAGGAAATAATATTTTTACAACGATTCTTACATATACGGGTATGAAGATCTTCTGCTTTCTCGTCCAACGCGTTTGGAGACTCTGAAAAGAAGGTAAAGATAGATAATATGAAAATGCAGATATGGCCCCAAAAAGTCTCCGGTTTCTGGTCGCCGCGAGCGTCGCTGTAGACCTGCGCGTCGGCAAAATGAAGAACTGTTTTATTTTGCATAAAATGATTTCCAAAAGCTGCCAAACTTACTTGGTCGGCAGGAATTCTGCTACCGCGTAATTTTAACGTGTTTTTGATGGGTGGGATTGGGTAATATGTACAATGTACAGTGAAGGAATCCCCTATGGGCCTCCATACCGTACATTTACAGTCGGGTACCCATTACGTCATTCGTGTATCTATACTTCTCATAGTAACAACGCAATACGCTAAGGAAAACAAGAGGGAAAAACCGCGTCACCGCACCGCTTTTAGACCACACCCATGACCAGAAACCAGAGTCTTTTTTGGCCTATAGAGATATTGGCGTTCAAATCATATTCCACAGAGACGGCACACTGTCATTTTCAAAGTGAATGGAGAAAAAATCAAAGGATAAAGCTGTATACCTGCGGGTGCAGCGTTAGTGAGGACAATTCCCAAGCAAACGAGAAGAACCAAGGTGATTGACTTCATTTCGACTGGTATATGTCAAAGAAAATGGAAATTGGAAAGCTTTTTAATTTTTAAAGATCACGCTCACTCAAGGTCTTCAAGTTATTACAATAGAAAAGCAAAGCTCAATATGTTTAACATAAAGACCCGTCGTTTGAACTGGTGCTCTTAGTCTCGTGCGCATGAAACTCCCGTTCAAGTTATTATGCACTGGTGGTCGCTCAAAGGATTTTCTTTGAAAATATGGAACTTACGTGCTGTTCTTGAGACCAAGTCAATTTCGTAGTGCTGAAGTATCTCGTGCAGGCTGCAAGCGTGTTGATTATCGTAATGACAAGCAGACGCACCTCTCGCATCTTTTATAAAGTTTAACTCAGCTGGTAACAGCAGGTAACAGCAGTCGGTATGCTCATGTCACGATATTTGACAGATGGGTGAAATTATGCACGAAAATACCAGCTACATATCTCATTACATTCCCTTCCCTGTGCGGATATTAATGATTATAAAATGACATAAAAACGCTACCTATTTTAGCCAGACTTCTCAACGTGATGTATCATCCTGGGTGAGGTCAACTGACTTATTTTGTCCTTCGTTAGTAGCAATGGAGATCCGGGTGCAGCGAGGAGTGGTCCCCCAATTAAAGGAGCCTAATACATGCATGAAAAACTACGAAATCAAGATGTCTCCAAAGTTTATAAGAAGTCCCAAAATGTAGCACTACGTCCCCGCTAAAACAGGCCAAACAAGGTGATTATTTTGCCTCCCCCAATGCTGCTTGATCCACTCATGGCTAGTACTCCAAGACTCCACTCCCCGAAGACGAGCCGGGTTTCATAGACTGCTTCGTCTTCGGTACAAGACGCCTTTCGCGATCTTGTGATCTGGCGTTGATTCGCTAACACCAGCATCCGCTATAAGTGAATTAATAATCCGCCCCGAGCTGAAGTGCACCCCCAATCGGCGAAAGAAAGACGTGGTTACAAGCGGGTTCTTGCAGGTGCTCTGCGTGTACGCAAAGACCATACATAACGCAAATTGTAAAGTCAGATCAAAATGTTCGCGCTGTGACTAGAATTTTCAAAAGTTGAACACATTTCAACTCGAGCGAAATTTTGCTGCAAATTCGTTTCGCTTTTACATTTGCTTGTTGTGTGTACAAACTTGCCTTTATGATTTATGATTGACAGACATGCAACAAAAGCTTCTATGGCCAGTTCTCAAAACGGCAGAAAAATCCGTAGACTCACTATTTTAAATACGGTTTTTTGCCCTTACCCAACGTATAAACGTATATATTTATATACATCGAACAAGCTCTGAGTAAAGAGTGCTAATCAATATGCTCGTTGGGTAAGGGGAAAAAACTCATATTAAAAAAAAGATTAAAATCTCCCCCTGCACAAAGTACATCTTGAAAATCATTATGTTTTATTACACCATCAAGAAGTTGCAGTTGAAATTTCCCATATCACCCAAGTAAAAGATGCCAAAGAAATTACAGCTGCACTCCCTAGGAAAATCCTTCTCATAATAACTAACTTCACGCTTGCAAAGCATCGGCGTGTAAGGTCACATTGGACGATGATGACTAACAGCGATATCCAGTCAGCAATCTGAGATGCACCATAAACTTGGATGGAATTGATCAGCATTGGGATGGCTACTGATGAAGATCAAGAACCGTTCGAAATGAAAGGTAATTATTCCTGAAATACATTGTGAAGATAGTGGCGTGCTAGCTATCAGTAATTAATGTTGGCTATTTTTCATCATTTTCTGCCTTCACATTCAAGTGCCCCAAATAATCGGGGTTTTTTGTGTGTAAAAAACCTTAATGTCGAAAACCAGGATGACATTTGCAAGGAATCACCCTTCAACGCTGGGTCAGGTCCATGTGAGAAGACCCCAGCCATATGCCACTGTTTTAATGTAGAATTCAATTCAAAACGTCATCACTAGGCTTTTAAAAAACAAACAAACTGGTGATCATCCCCACCCAACCCTCCAAAATGCCTCCAACCCATTTCTTTCTAACTCCAAGCTTACCGGTACTTTTCGGTCTTTTATATTTCTTTTACAGGTTTTCACTTTTCACTGGTTTTTATTCCTAATATAAATACAAGGTCCCTTTTGTAACAATTGAGGTAATAGACCAATCCCAAGGACCTCTTTATAACAGAGTTGGACTGTACTAGTGTCCTCATAAACTTGCTGTCATTTAAACACAAAAAATCGTCCCGATACCTTCGCTTTATGAGCCAAAAGGATGATCACCAATCTTTATTTTACTTGGCATTATGAAGATACTCCAAACCTAACCTAAACAAGAACACAAAATTGGAATAACCAATAACAGAAACTAGACACTCGGTTTACACTGTGAGTTTACTGTTTTCTACAGCAGGATGTATCGTTTTTTAACTTTGCGTGTCATGTGGAACTAAGATTTATTACTGCAAATATGAAGACATATTGTAACTTCATCGAGCATTGTTATCATAATCGTACTTATCACTTAAATATTTATATTTCCCCATTTGATATATAAATTGACATATGTAAATGAACAAAAAAAAAATAATTTGAGCAAGGAACTTGATAAATGTGGCCATCTGTAAGACCACACGATCATCTGTTAAACTAAGCTACAGCTGCCCCCTAATTTGGAGAGTAATATTAGGTGGTCATTTACATTTAGGGGTATTGATTAGCAATTTATTGAGAACTGAAAGGAGGTAGCCTGATACCAGCCATACTATTCAACTCCTAAAACTGAATAAAGATACCTACATTATATTATTTAAAACAGAGAAGTAGATCCCGACAACATTTCGACTTGCAACCTCCAAAATACATTAAAGGGTTAATGATTATAAAATGATATAAAAACGCTACCCATTTCAGCCAGACTTCTCAACGTGATGTATCATCCTGGGTGAGGTCAACTGACTTATTTTGTCCTTCGTTAGTAGCAATGGAGTTCGGGAGATGTATTTGTGCGTCTCCCCAACTATTTTGCGTCTCCCCAACGCGAAAATACATCTTGAAAATAGTTCGCGGTACCCGCTGCTTCATTTGACTCGGACCGGCCAGCCGACCCCGGCAAGCTCGGTGGTCGATTGGTTAAGACATCTGCACTAGTAAGCAGGAGGTCGTGGGTTCGAGTCCCACCCGAATAGGCTTGTGAGGTTTTTTCGCGAGCTCTCGGACAAGCACTGAGCATACAGTGCATATT